>JAHLSL010000057.1:4885888-5019294 GCA_025920805.1 Petroica traversi | reverse complement strand
TATCTATCTATCTATCTATCTATCTATCTATCTATCTATCTATCTATCTATCTACCTACCTATCTATTTCTGACATTGGTAAACTGCAGTTTAGACTGCATTTTTGTCTTGCATTCCATTCTGTGTGTGAGTGTAAGAGTAGTCCCATCTTCGTAACTTTCTTATGTCAAGCAGAATTCAGCTTTCAGAATTGAGGAGCAAGTCTGACTCAGTAGTAATCACTGAAGAATGAAATTTGAAGTCCAGATTGGCAGCAAAAAGACATCTCTGTATTTAGTTGAAGTTTAAATTTCCTCTTTCTATATATGTGCGGCCGGTGGTGTGGGCCGGACAGCTGACCACCGGGACGGCCGGCGGCTCGGCGGCTTGTTCTAAGAGCTTCCTTTTTGTTAAGTCAACTTCAGCTAGGGACTTCTTCTCCCCTCGCCGCGAGCCGGGCTTCCCTGGGATGGTGGCCGCTGTCCTAAAAACTGGAGAGCTGCTGAGAGAGAGAGTGTTCCTTTGCCCGGAGCCCAAATCAGACACAAGACACGAGGGTCTGCTCTGCTTGGGCTCAGGGGCAAAAGACCCCGGAAAGGCCCAACATTCAGACTTTTATTCTGAGGGTTACAACTTATCTCATAACGGTACAGGGGAGGACACGGAGAAGGGTCGAAGGTCAGGGTGCAGTCAGGAAGAAGTAAGGGAGGAAAGAGTGAGACACAAGATATTATTGTTAACTGAGGGGTAGGCGGGGGGAGTTTGACTCCCTTTCCAAGGCCAAACTTAACTCTACCTTCAGAGGGGCCTCACTTTCTAGGCCCCCAGAAATTCTTCAGAAGATATGTCATTCTCTGAGCTTGAACCACCGCTACATATATGTATTTAGGTGTCATATATAACTACACTGACTACCATGAAACCCTCCAAACTAGAAATATTTTAATTCTTGCCCACTTTGTTTTACCTTTTGTTTAACTTTGTACAGTGCAGTGTAACGCATAAGGCAAGATAAATTTCCTTAGCCAAAAATAGTGAGAGGAATAACAAATAGCTATTCTGTAATACTAACTACTCTTTAAAAGAAATTGTCATTATTCAAAATAAAAACGAATCATTCAGTAAAATGTCTAAAGAGTTCTTCTGATATTCAGTATGTGTTCTGAAAGCCATGGTGTTGCATGAGTAACTGTTGACCTTGTCTGGTGCACACTAAGCAGCTCAGTTTGCTACATAGTTACTAAGGTTGTATTTCCTTTGAAAATTCAGCAGACTCTGAAATGGTCAAGTTTTGATCAATTCCTACATTTCGTCTTAGAGGGTGTGTACACCAAAGGTGAGGAAATGAAATAACATCCTCCTGGTAAGCCTGGAGACATATGGAGAGCAAACAACACTTGAACAGTAATAAATAATTAAATCTGAAATTCTCTTCCTATTTCTCTGTTTTGTACTTCATGGAAGAGTCTTTAAAACTGTTTTACTATAATTTGCTCTGACTTATACACCAAAATATTATCTCTTGGGTCCATATGTACTCCTATTTCAAACTCCATACCCCAGTCCATGGCCAGTTAAAAACCTCTGCCTTGAAAACCAACTCTGTTGCAAACTCCCTTTTGTTTACATGCAAAAAGGTGTTGAATAAAACTATTTTCATTTATGTTATTCTCAACTATCAGGGGCCTTGTTAAATGTGGGTTCAGGAGCTGGAAAAACAGGAAAGAAGCCAGCAACTGAAAGCTGGTGAGCTTGCTTTTATTGCTGCTTCACTACTGGTTCCGGCTTCTCCTTCTGTTTCCTTGGAAACAGATACTGGGCAAGTGAAAACAAGGTAAGGGTTTTAAAATATTGACTTTAAAATCTGCAGCTTATCCTGCTCCTGTTGGATCCTTCTCTATGGAACGAGAATGGAAATACTTAATATACTGTATGGTAACGTGCCTATCACTGCTGCAGCACGGGCACCAGAGAGACTGTGGTGTGTCCTTTTGCCTTGCTTGCTTATATCTCTCTAAAACACAATTGTGTTTTTAAAAAGAGAGAAAGAGAAGAACATGGGAAAACAGCCAAAGCCAACATCGGAGTGCAAGACCTCTCTGCATCAGATTCAGCTGCTCCATGAGCACAATTGCCACTGTGGAAGAATTGCCCACAGGCACTTGGAGGCGCTGCTTTCTGACACACTGAGCTGAACAATGTTTCAATTGTATCTTTACCAGAAACAGAAGAACAAAGCCAGAAATCCCAAAAACTTATTAGTCTGTAACACAGGAAAACAGATCCCTAAAATATGCTCTTTAAATTATTAGGTACATTTCTTCTGCCTGAGATCAATGCGATTGGAGAATGATAAATGCCTTAGTGTTTCAGTTCCATTATTGAAATATATATGATTGTCTGAAACTTACCTGAACCTTGATTTAAGAGCACTAACTGAAGAACCTGCAATAAACAAAATTTTTAGCATTTTTGGTTTTGATGCCCATCAGAAGTACTGAAACAAGATAATGACTTTTATTTAAGTCCTGGCCAGAACTAAAACCACATTCTACTAAAAAGGGGTAAATTTATTTTAAATATAATTACATATTAAATATAGTTCTATGATAAAGCATGAACAAGTTGAGTGCTAATGCTTGGCGAAGCTGATTTTATTTGTGGCTTGTATATGCCAGTTATAAGTTGGCAGATTTCCATCTTACTGACCTTTCACTTAAGATTCTTTTTTAGAAGGACATGAAGAGGAATCACCTGCTGCTTTATAGCAAGAAAGGTTGGAATCCTGAGGGCAATGTTTGACGGTGGAGGACAGCTTTTCTTGTTGAAGCTGTGATAGTGAAGAGTGTAAACTCTAATAAGTGCTGATTTTTACACATAACATAAGTTGCTGCTATGTAAATGCACATCATGTTTACTTCTAGAGAGATTTGCTCAGGCTAGTAACAACAGGAAACAGAGGCGTGTACTTTGACTTCTGTGCCTATGCTTAAGTTATTTCAAGGTGACTTTTTTCATGCTATAGCCATTTGGATTTTTTTTTTTTTTTTTACATACAATTGTCCATACTGGTTATTTTCAGGTTTACATTTTGATTTTGATTTTATCTTACTTTAAAATAATTTTGCAATGCTAAAAATCACCAGTTGCATGGTAAATCAGCTGAATCTATATATTTCGATGTTCCTTAGGAAGTGAGAGAACTTAGTGGTTTTGAGGGTCTGCTGGTTGAAAGAAGTAACACAGTAGGTCTTTCATTAAAAGACATGATAAGGCATGAAACAAAAATATGTTCATGAAATTCAAGTCTAAAAGTTTTCTGACTATCCTTTCCTCCATTCCATCTCATTATGATAAAATACTACTATTTAAGAAAATTCAAGCCCTCATGAGGTGTTGAACATCATTCTTTAATGAAAGACAATGATTAACAATTACTAAAAAAGAAAATACTAAATTATATTACATTCTTCAACTTTGAGTATTTGTTTTATTGTTATATGCAATATAGGGAAGTGCAATACTGTGAGATTTCTTTCATCTCCATAATTTTCCCTCTTCTTCTACTTTTCTAAGTATCTGTCTTAAAAAAAATATAGATGTGCCTGAGTTTTCTGGTCTCAAAATGGACCTTTGATCATGAATATCATTCCTTTAGTCATCTATGTAACCAATATCAGTTTCTGCTCTCATCAGAATATAGAGGGGGGAAAAAAAAAAGAACCCTCATGAAAGGTAATATTGACAGACAATCTTAGAAATCCTTCTGAAAATGGAACTTTTAATAAAAAAAAATAAAAAATGTATTTTGGGGGGAAAAACCCCATGGTGCTTAGAACTGTCTGATAAAGAAATATTCTCACTGTCTTCTGTTTCAGAAATAATTCTGTATTCTTAAGGACAATTTCTCTCCATATTTCAGATCTTAACTTCCATATCAAGCAGGAACAAGAAAATAATGTGTTGGATTGCCACAATGCTCTGGAGTTTAACTTTACCTTGTCCATGACGTCTTCTGGAAGCCATATGCTTGTTTCCACTGTTAACCTGCTCTGTTCCTCTTCTGAAAGAATGTCTCTTTATTCCTTAGGCCAAAAAGTTAAATTACCTGGCTTACCTTTCCTGTTCTTGTTTGGCTCTCAGTAGTTAATTACACTGCTTCATGGTATTTTGATCCACAGACACATATTTCAAGGACTATTAAAATAGATCTTGGTTCAGTAAAGAGGGATTTGGGTTTGAACTCCTTTTCTTTTCCCTTATAAAGCAGATCACCGATCTAGAAATCATTTTTGTGCAATGATAAAAAAGCATGATTTCAAATTCATACCAGACTCTAAAAGCACCTAAGACTACACACACTTCAAATGGGAAAAAACAGTGTTCAAAACTAATGGAGAGAGCTATGATATCCAAATGGAAAGGCAATTATATAATTCTAATGCAATGAATGAATTTATAGCATGAAACAAAAGTCTTCAATTTCTATTATTCTTGTGGGTGTAAAAACATTAATCAAGTGTTTGATAGCTTCAGGCACAACCACTGCGTTAATGTTCTGCCTAAGACCTGAAACCTTATTGATATCACACAAGCTGCAGATCTGGGCATGTTTATCTGATCTAGAATTAACTTCAAAAGTAAAGGATGATTGACTAAATAGCACTGAGGCATTATAGTTAAAGTACACTTGTCATATTCAATGCAAATTCTGAAAACAACAAATAGATACTTGTCAAAACTTGTCATTTTTTATGCTACTGCATGATGATAAGCATGGTGTTTTAGGTGCCTCTTGTCAACAGGATATAATTAACTGTGGCTACATTTAGGTGGTGTTTTTGCTGAGAAGATCAACAGCTCTGATTCTCTCTGCAGGGAGTGTGTTTGTTTAGAAAAGTTCTTAGCTTTTCTGAAACTCTGTCATCTGGTTCTCTCCAGGAGTTTCAAAGCAATCATGCCCCTATTCCAAGACCTAGTAAAAAACCCCAAATACAACACACCAAAAATTAACACCTGCACAGACTCCCTGAAACATATTTAGGGTTTTCATTTTATAAAAGCATTTTCTGTTTAATGAAGTTTAATTCCAGGCTTTGTTTACTGATTACTGCTCTCTAGTCCATGCTGGAGCAAAATTAATAATATCTGTACTAGAATATTTTTTGTTTAGGTGAAATCCAGCTAGGTTTTTTCCTTTGTTCTGTCAGTACTGATAATATGTGTAGTGAATAATAAAATTCTCACATGCCTCAATACAGTATATTTCATGATTTTTGAGAAATCTGAAAGCTAAAAGCATATGTAAATTTGAGGCTCCTCAGTTTTGTAATGATAAACCAAATCTTAGTGATTTGCACCTCAATATACTTTTTTAGGGTCTGTTTTTCTTCTGCAACTCAAGGGGACACATTTTATCACATTTAACACATTCCACTGTTTTCAACAGCCCAAAAGTCAGCCTCAAAGTGAAATTGGTGAGTGCCGTAGCTCCACTGTTTAGCTCATATAAAACACACTTTTTTTCAGGTTTCCCTGAAAAATCAGTGAATGAGAATTTCCATTGGGAGGAGTGCAAAGGATTTCAGTATTTTAAAAGGCTAACTTTGAATATACAAAGTTTTGTTCTCTATGCTTCCATGGTGAGCAACATAGATTTCTTTAGAGAGTAATTTAGGACATTTATTTAATGTAAAATAGTTCAAACAGACCCCAAAAACTTGTATCTCTGCTTTATCTCTGGAGCAGAATTTTTAAAGCTCTGTGAAGCCATAATGATTGCATCCCTAACTTCCATTAATCATTTTGCTTTATAAGCTTAAGGAAAAAACCCCAAAGGAAACACCTCATATTTTAGATGTTGAACATTATCTTCAGATCCTTAATTAATGGACAAAACATTTGTACGATCCAAGTAGATACCAAGTGCTCCACTGATGTTTTGATAAAAGGCTTGTGAACCTATTTTACAAAACTTTTCTGCACTTTTATTTCTTTAAATCACTGCTTTGCAAATATTTGAATTTTCCTATTTTTATCATGAAGTAGTACAAAAATTCCATGCACTTTTTTCAATACTCAAAAATAATTACCTTAGCTATGTCCTTAAGATAAACTGTAAATGTCACAATCTTTCCTCCACAGCATATTCTCATCAAGAATCTTCAAAAGAACAGACTTTCATTTAACTGGAGGAGCCAGAGACACAAACAATGGAGAACTATTTTGATTCTGGTAAGATTATAGTAGCTTCTCAGCAGAAATGCTATTTCCTAGAAGAGAATGTAGTCAACTGTAATTTGCAAGTAACTGTCCTAGGAACTTGCTCTCAAGAGAATATACCTGTCACCCAAAGCTACAGAGAATAACTACGTGTGTCACCAGTTTTATCATTTCATGGTACTCTGAATGCTAAGGAGATGGCAATGAGTTTGAATAATTTTCAGCATTTTGCTATTGTTACTTACTTTTTCTGAAGGAGTTGCATTTTTATCTTGCAACTAACTTAATGCCATATAACACTTTTTATTTATATCAAAGTGGTATATTCATATTAAGAAACAGGGGAAAATTGTATTTAATACTTTCAGGGTTATGATGAGAATGATTAAAAGTTTCTTTGCTTTTATATTGATTTGCTTCCCTAATTCTACATCACAGTGATAACAAAATGACAATTAAATTATGCAATTTTTCCACCAGCATCTCATTTGTCAACATTTAATAAGTCAAAGCTCTTACTTCTTCCAGCACATCATATAAACATGCCTATTTTGTCTGGAAAACTTAATGAAAGAATCAAAAGGAAATTGAAGGACACTGATATTTAACAAGAGAAGGTCAAACTATACGGCCTCAACAAGTCATTGCTGCTCACAATTTATTTCTGTAAGGCTATGAATTTTTGTGTTAAAAGCATTACTTGGATCATCATACTTAAAACATCAACCTCCTGTGTGTGATCTTTGGATGCTATTTTAATTCTTTGAAAGACTGCTTTTGTGGACTGACTTGATTTTTCCATTTAAGTCTCTTAATATGAAAATTTGAATGCTGCTTGTTTTTGTTCTGTCAGAACAAAAAGAATGACTCACCGAAGAAATTCATCATTAAAGGAGAGATTTATAGGCAAATTGATGTTACTTGAAGGAATTGTGTACTTACTAAATGTAGTTCTATAGCATTTATTCCATATCTAATTTCTTTTATTCTTATATATACAGATACATAGTCCAATTCACATATCAATCTGTATATTGACAGAACCTCTTTTCTCTTTTTCTGTAGATCCCAGCCTAGAACGCTTATTAAAAATGGGTTTAGTTGCAGAGCTAATGAGGAAAGTTTTAAAAAATGTGAAAAGAATAAATTTTGGCATTTTCTTTTTTGTGGCTTACTCTTTTGGCTCACTTTTCAGTGAGTGGCGATGATAAAAAAAAAGTCCCAGCAAATTAGAAATCATTAATTTAATATTAGTTTTCTCTCTCTAAGGTTTCTCCATAGAATATTTAAACAAAACAAAACACGACAAAACAAAACAAACAAAAACTCTAGTGGGGATAGGTAGTTTCAGAACTGGTCATCTTTCCTTGATTATATTAAAAAAAACCTTAATTTTATTATGCATAATAATAAAACATATAATATTCTTAAGCATTTTCTAGACTTCCATACAGTCTTCCAACTTCTCATTTTAATTTTATTAACTGCACTTTTACCGATACTTTAGAAGTCAATAGAAAAATTACATTTATAATTTAATTGCAATGTAGTTACAAATAATTTTGGATTGATTCTCATAGTATTTTGTCAACTATTGCTTAGAAGAACAGATTTTTCTCTCAGATATATTAAAATCTCTTGAGAAATCTATGTCAACATTAAACAGTAACAATATAAAAACAATTAATAGAATTTTTCAAAAGAAGAACTGAACAGGTGCGAACATGACAGGATTTTGTCATAATTTAATTTTTGTTAAGATATTTGGAGATAAAGTATAATGATTGTTGATTGCTTTGTTTCTTGGCTCTTTGGGAGTTCTTGTGAAGATCTCAGTCTCTGCTTTCATGCTGAAGTAAATTTAAAGCTGCCACGAGAGCACAGAGAAGATGAAATGAAAATAATGTTCTTTTCTCAATCTTGATGGATAGTAACAGATACTGTGAGCTGAGTACTACACTGCAGCTCAGACTTGATCCCTGCTTTTTAAATTTCCCTTCAGTAATGCTTTGAGACATTTTTCAAAGAGAAGTAGTCCTGCCACAACCATGCTCATTTCCTGTCAAGCACCTGCAGATCACCAGTGAGCTCAAAAGACAACATTCCTCCCAGAGGAGTTTTTCACCTTGAAATGGACTTTCCCTAGTGACATCTTACTGAAAGATCACAATTTCCTGTGTTTACTGGGAAATGAAAAGTCACTGATCACAGAAGCAAATCAGACTTATGCCCATGAACAAAGCCAATTGAGATAATTTGGTCTATGTGGGAGTATTTTTTATTTATTTCATTTTATTATTTTATTTTATTATTTCTTATTTTACTTTATTTATTCAGAATTTGGGTCATTTCACTAACTGGAAGAGCGGGCATCAGTTGTGCACCACTTAACGTGGCTACTTCTTGTTCTAGGCATACCAGAGAAAAACTAGTGCCGTATGTGTAGCCCTGAGCTGCAGATAAGCAATGGATTTTACAGTAGGGTTACTGATGCAATCACTCTTGAATTTCAGTTGGAATCAGTCAGGGTACCTACTGTCTAAATTATTTAAGCTAGCCCATTTTTTTTTTGACTGAAATAGATTAGAAGGCAATGGCATACACACCTCATATAATATTTGAGGACATGGGTAGTAATTTCTCATTTAGAAAAGCCAGAAGCAGAGCAGAAATTGGGTACACTGTGACAAAAACTAACAAAGTAGTGTGTTCTTCATCTCCATAGAGATCTATTCTCTTGTGGGATAGATGCTTACAGGAAAGGGAAAATAGAGGAAGAACTCTACAATTATGAGATAAAAACTTTCATAGATATGTAAAATTGAATGAACATTTAATGTAGCTTTCCACCAATGCAGGTGTCACAATTTGGCAAATATTAATGTGTTTCTACTTACTTAAATTACCATTTTCATGTTTGATATGATCTACCCGTGTGTCACATGAAAATTGAGTGCTCAACTACAAGATAAGAAATACCCAATAAGTACAAAAAGCAAGCCCCAAGGATTAGTAAGCCTGCTCTAAGGATAACAAAACCAAGACAGCAACAAAAAAAACCCCAACCCAAGCCACCAACAAGCCAAAACAACACTAAACACCCTGTGGTGTAGAGTGATTTCACAGTTATGGTTAAAGCATATGCCAGCATATACATTCTGCAGAACGTGATCTTTCCAGAGAAGAGATAAGAGCTACTCATAAAATTGCTCCTTAATTCATTTCAGACAAAATCATCCAGACTAGCTAAATTATTTAAGTTATATAATTTCATTTTTGCCCATTAGCTCATTCATATTACAGCATTCTTTAAAAATAACTAAAAAAAAAGTTCTATGTATCACTTGTCAGGTGTAGTAATGCTTTTTTCCAACACAAATCTTTCTTCCATGGCATTCTTCAGATCACAGATGTGCATGTTAATAATATGGGTTTTTTTGTGTATCTATGCATCCTAGAAAAGAAAATGTTTCAAGCTCTAATCTTTAGTAAATTGAAACAAGTAGATGTAATGGAAAAACCCATTGAATGTACAGGAAAATCAGCTGTTGTGATTATCATTAAATTCTTCCTAGAAATTGAGTTCATATTATTGTGGGTGGTCTGGGGAATTTGGTGTGCTTTTTTGGTTTGATTTTTGTTTATTTTTGAAATAGTCAAATAGCAACATTTAAATAGTTACAACTTTATGGTTAAATCTCAGATATAATCCCATATATTAATGTTTTGGTTTTTTTTATTTGCTTGACTTTATGGAACCATTTTCTGACTGACTAAAACACTAGTTAGCACAGAAGTCTCTCTTCTTTCTTTATCATTGTTGTAAGATCCTTTACTACATTAAGTCAATTATTTCCTTTCTTTTTCCCCTTGAAATAAAATACAGGCTGTTATAAAATTATCATAAGTATACCTATTTCTTTCTACAGTACAATTAGATAACAAATGAATTTAATATACTAAATCCAGAAGACAAAAATTAAAATTAAAACAAAATTTCTGTAGCAAATGGAAATACTTACATTCTCTAGGTATTTATTATCTAAAAGGAATTTAATTCTGATGCACTTCAAGTATTTTTTCTGTATTCATTGAACAGGCTTTCATATTGTCCTGGGCATTATAAATGGGATCATGATTGACCCCCTGAACTATATTGTGTTTTAAAAATATGTCATTTTGCATGAAATTTTTATTTGTATGGCCTTAGTGTCTGTTTTTCTGATGTTCCCATTCAGTTTTTCAGCTCACTCAATGATATTTTTCTTTTCCTATATTTTTGAATTGCACTTTGTAACAAAAGGAGACTTAATACATCATTTATTCATCCTCTTCAACAACTTCTCAAAAGTACAGCATTTCATTTCACTATATATTAATTTTCTCTATGTTTGTGTGGGTATTTAGATTCCTATCTTTATTTGTTCCATAGAAAACATTTTAAAATATGTCTTCTAATTTTTGGTACTGTTAGTTGCAATTTTTGGGCGAAAGCCTAGAATGTTTATTCTGGAGAACCCCTAAAACCAAGTGAAAATAGGATGAAATCAGAGACATAAGCAAATACTGTTTGAAAGAACAAGAATTATCTGTTACAGTATGGAAACATTAAGACTCCCATAAATTTGTACAATTGTGTATTTTCCTTTCTTACATTTCTGACATTGGTACAATTTCATCCACAGGGAAGCTCAAAATGATTGTCACTATTACCTCTGTTGGAGTAGTGTTGAGGCCTAAGTGCTTTATAGTTGTAAGCAAGGAAATTTCTTGTACTTTATATTACAAGGAGTCTTCCTTCTTGTCTTTTATAGGTACTCTCAGTAGTTTGCAGTCTGATCCTTTTCATTTCCCTGTGGTCTTTTGAAACCCTATCCTGGCCATTTAATATGAAATTTGTGTTACTGTCTTACAAAGGGTAGCTGACCATGGCCATACAACACCAACCCTCAGCCTGGTCACTTCCCTCTCCCATGGGGTGAGGAGACGGTAGAAAGCAGCTGAGAAATCTTATGGATTGAGATAAAGTTGTTAAATAAGTGAGGCTAAAACTGCACAGAAGCAAAGCAAAATGCAATTGATTCACTACTTCCCATCAGCAAACAGGTGATTAGCCAATTCTGGACAGCAGAACCTCAGCACATGAAACTGTTGTTTGGGAAGACAAATACCATAACTACAAACATCTCATTGTTCTCTTCTTTCCCCTTTTATTGCTGGGGAACATGCCATATGGTATGGAATATCAAGTGGGGTCAGTTGTCCTGGCTGAGTCTCCTCCCATTTTCTCGTGCACCCCCAGCCTCATTACCTGCTGGGGAGGGGAAGGGTGGAGGCAGAGCCATGATGCCGGAAAAGCAGGATTCAGCCAAATCCAAAATACTGGTACCTTGTTTTAGCCACCCATCCAAAATGCGGGACCATGCATTGGGGGTATGAAAACAATCAGCTCCATCCCAGTCAGAGCCAGAAATATGTGTAAATGCACTATTGGAGCTATACTGAAGATGGGAATAATAAACACTGTTACAACCTAAAATTATATTTATGTCTTCATCTCAGGTACTCCTCCAAATTAAAACACAAGTTAAACTCCACTGTAAATAAGAAGTTTCACCACTGGACACATTCTTTTTTCTTTTGTATTTAAACATGATATATAACTTGCTGACTAGGCTTTCTATTAAAAAGAAAAAAAAAAAGACTTCCACTCGTTAAAACAGACATAATATTTTTCACATTGCTGTTAAGAATTATGGGTTCCAAAATAACTGAAAAGCACTTAGTAGAAAATTTACACTGAAAAATCAGGGAAAACTCTACAACTAATGTATTGTCAATGAGATGCACTTGGCATAACCTCTGCAGATTTTCCAGTTTGACTAATAAGCTCAGAATTTCACTGGTAACAGAACAACTAAATGGTATGTAAAAATTTATGTTTAGCTCTTATGCAGGTATCAAGGGAAGCTCTACAAAACACAAACAAGAATTATGGGGTTTAGATTTGGCCCAGTTTAACAAATTAATTTCCAGCATACTAATTTAAGCGCTCTGAAAAGAGTATGACAAGCAATTCCATACAATTTCTATTTAAAATTCATACTTGGCAGAATTCCACTCCACAGATCATCACACATGACTGGACACAAAAGTCCTGCTTCTTCCTCTCTGGAATGCTTAGGGGGAACTAAACGTGATAAAAAGAGTGAAAACAATCAAGATCAAAACAGGAAATAAGAGTGGTTGTCATCAAGTGGTAAAATGTATTAATGGATAATTTATGATACTTGATCTTTTGTCTGAATTTTCTTCTATGTCAAATAAATTTTTGCTTCTGTGATATTATTCCAAATATCTTTTTAATACTGAACAGTCCCATCCTATTGGAGTTTTCATTTTTCTGGACTGAACAAGCCAATTTTTCACACCCCCTCTCATACATAAACCTGTCCATGCTTTTTACCATGCTAACTTTTGTTTAGGTCTTCATTAATATTCCCATCAGAAGCAATCAACACTGCATGTAATGTTCCTGATGAGATCTTCCTAAGTCCTTATACAGCAATATTAGTTTTTGACTATCTCTACTGAACATGTTTTATAGCTTGGGTATCTGGTAGACATTTCTTCCTGTTCCAAAATCACACCAAACGGTCATCTTGAATTCATAATAGACACAGGATTGTCTTTTGTTAATTATCTTTGTGATAATCCACCCCTTGAGTCAGTTAATTGAGTTTTAAGTTACTAAGGGCAGAAAAAATTAAAAGAAATCTGGTGAAGTGGTAGGACTCTTAGATTCCTTACTAAGATTTTATATCAAATTAATATTTTTTTTTTAATTTTTTCTTGCCCTATAGACTCACAGCCTGCAGGTTATGAATATATATACGCATAATAATAAATCATATCAGAAAGTATCTACAAAAGGAAGTTCCATTCTTCTCCAAGAATAAATAGTAGGTTGTAAAGAATTTTTGTAGTTTAAAGTAATATACATGTATTTTGTATTTATAACCTCATTATCATATATATGAATAGTATATTATGCATTATATATATGTCTATGTATATAACTGTTTGTACTCTTGTGCACCTTTACATCTAACCTATCCTTCATTTTAACTAAAAAATACTTTTTTCTCCACACAACAACAACAACAACAAAACAACAACAACAACAAAAACCCAAACAGAAATCCCATTACATACCTTCTCTCTAAAAATATGCTTAGAAAGAGAAATGAATGATTTTAGGAAATGAAGTAACATTTACTAGCTCTAAATGTAAGAGACTACAAACTTGAAGCTTAGAAGTAGGAAGAAACTTCTTCATTACCAGAGAGAGTCAATTATAAAACACTGGAACACAGGCATTGTACAGATCAGTCCTACAGCAGACAAGCATGCAATGATTTTATGTTTTCACCCCTCCAGGTTTTATTTTAATACTTTATAGTTATAGCCTAAATCCTAAATCCTTGTGTTTAAAGCATAATATTCAGACACTAGGTTTAACCACATAACTTGCTCTCTTGTTTTTCAATATTAACCTAAACAAGCAGTTCAGTTGAAAAGTGAATTATTTTTAACCTGTATATTATTCCTTCTTGGCTATGGCAATGGACCATTTCCAGTATTGCTAAGACCTTGTTCACCATTTGCAGTGTAAGCATTTTTTCTGTACAAGAATAGTCAGAGAAGTTGGAGGAGCTCCAAAACAGTAAGTTGAAAGGGATATAACTTTTTTATGGCTTTATCCAAAATATCAGAGAGGCAATCTGCATTCCTGCTGTAGCTGTGCTGTAAGTAGGCCACAAAGCCAGCTGAGATTGTGTTATTTCTGCCTCATCAGTTAGCACCTTTGAATGAGAAGGCAGATATGATTTATGGTGGAACAGAGGCTGACAGAGCCCAGCTGGAAAGGCTCATATTATGGTAGCTGAAATGCAAAAAATTGGGTTAGCGTTGAAATGAAAAATATGATCTTGGTCATATAAACGAAGATAACTAATTCAGTCTCATAAAACTGACTGGCAAGATCCCTAAACCAACAATGCTTGTATCTTCTATCTTTGATTAGCAATGACACTAATACTTTTTTACCATAAAAATATTCTCCCTTTCCTCTCCTATCTACACAGACTAAAATCATCTGCAAGCAGGTATCTGTTGCTGCCTGAAGGTGATCTACAATAAACAAATTATGAGTCTGTCCCAGGTGAGGGTGGACTGGTGTCTGAACACATAATGTTCACTGCTGGTATTTATTGTCAACCTTGTTGGCAAAATCACAGAGTATTTCTATCATTCTAACTTTTAGTACGCAGCATTTCTACAAAAAACAATAGCATTCAGATATAATGGAAGAAAAAGTATTTGAAAAAAATCCTACTGCTTTTCCATAGATGGTAAAAATTAGTCATGGTGGTTGTGTGGATTTATGTATGGTTTTCTGTTTGGTTTGTTTGTTTGGGGGTTTTGGGAGGGATTTGGGGCATAGATTTTGTCTTCTTTTTTACTGTTACTCAGTTTCTTTTAAGGAGAGAAATGGAACTACTAAACTTCTGGCTAAAATGTAAAATGTTTCATATACTTCTATTCAGAACTAGAGTTGAGTTTTGTGCATTGGATATATTTGCAATGCATTTTAGAAGTCTGAGCACATATTGGTCCCCAATCCACTATTTACCCCGTTGCTGTCTTGCATGTATGCTCTAGTGCCTTCTGTCTTGGTTGATCACTCTCTTGTGAATGTCCTGGGTATACAAAGCTGTGGTATGTTAGCCTCAGTCTCCCTGGTGAGACTGTATAAAGCTTCTCTATTTCATTCCGTAATAATACTGACAAAAAGAGACTTGGTAGAAGACCAGATACTGACAGTGCATTGAGTTTCTGGCCACAGTAGAGATCATGTAATTTTAACCAGGCAGAAATTATGAGATGGCATGTCCCAAAACACTCCAGAAGCTAAAAAGGTGGATGGCAGCAATTGCAGTACCAGTTACCCTGAGATGACAAAGACCATTGAAATCCGGAATATACCATAACCCCATTCTAGTAAGTGAGGAGATGGAGAACACTTATACTGAGAATGCCCTCTTGCCTGATGCTTCTGGATCTATGTTGTAAGACTGGATTTGTGATTTTTTTTTTTTTCCCCTTCAGAAGAAAATGTAGCTCGTTGCCTTGCAAATGTGTGCTTTGTGATAGAAGAAAGAAAAATATAAAAATTACTATTTCCACTCTTGGTTTATATTTTATTTTTACCCAAGGAAGGGCTTTAAAAGCATATTGAGGAAAAGCTACAACCTTGAACAACTGGAGATGATTATAGTAAAAGTAGTACTGACTGAATAATAAAAAATGCGATTGAAGAGGGAGGGGAAAGTGAGGTTTGATTTGAAAACCATAAGCTACATTGAATTTATCCTTTTTCTTTTAAGACACAAGAAATCAGCATGGTTACAATTTCAGAACTCTCATTTCAGGTTTAAAAAGGAATTTTAAATGTGTATGCCAAAGTCTCCTATAGATGCTGTGTGAAGACTCCGCTAGCTCTTTTTAATCTCTTGTGGCACAGAAAATGTCATCATACCCTTTGCATAGCATTACCATATCACTAGCCTGCCTTCCTTGAATCTTGCTTCTTCCTGATCTACTGATATTTTATTCTATTTGTGCTCCATATTCATATGTTATATCAGTTTTTCATGGTACCTATATTTACTTAGAAATGCTTTAGTTTTTTTTTTTTATTTCATTATAATATATCCTAACTTTAAAGAGTTTTGTCTATTTTTATTTATTTCTCTGCACTTTTCTGAAACTTACATCTTTCCTGCCCACTTTCCCTCATTTCTTCCTCACTGTTACTCTATTCCCTCCTACAGGTTTTTCCTGTACACATGTCCTCATGATTCTCTTTGCTATCTGATTTGTATTGATTATTTTTCTTCAATTCTTCAGTTCTTATATTAGTTCACATCCTTCTCATTTCCTAGTTAAAGGAAGGTGTGATGAGGATATTTCAATATGGAAAAGTTAGTTATTAAAATTAATAAAAAAGAAACTGAGGGATGTTTTTTAATATCTTAAAAATTTATTTATTTTTATATCTTGCAAAATTTACCATATGGCAAAGGCACCTTTCTTTTAAAAAAAATAAAAAGAAACAGTGATTTACATAATGTAGAAATACAGTCCAGATTTTTCGTTATCAGGCAATACTTGTGTACAAAATTTTGCTTGTTTCTATTAGAGCTGAAATATAGTTCAAATGTACAGATTTACCATCAATTAGACTTGTCAGTTTTATACAATATATTAATTATATTAAAATATTCAAAATATAACCTACTATTTTTAATACTTGATATTGAAGACATAAAATGTACCTTAGAAGCGGTATTGTTGGGTTATCAAATGTTAATAATAAAATTTAATTTCTTGAACTCTGTTTAAGAGGTCATGTACTGTATTAAAGATTTATTATTTTTTCTCATTCATAATAAACACTTAAATTGCAGAGCAGTTATGTGTGCTAGATGACTTCTTCAGTTTTTATTTGTATTTTAGAAATATTTGAAAAAACTTAGAATTATTCTAGCTATTTTTAAATGAAGATCCACAAAAACTCTTCTTAAAATGTTGTTTTTGGTATCCTCTTTTAAAAAATACATCGTTGAATTCAGTGAAAGATTTCCTGTTGCTGGAATATATTCAGAATCTCCTATGGCAGTTTTCAATAAGAGACTAGCAGTCAAGTATCAGAATCACCAGTGCAGTGAAATCTCCCTGGTAATATTGGTAACTTTCCTCACTGATAACAGTTTTTAGGGCTCTTATTTGCTGTTTTTTAGGGAAAGAGAACAGTGAAGAACATGAGTTCAAATTTTTAAAGGGTAACAGCAGTAAACAGCCAGCATGTCTCTTCTAATCCATGAAGGGATGACATGCTGTGCTTATTTTGAAGAACTGTAAAAATGGAAATTGCAATGGGAAATAGAAAAGAGAGATGGAAAAACCTACTTCAACAACTACTTACTTTAGGCTGTCATTTCTTTATACAGGAAAGCAGCAGTAGCTTAAGATTTAATCTGAAAGTTTACAGCGATATTTCATAAAATGGACCTTTTTCTCCTCAAAGTGTATCACAATATATTTCTCACTTTATTTCTGTGAAATCTTTGGGGTAACAGGTAGATGAGACATATGGATTCCTACTAGGATTTTGATTTGGAATAAATTTCATGAAACTTTTCCATGCTGCTCATTGTCTATCTTTGAACCTTTGCTATTTACTCCTAAACCTTGCCAGGATCTGGAACTTTTTTTCACCCCATTAAACTAAAAGGTTTTTGGGTCTAAGTACAAAATGAAGAGTTAAGAAAAGCAGAAATTTATGTATCTTGTGTAACACCATACTCAATTTCAAAGCAAAATCTGACAAAATGTAAGAACTCGAGTAGGAGGGACGTATGGCACAGAACCATAAGGGACAGACAGATGCCACTTTTGCAGTAGAAGGATTATCATCATAACAGCAATTGGATTAAGATAGCATGTGTGTTTAGAAGCTCTGCTCTTCCCTGACCCCTCTCCCAAACCTGCCCCAGTGCACAGAGATCAATAAAAGTAAAAATTAGCTTAACCAGTTTTTTTTTGTCTTTCACAGATCTCTGTATGTTTTGACTTAAACTCTGAATAATATGTTGATGAACTATTTTTTTTATAAACAAGCTTTTTAATGCCACTAATTTTCTTAAAGTACTTTTTGCATGTGTGCGACTTTCCATGTCCAGTATTATTTAAAGTGTCTAATAAGCCTGAAGTCTTATACCTTTGATGTATATGATCAGAAACATAGTTGCAATCACACAGAACTTTGAAATTTTAATTATATGGTGGGGTCAATACTACTGAAAAATGTTAAACTCCCTGATTTCAATGCAGGATGTATTTTTTGTACTTGTAATTCTGGGAATTCAAAACAGAATTACAGCACTGGTAACTCTCTACAATATTTTTCTTTTTCTTTTTTTTGACTAAAATTTTCTTTATACAATGTTAGATGCATTCTGCAACATTCTGAAACAGACTTTTATTTTTTCCGAAAGGAATCCAGACTCACTTTCCTTCACTTACTGATCTGTATTTGTGCCAACTCCAAAATTGTCCATCAAACACAGATGTAATAAGATATCCTGGATGGATAGGCTTGCTTCTCACACTGTATCCCAAAAACTGACAACACTGCCTGAATATTTCAAGACTTAGTATCTCTGACCATAAATAATGTCACCTGCTTGCTGTTATGGCCCTACAGAAAATCTTTATGCAGTAGTCTTATAAACAACCAGCTTGCTCTGAGTTTTGAAAGCTTGAGTTTTATGTTCTCATTTTGAGAGTGAATGGTCACAGAACTCTAACTTGCAGAGTGCCTCAGTAACTAAGGTATTCATTTCAGGTGATATCATACTCATGCCTTTCTGTGATGGAGTCATAAAAGGAAGGATTATGGGTTATCTGTCTCACTGTCTGAGCTGTGATATGCTCGTTTTGAAAATGCAGAGTAACTGCCCGTGATCTGCATTCATGTCAACTGGTTCTAGGAGAAAGTGAAACCTATTGGCTGTACAAAACCATCTGCTGTTTAGTTTAACTAGTTCTTCACAGGCAGACCTTGTTAGTCCATGTATGATATGTACCACACCTCAGAAATTGTCTGGTTCAGATTTCTGAGAACTCTAGTGTACCATGTCATCATACAGATATATTGAAAAGCTATTTTAGCACCCCTTTAGCATTTAAAAATTCTATTAAGAGGCAAACTTGATCTGCAGGTGCAGTCCATATATCTACTTAAAGACACCTCCTAGCAAGTCAGAGGCGTTTGCTTCTCATAAGCACCATTTTACTTCTAGAGTAATAATTTATTTCACATATACTCCATAATTTTTATCAGTTTATTTAAATAATTTATATAAATAAAGAATTATTTTCTTTGTGTTCGAAGATCAACATTTCTTAGATTCCTTACTTTTTCCTCCAGTCTATCTGAAACTGCTTGAGTTTGAAAAATCTGTTTGGGTTTCTATTCACAAAAATTATCTGACCTGTCTGAACCTGAGCAAATCACCATAACTTTCTAATGCAACCCTCTAGCTTAAATCTTCATTTCCTTAATTATTTTTTTAGGTTACATAACAGGTAGTGTCAAAATGTACTTCAACTATGTTCATGTGACTTGTGACAAGAATCAGATATGGGAGCAATTTTTGGTGCCAATTCTAAAATTTGGTTGGTTTACATATTACTTGAAAATTTCCATAGTCCCTAGGTATATGTCATAGTATATTTATCTTCAAGTCTTTCTAAATTCTTGTTTAGGATAGGTTTAGAATAGCCTAAGTCCAATAGAGTTAAATGACTTTTTTTCTCACACGTATGTGCCTTTCTAAAAAAAGAATTTTTTTTTTTTTAAATGCCTAGCTTTCACACTAAACAGTGCTTTAGGCACTGTCTAGTTCTACTTCTAGAGAGCAGCAAACACAGCACAACAGTGCTGACCCTTTAATACTAAAAATTTATTAGAACATTTGGCCAAGCATCTGCCTGCTAAAAGAATGTCCACTTAAACTACAGCATCATATTTCTTACAACTGTTTTTCTTTTTTGCCTAAAATACTTTTAGCTGCTGAATAAATTGACTATCCTATCTCCAGTGAGTAGGAAAAAATGGGTATGACCATAAGCTGCACAGTGAATTGAATCACTTTTCCCTACTGACCTACTGCCAACCAAGTGGGACACAAAAACAATTTATCTACATTTATCATAATAAAAAAAAAGCACTTTTAAATATTTTGACTCCTGAACTTAGTGTATTCAGCACACTTTTATGTGCTTTTTTTGTGGATTTAGTTGTGTATATTCAAACTTCTTAAATTACTTTATAGTCAGTGGAGGAAATTGACACTTTGAGGTGTAGATCCTCAGGCCTGAACAACTTGATTTCTAATTGAGGATGAGTTGACTCATACCCTAAAATTACCTATTTCCTTCAGTTGATTAAAAAAAAGGTAGAGTTACTAATATAAATTTCTTATTGGAGAAATCGTGCCAAAGTTTCCCCACTCTTCATACACTATGTAACATAACTTCTAATACACTAAAAAAAAAAATCACATTTGGATTTCTTGAAGCTCAGTTCTTGAGACCTACAGGAGTCATCAGAATTTTGAAGTGAAACTATGTGGTCTAAATTCAGAAATTAAAGAATTGTAGTATTTACAGTGGAATTTTAAACAAAAACCTCAACATTCCACATATCTTCTATTTTAGGTATAACACATCCTCATTGGGTAAAAGTCCCGAATTTCTACAACTGTAGTTGTAACCATGGTAATAAACTTAAGTAGTTTTTCAGCATATCCTGCAGCTCAGCAGTACTAACTTTACAGGAAAAAAATAAATTGATAGAACACCACAGAAGAATAGTAACACATTTTGCTTCGGAACAGTTGCCAGCTTTGTTCTTGAAACTGAATTATAAGTGTGTTATTATGCCTGTACCTGCATCTTCATGGGGTTACTTAGGACAAACACAAGAATATTTTAATGTTTCTAAATACTTTTGTATCTGAATGTTTATCTCAGTTCCTACAGAGAGCAGAATGGTAATTTCCAGTGATTACTCAAGATGTAGAGCACAGTGAGAGTAGAAGCTGGTCCTTTGTTTAGTGCTGTAACAGACAAAATATACTATGATACATTGAACTCGGGTGCATATATGTTTTATAGATTAAGGATCATCAGGACTCTTCTGTTTTCATATGCTGTCACATTACCTTCATCTGAAAAAATATTGATAACATAGATGGACAATTATTTTTCTCTTTTTCAAGCACACAAATAATTTACCACTTCATTGGCTTCTAAGTAATACATTTTCAGTCAACCTTATAAATTGCCATCAAATCATGTCAAATTACTTCTTATTGAAGTAGTTTTACAAAATTGTTAAATTGATGGCTTTTGTTCAGTTATACACTTGCCCTTAGTTGTACATAAGATTTCTTGCATAGCTCATAGCTGAAAACTGCCCCAAGTGAAAACCAGACTAACCCAACACCCATCAGGTAGTGGCAGTAGAGAGATAAAGGAAAATGCCACCACTAAATAGTGTTTCACGTATTCAAATTTTGTTGGCTTCAGGTTCTGAAAGGCAAAGGTGTTCTTTAGAGAGGTCCAGCGGGGGTCCTGAGTATAAATCCTGTCATGTGCAAAGCAGAGACAGACGAGCCAAACCCTGAGAGCCAAACTGAGAGGCTCTTTTTACTCAAAGTCAGACCAAAAAGGATGACAGGATTACCAGAGCAGACTTAGGACTTTTCATGGGGCTGCAAGACACAGGAAAACTTGTCTGCAAAAATGGAAAACTAGGAAAAAATGCCAGCTTCAGAAGAATAGGTTTGTGGGGACAATAAGGAAGAAACCTAAATGGGATCCCAAAAACTATCAGAGGGACTAGACGAATTGGACAATGGGTCCACGAGCTACAAACTTCATTTCAAGATAAGTGTCATACAGAGCAGAAAGGTAGTAGTTGCTGGGATCTCCCTTACCCCATGGAATATATTTGCTGATTTAAACTATAACCATTCATCTTGAATGTAGAAAAATACTTAGATTACAATTATGTTGGTAGAGGTGTTTCCAAATTTCAATTAAGAGCCTTAAGCTTCATTGGCTTATCTGTTTGAATCACCGCAATATACATTAGCATAATTTTCCCTTTGGGCTACAAGATAAACACCTTGTCATTTTTTTATATTACTACATGGCCTACTATAAAACATGACTTTACTGAGTAGTATTAAAATAAAGCTATCAGTTTCATCTTTCAAATATTGACTGATCTGTTAGAAAATTTCTTCAATGTAATGTTTTTGTTGTGATGAAACTTATGAACCGGGTAATTTTACATATCAGATGACCAGAAAGTACTTTAACACCACATTATGCTAATATTTTCTAAATTACTTATATTCCTATTCTAGACTAGATCCATTAAAAGAATCCACAAACACTTTAATTGCAGTCTTTTTATATCAGTTCACAGTGGCATACCCATGTAATTTGAGATTTCCTTCACAGCGATGCACCAATGGACACAAAATGTTAATTATGCAGTTTGATAAACAAAAAATGGTCTTCAGCATTTCTTTAAAAGTGCTGACTTACCATGTTGCTTTCCACAATGTCAGGAAATAATTCTGTTGGTCAGCATAAACTATTGCTAAGTCTCTGAAATTTGGTTTTGCATAAACTTTCTAAAGACAATAATAGGAGTAAGCTTCGCAGATTCTGTTCAAACAGATCCTTTCAAAGATTTCACAATGGCAAGGAAAAGCAGGAAACTGGCCAAATGTCACCTTTTTTTTTTAATTTTTTTTTTTTTTGGGAAGGTTCACATAAGAACTTAGTGCTGACTCATGAAAAAAAACCCTTTCACATTTTTATTCTCTAGATTTTCTCTATTTCGTAAGTGCTATTCTACCTAGAAGTGGATACATCACAATCACTAGGGCAGGTTGGCCTAATATTGTGTGCTACTTATGGTACTGAGGTTTTTGGGATGCAACTCTGGCTACCAAAACAAAAAATCCCATCACCCCCCACCCTCAGATGTTCAAATCATCAAGATTTCAGATAGTTCACATAACTTAAATGTTCAAAAATGGCCATTGAACTGTGGAAAATTATTTTTTACTGTAAGTTTTAGAAAAACTAGGCAATTTTAAGAAAGAGCATATTGGATGGGAAGTTAAAAACTGCTGTCTGGCTGGGTCTCTAACTCTTCCAAACCCATTTCATGGATTATAAATGTGTTCTGGATAAGTTTTGAACAGCATTGGTAAACTAGATTTTATTTTTGATCTACCCTGTATTTTGTATCTTGATTTAACTCATGGAAAAATAACTATAAATTTTAATCAAACTTTTCATTACTGTACATCTTGAGCTTTTCAATCCTGAAGTCAATTTTATTCCTGAATTCAATTTTATATTTTCTTGTTTAAAGTCTAATGAGAATTAAAATGGGATTGGATTGAATGGAGAATAGGATAGAATGCAGCTGTTCTGCTTGAAAACTTCTGAAATGGGTCTTATTTTTAAATTACAACAGATCTTCCTCAATTTTCTTGACTTTTCCAATGGTCACAAAGACTCACACATTTCAGAGGAACAGGAAACTAAATTCAGTTAAACATACCCTTTTAATGAATTTGATGTTTTAATGCAGGTTTTATTTGGAAAACATCACCTTCCTCTTCTGAAGGAAAACATTTTAACAAGTGGAAAAATTGTGTCAGCTTTCATTACAGATTGGAAGTACAGGTCACTGTTATCACATATGTGTTTTACCCTTAATGTCTATTTTCAACATTTAAGGGCACAAAAATGAAAAAGTGGACTTTCAGTTTTAAGGCAAACACACAACGCAGTATTTCAGAGCTTCATAGAATCGCATAAGTGACCAATGCATTTGTGAAATGCAAAAACTTCTGCTTTGGAGCAACTCAGATGTCATAACAACTGCAGGTTTGTTAGTCTGCATGTCAGCCTCAGTTGAAAACAAGCAACACTTTTCAAACAGGGATGCACTCATATATAATGAACTTTCTGCTTAGGTTTTTTCATGTTTATGGGTTGTAGAGGCCAATATTAACATGCAGAAATATGTGATTACCTGACTTTACTTTGAGACATAGAATGCAACTGTACATTAGGTCAAAATTTATAGCTAAGACTGTGGAATAGATTCTAAAATTGCGCCATTGGAAGGAAGTCAATAAAAACCACAGCTTTGTACCTTGGTGTTGTGGGAGAATATATAACAAACATGTCTGTATTTTCTTAAGGCTAAAGCCTCCAAGTTTTTTAAGATAATTTTTATGGACAGTAACCACTCCAGTCTGTTGGGAATGACTTCCCATCTGTGAGATGTTCAGTGTTTGAAATGTGTCAATACAGTTCTGGCTGTGCGTGAAATCAATGCCTGTCTTTTACTTTTTCCTAGCTTGCTTTAGCAAGGTGTTGATTAAACTATGATGAGAACTGCTGTTGCAATTAACACTAATGAGATTTGTTAATTGGCTTCTTTTGAAGCAAACTAGGGTTTTTCTTGTGCTACCCTCTGTGCTTCTTGTGAATTGATCTATGGAGTAAGGCTAGTGCAAATTGACTGTGGAGGTAGTGACATTTCCAAATTCAATCTAATTATGACAATTATAGCTGGCATTAAAATTTAAATAAATGAAAATTAAAATATATAAAAAATGACACAAGCCAATGATTAACCAAAACATCATTTGTATAGTATGTTTAGTTTTTTTATTATTTAGATTTATTAAAATTGGCATATGGCTTAAAGAAAAACAGACAATCAAACAACACAAACCAAAAAACACAGTGTTTCTTGTGGGTCCACATCTCAAGTTTGCCCAGATTTCTGTGGAGCTCTGGATGGCATTCCTTCCTCCTGTTGTGTCAAGTGCCCCTCTCAGATCCCGGTTATCTGCAAACTTACTGAGGTGGCACTTGACCTCTCTCCATCATTGATAAAGATATTTAAGGGCAGTGTCCCCAGACGAAGCCCAGGGTGAAGCCACTTTTTACCAGTCTCCACCTGAATAAAGTCACAGACCACTGCTCTCTGGCTGCATCCAGCCAGCCAATTCCTTCTTGAACAGCTAACCCACGCTTCAAATCTACGTCTCTACAACTTGGAGATTAGGATGCAATGTGGGACAGTGCTGAAGGCCTTACGGAAATCGAATTAGGTGACCTCAGAACCTCATTGTTCCTGGGAATAAACTGTGAGGATTAAGAAGAAGGAAAAGTAAACATTATTAGCCAAAATGCAGAAAATGTGAATTATATTCAATTTTTTTATCCTTTATCTTCAAATTTTCAAGCTAATAAAATAAGGACAAAGATAAAAAAGAGAAAAAAAGTGAGAAATGCAGATTTATGCTACTGGGAGAAATGAAGGGTAGGTGAAGAAAATGAAGAAGATAAATTGAAAGCTACATTTAATTTTTCCCAAATCTGATATTGTTATTTATTCTGTATCAGAGGTACAGAAAAGTAAAATAAATAACTTTAAAATTAGCAACTGCTTTACCCTTTCAAATTTAGATATTACTATGATATACATATTTATGAAGGAACTCAATTACTTCCTGAAGTTTTAAAAAACATTATATTCACAGAATACAGTCTCTATTCTTTTCATAAAAGCTTATTGATTTGCTAATATTAAGTATTTTTCTTATCCTTGGTGTTTTGTCACACAAGTGGCTACCACATGTGCTGGCTACTTATTCAGTGAGATCAGAAGAGATTTGAAGGTGAATGGTAAGACAATACAGAATAAAATTTCATTGATTTAGGTAGGAAGGTGGTCCTAACAGCTACATTATCAATTAAGAGTAATGAATGCTACTGCCAGTGACTAGGAAAGTAAGCAGTCTTCTTACTTCAGTAAAACAGTGCTTTTGGTTTTTAACCCTGATGAGATTTTTGCCCATTATGTTTAGGGAAATTATCCAGGGAATTGTTTGTTACAAATAAAAAAACACCCATAACAATTACAAGATGAAACAGGCACAGCAGTTTCTCAGCACAGAACAAATCAGCAGTCATTAACTTGAGCCATTTTAAATATATATGAACAAATAAAAAGATTATTTTGTATAATTCTAGGCGTTAGATTTTTTTTTAAATTTTCACTATAGAACAGTCCTTTGCAAATAGGTTGTGTTATCAGAACAAAATGGCTGAACATTGCAGTTTTATTTGAGACTGAGATTTCTGAGTTCTGAAGTGATACCCTCTGTGATTAATTAAAATAAGCAGTATTTTTGTTTTAAAAGAAACAAACTCAAAAATTCTTATATTAACAAGAAAGATATCTTGAGCTCTGTTTTAAATAGATTAATGCCAATCCCAATTTGTTGATATTAGATCATTATTTGATAAATTTCATAAAGTTCAGGTTTTTATTTGTTAAAAGTGGACTTTTGAAGTATGGAATGCAGTTGTTTCATCAAAGAAGAAAACTATGGCTATTGTTAATGCTGGTGATAATCACTGACCCTAAAATCTTCTTTCCTTGAGATCACTGGTCTATCTGGGTGGGATTCCTTTAGTAAGTCTCCATTAATAGTGAATTGTGCATGATTTATGCCGTGCTGTACAGTGAGTTTAAGATCAAATACTCCAGCTGAGTATATATTAGAGAGGCAGCCACACTACTATATCATTAATCTGTTTTGTTCAGTATTCTGTGTCAGACCAATCCCTCATTTTGCCCAGAAAGGTAAGAAATGTTTCCACAGTGTGAGAATTCTGTGTAATCTGTCCAAACAGGAAAGCACTCTTATTGGTTATCCTGAAGTCTGTGAGATTCAGACTGAAAACACTAAAAAGTGTTTTCTACACTTTTTAAAAATGATTTTTTTTCTACATTCAGTGAAGTATCAAAACAGGATTTTTTCCCATACTATAGTACCATTTTAAAAGGTGCTTCTGTTTTCCTGTTTCACAACCATGTTGCAATGTTCTCTGTAATTATATTTTTGTTGTTGTTTCAGTGTTGTCTACAGGTCTTTTTGCCAATTTTTTGACCATTATGGTATTATTTTTATTTTGAGGTGCAGCTGCCATTATTCCTAAGATTAAACATGAGGGAATCCTCAAAGAAGAAAGACTTTCAAAGCCTGTTTATATACATTGTAGAAACAAGGAAGTAGAATTTTTAAGGTTAACTACATGTACTTAATCATGGTTCATTAAAAGAGCTGTATAGAATGAAGTCAGCATTTAGCCTAATTGTTTGTCTTGAAATTATAACAGCTCAGAGTGAAACTTACTATTTCATAATAGATTTTTCCCTATTTTCATCTTTTCTTAAAACACTCTTTTGTCAGTTTGTTTTGTTTTAATGAAGCTTAGAGGACTTTTTAGTCTGAACAAGTAGTAC
The DNA here is from genome assembly GCA_025920805.1 of Petroica traversi. Lineage (NCBI taxonomy): Eukaryota > Metazoa > Chordata > Aves > Passeriformes > Petroicidae > Petroica > Petroica traversi. Next base: position 4,992,035 of record JAHLSL010000057.1, on the reverse strand, counting down.
AGAATCCATACTCTTGTAACATCTATATACCTCAAGCATTCTCTCCAATGCCTTGAAAACCATCTCTCTTTTCTGCCCCAGAAAAATAACAGCTTTTATTTCTAATCCAAACAAAATAAGGGATGAAGAGAAGATTTCTTCAACTTTTTAAGTTTATGACTTTTGGGAATCCACTGAAACAACTCCTTTGAGTGTCAACAAAGTGCCTTGAGATCTACTGCATATCTAAAATACTATTCAACCTCTGCATTAGGCTGCCAGAAGTTCCTTTTGGCAGAGCTGTTCTCTGTAGTCGCATTCACTACATTATAGCTGCATTTTCTATATATAAAGTATATTGTTTAAAAATCCTTCAAAACAACATAAACAACATCTAAATGACACATCTATACAAGGGTCTCACAAGCTTGCACTGAAACCTCAACTTTAAAATACATGTTAATATGTTGAAATCAGCATCATCTTTTTATGCTTTCATTCACTCTGTGAAACCTGACTGTGCTTAGATCTGTCATTTGAAGACCAAAAAGAGAATTAAACACTATAAACTCTTTGAGAAAGACTGGGTTAGGGTATGGTTCAGGCTTTTTTGCTGGTACATAATCTAAAGTATTGACATTATCATATTCTATACACACAATTTTTTTCTTGTGAAGATAAAAAAAATGGTTGTGAGAATAAATGTGATTCAGCTTTGCAAAATATCACAAAGAATTTAAAATGTGAAAAGGAAGTGAGAGAAAACTGCAATCTTGTTGAAGAAGGGCGCAGCTGCCAGGTATAACTGAGAAGCTGGATGAGACACCAGCTTCTGGGCGGCAGAACTGAGCACTTAATGAAGGGGCTTAAATTTGCTGAAAAGCAATTAATGGATGAATAGTCCATTCAAATGCCTGCTAATTAGCAGCTGGAGATGTCATCAATGACTCTTTTATGCCTGAAAAAAATAATTATGCAATATAATAATTTTTATGGCCTCATATTTTGACTGAAACAGAGAAGAAACTGAAATTAGGCAAGAGACTGGTGTACAGATCTTATGTTTGAAATACTTTGCTTTAGTGTGGAAGATTCATCGCTGGTTTACCTTTTAAATTAGTACCAGCAAGGTCTCAAATATGTCTCTTTGTGACGTTATGAAAAAGTATCACTGCCTTATTTTGAATGAGGAATTGGATGTTGGAATTGTGACTACTATTTTTCAAAATTGAGTTAGTTTCTACATGGAATGCAATCTAAATGGATGCATGGGTGAAACTGAGGTCCTAACTGTGAACAAGAACTAAAGGGAAGCTCACAGCTTAGTGACAAGGGTCCTTAAGAAACCTTATTACTCCCTCTTCTCTGATGAAGTGATTCTTCAGAGAATTCAGAAAGTCTGTATGCTTTCCTCCTGCTAAGCTGAAAATCAGTGGATCAGAAGGCCTGAATAGGTCTTCCAGTTAAAAAAACCTAAACAATCAAAAGAGTGGTAGTATGCAGACACAGAGAAACTCTAAGGACAGACCAAGAGTCATGGAAAAATGGAAAATACATCTGTGTGTGGTGTAAGGCTTCATTCAACGGTCAGACTGCAATCTGCACTAAACCAGAAGCGGGTTAGAAAGAACTCTGTCATCCAGAAATGGTGAATTCAGCTGCTGAGTTGTGTTGAAAGGGCAGCAGAGAATATATCTGGATGTTTTTAAACTGCCTTCAGAGTAAGAAAATCCAAATATTTTCCCTCTTTCATAATCAAGTAAATTAATAAAAGTATCAGAGGGAATCAGACAGAAAAATTAAAAACAAGTAAGAAGTGTTTTTCAGGAAAGCTGAAAAAAGCTGGTATTATTCTAATATCGGTTAAATTTATTCTATATAGTTAAATGCTTTGATTACAGAAGGTATCTAGCTGTCTAATAACGAAAAGTAAATAATACCTGAATTATACCAAAACCAAATGAGTTTCCTTCAGCCGTGTACGAAAGATAAGATTATAAAATCTGTAACTTTCTTACTCACAGAAAAGAACAAATATAGCTTTTCCTTTAATTGTCCTCAGTTTGACACCAATATTAATAATATGCTTGTGTTTAATATATTAATATATATATGTTTTCTGTCAATATTTTTTTCTGTTTTAATGAGATATGCTAAATTTCCTTTTAAGGATCATCTGCTAATCTCCAATAGATGCCAAGATATTTTGTTTCCTTTTCTGGAATCCTACTGTAATTCAAAAGAGATAATGAATTTTTCAGGAAATACTATTTTCTGACTTAGTAACTTGTAACTTGAGTTTGTAACTCCCTAGTAATTGACTTGTCTCCTTAGTGAGAGGAGGTTCTGCAAAGAGATTGCAGAACCAAGTAGGATTAATGCTGCTACCACGTGTTAGGAGACTTTAGGATTGATCCAGAGACAGACACAATCCCAAAACATCAGCATGGAGTTAGTCTAATAGAATGAAACAGGTGTTAGAGAACAAGTCAGTGGAAAGACAGCTTTATAGCTGACAAAATATCAGAAGTGCTAACCTGGAAATAAACAGAAGGAACACAACCACCCTGCCTTGGCTGACTGGCGCCATGTGAAAATTTACAATAGAACAAGAACATTTAGAATAGATGTTAGGAAGCAATTCTTTATTGAGAGGACAGGAAGGCACTGGAACAAGTCGTCCAGAGAAGCCTCATCCCTGCAAGTGTTCCAGACCAGGCTGGAAGCGGCCCTGAGCAACCTGACTGTTGTTATACAGGCCATGGGTGTCCCTGCACAGAGGATCTTTAAGGTCCCTTCCAACCATATATGATTCTATGAAGAAGTTTGTTCCTGTTTTGTTTTTTTTTTATTTTTCTGGGAGGGTGGAAAAAAGGGAGGACATTGTTAATATATTTTCCAACGTTATGCGGGAAATCGAATGGTACGGGAAAAAAAAGTCATTGAAATGAAGCATAGAAGTTTATGTCTTCTGTTGATTACATTGCTGCAAAAGAGACATTGCACTGACAAAGTTAAAATAAGACATTAATGCAAACTTCGCCTAGTAATAATCATGAGCAATTCCATATCAGAGTGTGGTACTAAAACTCCCCAAAATATACAAATTATGACGCACACAATATTACTTGAAAAGGATCAATTAGAGCAATTATACAAGCACTTCATTGCAACTTCCCTGCTGGCCAGTTGATAATATAATGAATGTTTTCAATATTCCATTTATGCTGAGGGAATTAAAGTGTTTGGAATATAAAGTTGAAAATACTGTTATAATAAACCCCCACAAAGCTGCATATTAACACCTCTACTTACACACAACTTCTTTTAACTATTTGCTGTAACACTAATAATTGCTTCATATAGCACAGCCTTAAGAATCTCTCTGAGATGGGTATAGACCCGATTTTTCAACAAAATACATGCTTCTTAAGTGTCAGAAAAATATAATACAACTGACCTTGGTTTTCAGTGCTACTTTTGAGCAACATAAGCAATGATTTATAGCTGTTTCTAATCAGTGGGTTCTATTTGTGTAAAATTCAGTTTAGCTAACATGTTGTAATATCTATTTAATCTCAAAGAAATTGGTATGCAAAGTTACCCTTTGTTATCAAATGAAACACAGAGCTCCATTTCAAAACAAATGAAATTTTTGTTTTAAAATCAGTCATTTTGGACACTTGTCTAACCAAAAAAAAATTTTCCTCTTAAATAAAATAAAATGAACCCTTTAATTTTAACAGGAAAAACACAGATATTTCTTATTTCTTCCTGTATTCTAAAATTTAAAAAAAGAATAATTTTTAACAATTATCTTTAAAAACATAGAAATGATACAAACGTCTCATTAATTACTCAAAATTTAAATGTGAACACTCCAGTTTTTTATAAAGTTTAATTTGGCTGGACTAGAAAAGTAACTTAAAATCTCCCACCCAAAAATGGAATAACAAACACTGTTAATACCGGGAGTATTCCAAGTTTCCATCTATCCTCTTAGCTCCCCACAACATTTTCTAAAAAGTAATGTCCAGAAACTTTTTCATCTGTGTTGTGACTTTTGGTAGAAAAACTTCAAAGAGTAAACAATATGAAAGCTTGATGTCTGAAGAAGCTGGACAATTTTCCATTGTGATTGCCATATTGGAGAGCTGGGCAATCAGCCACTGTAAGATGTCTATTGTGTGCCAAGGGTATGAAGTTTAGCAAAGTCAGGTGTCATATTCTGCGCCTGAGATGGAGTAACTCTGGATGTACAGACAGACTGGGGAATGAGATGCTGGAAAGCAGTGACAGGAGAGAGACCTGGGGGTCCTGGTCAGTGAAAAGATGGACATGAGCCAGCAGTGCCCTGGCAGCCAGGAGGGCCAGCCCAGTCCTTGGGGCATCAGGCAGAGCATCACCAGCCAGGCAAGGGAGGGGATTGTCCTGCTCTGCTCTGCACTGGGGCAACCTCACCTCGAATGCTGGGGGCAGTTCTGGGTGCCACAATATAAAAACAGATATTAAACTATTAGAGTGTCCAATGGAGAGCAACAAAGATGGAGAAGGGCCTTGAGGGGAAGCTGTAGAGGAATGGCTGAGGTCACTTGGTCTGTTCATCCTTGAGAAGAGGAAGCTGAGGGGAGACCTCATTGCAGTTACAGATTCCTTGTGGGGAGAAGCACAAGGGCAGGCACTGATTTTTCTCTCTGATGATCAGTGACATCACATGAGTGAATGGCATGAAATTCTGTCAGAGGGAATTTAGGTTAGATATGAAGGAAAAGGCCTTGCAAAGGTTGGCTCAGCACTGAAATGGGCTCCCCAGGGAACTGGACACTGTACCAAGACACACAGAATTTAAGGAGTGTTTGGAAAATATTTTCAGGCACATACTGTGATTCTTGAAGTTGTCCTGGTTAGGGCCAAAATGATACTTGTGGGTTCCTTCCAACTCATGATGTGCCACAACTCTGTTTCAGATTTCAAAAAAGCCCAAAAATCTTTGCAACAGAGAGCTGAAAATTTATAAATATTTATCAAATCATTTTGAAACACTATTAAAACTTGTTTCTTTCAAAGTGACAGACTTTGATGCTTTAATAAAAGTTTATCCCTTCCGAGATCTATGATCACAGATCCTACTCCTCTTTATTCCACCATATTGAAGATGTAAGTGTTCTGCCAACTAGACAAGGAAGAGGACAGGGCTGTATTCCTTCTTGCTGCTTTTCTTTTTCTTTCTAGTAATGGAAATAGGACATGCATGACCTAAAATTGAGGCAGTGTAACTTTCCATTTCTGTCCAGACAGCAATTCTTTTAATCTGGCAGCTAAAATTCACAGGTATCATTCAGAGAAGTAGCAACAACTTTTTAATTCAAGTTCTAGAAGATGTCTCTGAAGTGAATAATTGCATTTAAATTACCTAAACATGTTTGATTAGATGCAAATATTTTGTAAATAATAGCCTCAAAACACATGTGCATATTTCAATTTGATCGCTGTTGCCTGGGGTCTCTTTAGCCTCTTCTAATTCTCTCTAACAAATAGGAAATTTACCCAAGATCATAGTTTCTCCCAAAAAGAAGAAAGGGAAGAATAAAAAAAGATTTTTTTTTTTTCAATTATTTAAAAATCAAAAGTTTTGTGCCTGGGAAAGCAGGACCCCTGCACCAGAACACCTAAAAGGAATTGGGGAGCAGCTTTCTGGGTGGCAGTGGGCAGCTCTCCAGACATGAGCCAATGTGTCATCTAGAAGCAAATGTTTCCAACAGTTCCCAGGCCCTGCTGAGAGTTGCACTTCCCAGTTAGGAAGCTGAGTTGGGTCAGCCTGGAAAAGGGATGACACCTCCCCAGCCTCTTTATATCCATCACAGAGAGGACTATAAGCTCCTCACTGTGGTGCAGAGTGAGAGGGTACGTGTCAACAGGTTCAAGTTGAAACAAGAGTAGTCCAGGCTGAGTATAATGGGAAAAACCCCCTTGTTATGGTAGAATAATCAAACATTTGAACAGATTGCCTTCATAGATTGTAGAAACTTCAAAATTCAGTGGTTTTTTTTTGCTTTTTTTAAAATTGATAATGTGCATTTATCTCTATAGACAATAAGTTCTGTGTAAATTATTTTTCCTTATAGTAACACAGTTTATATCATCAAAGAAAATTAAAACACTTAAAATTCAGTGTATGCCAACTCTCTTACATTTCTGAAGAGAAGTTTCAGTTGGAACAGAACCTTAAGTCCATCCACTAAAGGATTAATTTGTCCTTGTAGCCCCTCTCAAATTGTTTTTCAGTGTCATGGATTAGTGTTAACAAAATTAAATTAAGGTTTGTACAAAAGACAACATTAGTTCAAAGGGCTAGATTTTATTTTATTTGTACCCTGCCAAAGTACTTCGTGAGACAATGGAGTACAACTTTGTTGTAGCAATTGGAAAGATTTACTTACCTAAAGATTTTCTTTTTAAATCCAAAATGTTTAAAAGATGGTAATAAGTGTCAAAGGTGTATCAATCTGTTCCACAATATAACTTCCTTGCAGTTTAATCTCATGATAACTTATGCTGCATAGCTTTCTACCAATAATGTGTAAAATTATCCACTAATTTAGAAATTTAAATTGTGAAGCCCTATACCCTATTTTTAATGAAGACTGTGTGGCAGAATTTTGGCTGTAAAAGCACAATTATATAATGAATTTTATATATTTTTTTTTTTAATTGGGTGATGCATTATCTTTTACAGCTCTGATCTTTCTGAGGTCCTTGCAACTAATATTTTGCCTTACAGGCATGCCTTTAAACATTAAGAACGATTTTAAAATTATGAATTAAGGAGGCTGTCTGGTAAGTGCCTTTTTACCATCTAATTATAGCCATCACTAAGTGTCTCCTTCTGGTTCATAGTGTCAATATCAGCACATGAAGACCAATGAACTTCTGGCAGTTATCCTGGACTCTGAAATTGAACAGATGCTCGCACCTGAGGTAAATGTTAACACTTCTTTGACGTGGGATATTGTTTCCTCTATCCCATGGCAAATCATTCTGGTTGTGCTAATTTACAGGAAAATACAACACAAAGAGTTCAGCACATAAGATAAATGTCCACTGCAAGGTGGCAACACACAAATATTTGGACCTTAAAGAATAAACCCTGAGGGGAAAAGAATCCATTTGATCCATTAATAATGAGAACTTATGCTTTGATCCTTTCTGTTCCTTTTACATCAGAGAAAACCATGAGATAAAACATTTTGTGATATATGTCAGGTGTTGCCAAAACAGCAAGCAAAGCACTTCTTAATACAATCTTGAAAACAAAAATGTTCAACAAGACCTAAAATAGATTCAGTATCAAAACTCTGCAGCTAAAAACATTGCTTCTCAGTGCCTTCTCTCTCCCATGCTTTAGATTACATAAATGAAATGCTCTTGAAAGATAAAAATACTCTCAAAAAAAGAAAAATGAAAAAAAAAAAGATGACATGAGGTCTTTCATATTCATAATACAAATAATATTTGGTTTATTAGGAGAGGAAAATAATTCAGGATTCACCAAGGAGTACAATATTTTCTAAGTTGTAGTCAACTTGACAATGTGTGGCAGAATTGATAAAAACTGATAAACATTTCTTGAGATAGCAAATGAAGACTTCACATCTCTTGGCATGTTTTTATTTTTCTTAAGACTGGCCAGACGTACACATCTGTCCTCTGGACTAGGAAAACCTGGATATTGATCTTGCAGCCTTATGTCATCAGGACATTGAGACAATGTGTTTGAAGTGCAGGTCCAAGATCAACACCAGTGAAGAAGGGCAGCTGAGGGCAATAGAGCTGTAATTCCAGAGAGGGTTGTGAGGCAGGTTGTTCAGATATAGCCAAGGAATAACATCATTATCTAACTGGAAATTTTACTGTAATGTTGTTCATATATTAAAATTTGATATGAAATGTCAAAATCACAACTTTATTTGCTTGTCTATCTTTTAAGATGTCAGTTGCTTAAAAATAATATATACTCATTATTTTTGTGCAAATATGAATCAAAGAAAATATCAAACTACTACAATTTTTTCATGGATGAAAAGCCTAGTCACCTACCCTTTTTGCTCATGTTATAATATTTCTCTTATTTGAAAAGCATATATTAAAATTATTTTGATTAAATCTATTTGGTTCTAGAGACATACAGACAAACTTATTGTTGCATGGAACTTTTTTTATGTATACTTCATTAGTCTTAAACGTCCCTAAGATGTGGCTATACTGGGTACAACGTAGGGTGTCTTAGTGAGTAAAGCTTCCTGAAAAGATTTTGGAATAAGGAACTATATGATTGGGTCAGCATAATAAGGATTGAGGGTTTCTAGAATACAGTATTAGATCATATTGGTCTGATCTTTAGTGTTGTATATCTTCATGCAGGATGATCTGTAAGAGAGATTTATATCAAAGAAAACAGAATAAATTAAAAATTTAGCTAACTCTATAACAATTTTACATATGTAAATTAAACTTACTCAATTTATAATGAAGCAGACTTGATGTGCTTACATGATCTGTTTGGTTCTTTAGACTCAGTTTTCCTTGTCACTGACCCCTAGCCAAGGAGTTGCAATAAATGGCTATGGACAAGGAGGAAGAGATTGGTAGTACCTTAGAACAACATCACGATTCTGAACAAAATACCATCATCTCCATCAACAAAAACTAGGATCAAAACTGGTTGCTGTTGGATTACAAAAGAGGTTAATGTACTTCATGCAAGAAACATTCAAGCTGATGAACTGTCATCTCTTTTCCAGAGAATGTTACCAAGATCTGTTGCTTCTTTTTCATTAAAGCTACAGTTTTGAAATGCCCAGTGGGTGTAAGATTAGTGCAACAAAATTTCTCTCAGCAGCACCAATGTGCCTGTTTCCAGGCTCCAATTGTCCATCAGATTTCCCTTAAGACTGGTAGAAAAATGTCTAACAAAACTTGGACATTCCTCAAAGCAAATGACTCACATAAAAAAATAAAATTGAATAATAATCAAAAGAATAGGTAGCGTGAAAACAACAGAAGAATGAAAGCAAAATCTGCATATACCCTAAAAGAAAACTGTAGGGAGTTTAAAAATCACTGTAGGAGAATTAGTCCATCTGAAATTGTTAACTAACCCCACAAATCCTATGAGATACTTAGAAGCTGTACATACTTTATTGGAAGTTTTCCAGCTAGGGATTATTTTCTATATCTCTTTCAAGTAATAGCTAATAAAAATTCAATTCCCTGCATTGTATGCAATCTGTAAACAAGCATCTGTATGTTACGGAGGGGTAAATTAAGGACAAATAAGAGCTCAAGGCTTAAGGTGCATTCTGCATTAGAACATAAATCAGCTATAAATATATTTGTTTATTTTTAGTAATTTATCATTATACTTTAAACAAAGGTCCATATTTCTTACATTTAATATTAAATACTACAGAAAGACATAGACAGAAATCAGAGGACTGATGAACCATCAGTGGATGCAGGGAGACATATGCCTGTCTCCTGCTGTGGAGAGATATGCCTTCAGTCTGCACTAATTAGGGGTTCCTAGAAGTGAATTTTTCTTTCTCAGAGACATTAATTTCCTGTAGTGGGCCATGAACTTTTAGTTATCATTATCAAATGTCTGAGTTACAAAGTTATTGGAGGCTCTAAGAAGAACTGGCTAAAAGTTTGTCCTCATGGCTGTAGCGGTTGTTCAAGCTCAGAGAATGAAATATCCCCTGAAGAATTTCTGGGGGCCTAGAAAGTGAGGCCCCTCTGAAGGTAGAGTTAACTTTGGCCTTGGAAAGGGAGTCGAACTCCCCCCGCCTACCCCTCAGTTAACAATAGTATCTTGTGTCTCACTCTTTCCTCCCTTTCTCCTTCCTGACTGCATCCTGACCTTCGACCCTTCTCCGTGTCCTCCCCTGTACCGTTATGAGATAAGTTGTAACCCTCAGAATAAAAGTCTGAATGTTGGGCTATTCCGGGGTCTTTTGCCCCTGAGCCCAAGCAGAGCAGACTCTTGTGTCTTGTGTCTGATTTGGACTCTGGGCAAAGGAACACTCTCTCTCTCAGCGGCTCTCCGGCTTTTGGGACAGCGGCCACCATCCCAGGGAAGCCCAGCTCACGGTGAGGGGAAAAGAAGTCCCTAGCTGAAGTTAACTTAACAAAAAGGAAACTCTCAGAACAAGCCACTGAGCCGCCGGCTGTCCCTGTGGTCAGCTGTCCGGCCCTCACCATCGGCCACAATGGCTTTAAATCTCTAATCAACATCTTCAAATATTGAATCTCTAATCAACAGTTTTCAGATGATAAGTACATCTCAGTTTTGATGTTCCATTCTTTCTTCAAATTTCTCATGGTGGAATCCTTTGACTTCCTGATAGTAATAATAATTCCTAATAGTAAAGATCCAGTTTTTTGAGGTCTCTTTTTATTTCTTTTTCTGTTTGTTTTTTAAGGAATTTAAAAATAAAATATAAGAATGAACCCACCTTTTTCCATACACTTTCCATATAATAACTGTTCAATAAAAACAATGCATTGTTTCAATAGAACTGCAATCAAAATGCTAAGTAGATATCTGGTAATATAGTGGTCCATCTAGTTTGAATAAACAATTTTCTTGCCACAGTTACAACTTTACAATTTCCTTTAGTATGATGTTAAATCTAGGACTAGGGCAGGATTCAGGAATTAGGCTTTGACAACAGCAAATTCTAAGAGCAAGATTTTAGGCTGAGAGCTATTGATCAAGGGTGCAAACTTTTGCAGAGTTTAAACTATAAACTTAGAATTGGGGGTTGTAGAAGTTTTTTTGGAAGTGTGAGCAACATATTTTTGGACAATGAATTGCTGTTAATGCAGTTTGCATTAGAGGTAGGAATGGGAAGACAACACTTGAAGAACATTCTTCCCTAGTATATGGATGAGCACTGATGCAAACAAGGAAAGCAACTTCTCCTTCATTCTCAGTTAAATACAGGTTTTGAAAACAAAATTGTATCTGGTGTCCAATGAGGACTAAAAAAATGGGTTTGTCAAATATTTCAGTCTGCCTGGAATTCTGCACTGCTGCTTATAGTGTATCACCACTTCAATTATCTAGATACGTACTCAGCCTCCTCTGAACTGGAGAAGCCTCTCTGACAGCTGAAGCAAGTTCCATGATCCAGAGCCATTAGCAGCCACTAGTGAGTCTCCTCAAAACCACGATACTTTCACTAGATAGAATTTGCCCATTGAAATCTGTTTGTAAAAATAAGTTGTCACACAGTAAATATTGAGATGGAAGTGTTAGCTTAACAGGTAAAACCAGAAACTGAACAAGAGGTAATTTCCATGGTATTTACTGTCAGAGAGTTACACTGAAAAAACCCAACATATTAAGATATTGATTTCTATGCTTACATCAATGCACTATGTTCAATTTCTAAACAAATTAATAAAGTGGTTATAATTGATAGAGTATAATGCTTCAATGTTAATAGGTTGGTAGCTATATAAGAAGGGGACAAAGACGTTAAAAAGGGGTAAAGTCACTGTGCTGATTTTTCAGAAGACTTAACCTGATGGCTATATTCCAAAGACAGTGTCACGTTTTTAATCTTCCAAATCTGAATAGGAATGCAGAAAGTGAAGTGCTGACCCAAACACAAGTTTAGACAAGCTTGTCTAAACTCACACATTTAAATAAAATCAGACTGAATTCTTCTCTGACCTTCAGTACAACTGACACATCATGGTCCGTGTCTGCAAGGTTAAACTTGCTTCTTATATGGTATCTTCACCTCATCTATGCTGCTGACTGTGACCAACTGCTGGCCTGTACTACCCCTCAAATCATTCCTGGGAATTGTTTCGAAGAGGACAAATTGGTTGGCTTACAGAAATGTTAAGTAAATTGCTAAACGTGAAGGAGAAATCTGCATTCAGTTTAGTGCAAGAAGGCAGCTAATCTAGATTCTCTGTTCAGATTACATATGTTAAAATAAATCACAGAGATTTTCCTTCTGAATTGGATGGTGGGCTTCAAAGCAAAATGAAAATAGTGTAAAGAGAGCCTACAATTTTCAATGAGATGTTTTCAAATATCTTGACTTCACCATTTTTCCGCTACTCATCTAAATTGTCTGCCTGTTCAGCACTGATCAATATGATGAATTATGTCAAACGGAGCAGCAATTCTGTCACAAGAAAGCAGCCACCAGTTGCATATTGTATGACATGTTTTATGGATGTGTTTGGCAAGCTCTGGGAATTCATACTGGATGGTTTCAGGAAGGGTACAGAAAACAGCTCCAGGAATCCATGGAATAAATGTTCAAAACTGAAATACATGACAACATGAAAGGCGACTCAAGAATCAAACCAGACCTAATTGCTTGAGGTGACTGCTCTGTTCCCTCCGTAATTATGGATTTTGTATTCCCACTGTTATCCTCACACTTCAAACTGCAGCCTTGAAGAGATTTGAAGTTCCTCTGTTCTCAGACAGTGTCTGGATTGTATCACAACATTACATTTAGATGTGATTTACGCAAATAGGTTTTCAGGGGGTTGGCGAAGTGTTCCTAATCTGCTCTCAGGGAAGACACACAGTGACTGCACAAGAAAACTAAAATTTATTCCTTTATCCTTGGTTCTTTTAGTGCTTGAGAATGAGCAACTGGATGATTTTATGTATACTGTTGTTCATATTTAACTTGTTCTACTGAGAGTTATGAGTTCCTAAGCAATGTAAAACATTATATTCTTTACTAACAAGGTACATTCAGGGAAAATAAATTAGAGGCCTGGGTTGGCACTTGCTAAGCAAATAATTTGCTATTTATACTGGTCACTTAACTATCTGCCCAAATGGCAAGTCAAGAAAAAATCTGTGTCTGGCTAGAATTAATGGTACTTGCCATTCTGCAGCCATTCTTCTCTTGCACATATGAGCCATGACTTATGATTTAAGGATAGAAAAAACACTGTCTAGTCAATTGTAGTGATGTACCATGACATAAACCCAAAACACGGGAGTCTTTCTCTTCTGATGTTATTATTCTATAAACACACCAATAAATCCTTCAAATATTTATGAAAAGTGTGGCAACTATAATCACTGACTTCACACAGACTCTGTAACAGGTTGTTTAAAACTTTTCAATTTTAATCCAGAAAATTGCCAGAGGCCAAAAAGCTCTCTTCACTTTCATAAGTAAAAGTAATTTAAAAATAATCAGAAAATGTCTTCAAAAAGACTGTAAAAAGCAGCTGGCAGTTCTGACTGCTGTACATGTACTCACCTCTCTTCTACCATCTCGTTTTTTGTTTTAGCTTTGTTTTATTAAACCTCTTCTATTCCTGCATATTTTGTGTCTGCTCATGCTGCTGCATTTACTTAATCCTCGTTATCATAAATCTATTCTCAATCAACTTTTAGGCTATTAGCCAACCACCCTCCAGTTTAAAAGTAGGATGCTTTCTGTCTGATATTTTTCTAGCATTTCCAATAGAACTGCAGAACAAAGATTAAATAGAGTTTTATTAGCCATTATTTTCAATCCTCAGTTATTCTTTTGTTAACAAGAAGCAAACAACTGTCTGAAGAATGAAAAAAATGTCAAGAGCATTATTAGGCTACACTTAAATTTTAAAGGTCTGAAATCATACTTGTTGCCCTGTTCTTATTAACATCTATAAAAATATAAAGTGAGTAAATGTTAAATATTATTTAACTAAGATAATCCAGTCCAAAACAATTTTCTATCATTGAAAAATGTGTAAATATAAAAAAAAGGGAAAACTTGGAAGTGTTAATTCTATTTATTTATACTTCATTGAAACGTCTGGGTCCCAGTTTCAAACCTGAGCTGAGAGTTCTCTATATTTAAATAAAGGCTAAAGGACCCATCCCAGAGACTTTTCTCTGCCACCACTGTAAGAAAACTCTTAAAAATTCAAGAATTAAAAAATCTGTAAAGATTTTACTTTAACACAGCAGTTAAATCAACACTTCACGAGGTTATTACTTCTCATAATCATATTTATTCAGCCTCTAAAATCTTAGGCATCTCTTAATACAGGGAAGGAACTGTCTGTGCACAAATGAAACTGGGAATGAGTTACAATCCAGCTTTGAAAATTACAAGAACTGAAAACTTCATTTACAGAGAAACGCTCCAGGCATGTGGAGTCAGGAATCTGTTCACATTCTTCTCATTTCAGGATCAGGATCTTATTAAAGCATGATTAGATATAATTGTTTCTTTTATTTCCTCTCCTGTCTACTTTAGCTGTTATTTCTTCACCAAAGAATTGAGAATTCTCATTTTGGCAAATGTCTGGTGGGTGGAGGTTAAGAGTAAAATAAATAGCCATCAAAGCTTTATTCTTGCAAAAAACAAAAATCTAATTTTATTAAATAAGTCTAGGAAATAGCTAAAATTGTTATTTTCTCATTCTTAAAAGTCTGTAAACCTTGATTTTAAAATAACCTTTTTTTTATGGTACTGAACATCTAAGGTTTGGGTTTTTAAATTTTGACTGGTAGAATTCTGAATATAAACAAATTATTTTGAAACTATATCTGGAATTAAAAAATTCAAAGAAATCCACAAAATCTTCTAGAAAAATTCTTTAAAAATCCCCACCCTCAAACTTTTATCAAAAGCTGAAGCAAAAGTTAAACCAATCTGATAATATTTTTAATCACTCTGGGCTACAGCTGAATATATTTTTATATGTATAAAATTAATTAATTTTATTTCAAATATATTAGAAAAAATTCTTTTTGAAAGCAACTAATGCTGTAATATTACATTTCAACTGAAAGAAGAGCTTTTTATTTCAAGTACTAGACATAAAACATAATTAATAAATCAAAAGGAAATATTTTATTGCTCTGAGTGAAGTTTACATATATTATTGACATGCCTTCCACATTTTTTCATGCATTTTCTCTATATCAGAAGCAGAACAATCTAAATATATAAGTATATCTAGTGTGAGGAAACATATATGTTTGTTTTGAGGTATTTTGGAAAAGGTAACAACATCAAACTTCTACACAAAATTCACAGGCAGCCCAAGAGCTGATGACAATCACCTAATGTTACAGCACACAGAGTCCCATTTTCCATATGTATCAGCATTTTGTATTTAACAAAACACTGTAATGATTTTCTAAGTCCCCTAATGACAAATAACTTTCTCACTCCATCCCTTAATACAACAACCATACAAGTCCCATGACACCAAGAAGTACTTAAGATGCATTAAGCACAGAATGAAGGCATATGTTATTAGAAAACAAGGGACTTTCCAAACACTAGATGTTTAAAAAGTACAAAAAAAACCCCATATTTATATTGGGTACTAACAGACTATATTTTTAGTATGCTAAATCCTAGCATGACTTAGAGGTGAGTACACTCAAACAAATTATACTCCCATACCACTTCAGCCACAAAAATAAAATATGTTCAGTGCTTGAATATTGTATTGTTAAATTCCAGTCAGGAATTTTCTATAAAACTTTATATATTTAGTTATCCCAGAAGTGTAAAATGCCATCTGGCGCATTAATTAAAACATTAAGAGTGATTTTGATTTTCATAAAAGAGAGGAATATGTATATGGCTCCCACAATCACTCTAAAATATACCGAGACATTCTGAATAACGAGTTCAAGTTTTGAATGACTTATACAATGTATTTTCTTATCTGTCCTTCATTACTTTTTATATCTGAACTCCTTTCAAGATAATTTCAAGATTGGCTGATGTTCAACAAATTATAGTGATTGAGAAGGCAGATGACACCATACAATAAAGCCTGCATTCAAGCAGAACTATGAAACTATTATTATACCAGGATGAACAGAAAAAAAATGAACTTACTACTAAAAAATGTCGAGCACCATGTCCCTGCCTAGTTGCAGAATGGTCAACCCATTAGAATACAAAAAGAGAAAACATCAACTGTCTCTTGCTTACTGTTTTAACAACTGCTTTACGTATCCGTTAGAAAAGTAGAAAACAGATTTCCTGGAAACCTGAGAAATCAAACAATTGGTATGATTTAGTATATCTTTTTATCTAATCTTTCTCCATGGGGAACTAATGGAAGAAATAACATAGTACTGACAGTTTTGCCATAGAACCTTCAAAGCAAACAGTGAAACCATGATTGATGATAACAAAAGTTTCCAATGCATTTGAAAAAGTACCATAAATACCACAAGACCATTAAACCATTAAATCATAAACAATTAAATCCAGATTAATCTCTATATTTTGACTAGATTGCAAACCTAATTGGGTACAAAAAAAATTAAAGTTACCAGATAATTTATTATCTTAACACTTCTTTCTTAATTATGGTGAGAGTGGAGAGAAAAGAGAGAACGAGACATGGAAGTAAGAAATAAAACATCACAGTAGTGAAATAATCCAATATTGGGACATTTTTACATGCAAAATCTTGACAGTGTGATTAGGTCTTTGTTAGAATTTAGGAACTTTGGTCCATCAGTTAGGAACACATCAGTGATCAATCTACAGTCTTAATTGTCCTCTTTTGGTTTTACTTGTCATTTTGGATTTACTTTACACAGGCCATCTCAGAATTAACAGCCTGAAAAGATGATCTCAGCTCATTGCTCACAGTTTGGCTCAAAGTACAGACCACTAAGAAACTAATAAAAATAAGTGGATCAAGACTCACTCCTTTAGTATATAGAACAGGCATGTCAATGGGTAGATTTTGAAACCAATAATTTTAGAAGGTAAATACTACAACACAAAAGTTAGTTAGTTATTTACCTTTTAAAGACAAGGTTGTCTGAATTCTGGCACTGAGAATTGCACATAAGGGAAGTTTCCATCAGCTCCCCAGGGAAGAAACCTCTACCAACTCACTCCCAAAAGCTTGTCACACAAACACAAAAAACTGCTTTTACTCTGGGAAGTGGGTTGGACTTTACCACCTTGTAAGTGACTTCTAGTTCCAGCGATTCTGTGTGACTTTTGGAAAGCCGTCCATCTACTGGTGCATCACTGCTGCAAATGGCAAAGCAGAATCCTGGGATGGAAGCCACATGGTAATGCCACTGAAAAAGAAAGGACTTCTAGATGAAGAAACCTCTTTGCTAAAGGTGGGGGTGATAGGTTCTTATAGATTTTTATCTGGCTTTCTTAAGGATCTCATTGCCTTCTTTGTAATTCTGCTCTTAAATACATACTTAAAGAAGGGTCCTGAACGTGAAGTAATTTTATTTTTTCAGTTCAAGTGTTTTACACCACAAAATAACAGTTATTTAAAAAATAAAAATTAAAAACAGCCTTGACTCAATTGTATGAGGGTTTTTTAAAATATAGATATATAATAATTTTTTCTTCTCCCTCTTCACAGGTCTGCTATTTTTTTTTTGTAATGTGTTGGGATTTTTTATAAGATACTCTAAAAGAATAATTTTTAAAAGTTGCATCCTTCAAAGGAACAGTTATATAACAGTGGTTCAAGCTCAGAGAATGACATATACTCTGAAGAATTTCTGGGGGCCTAGAAAGTGAGGCCCCTCTGAAGGTAGAGTTAACTTTGGCCTTGGAAAGGGAGTCGAACTCCCCCCGCCTACCCCTCAGTTAACAATAGTATCTTGTGTCTCACTCTTTCCTCCCTTTCTCCTTCCTGACTGCATCCTGACCTTCGACCCTTCTCCGTGTCCTCCCCTGTACCGTTATGAGATAAGTTGTAACCCTCAGAATAAAAGTCTGAATGTTGGGCTATTCCGGGGTCTTTTGCCCCTGAGCCCAAGCAGAGCAGACCTTCGTGTCTTGTGTCTGATTTGGGCTCCGGGCAAAGGAACACTCTCTCTCTCAGCAGCTCTCCAGTTTTTAGGACAGCGGCCACCATCCCAGGGAAGCCCGGCTCGCGGCGAGGGGAAAAGAAGTCCCAGCTGAAGTTGACTTAACGAAAAGGAAACTCTCAGAACAAGCCGCCGAGCCGCCGGCCGTCCCTGTGGTCAGCTGTCCGGCCCACGCCACCGGCCACACAGTTCAATTTAGATAACTGCTAAATTGGGGCAATTATATGCTTTGTTACTTACTGATTTGACTAACTAAAGGCAGGTAATTTTTACACTGTGACTGAAAAGACTAAATATCAAAACTGTTTCTCCTGTTTCATTTAATAATAATATTGAATTTTCAGAATAATTTATTCTAATAAAATATCATTAATAGTCAAAATTATAATTTTCAATGTCAGAACAAAGCAAATAACACTAATTAACTGAAGACTACTAAAAAATAATAGAATCATAGAATTATAGAACAATTTTGGTTGGAAGGGACCTTTAACATTATGTAGTTATTACGCTCCCTTTCATAAGAAGGGATACCACCCACTAGACCAGTTTGTCAGTCCCATCTAGCCTGGCCTTGAACACGCTGGGGATGAGGTATCCACAACTTTCTGGGTGACTTGTTCCAATGTCTCCCCAACCTCACACTAAAGAATTTGATGCTTAGATCTAAGCCCACCCTCTTTCAGTTTAAAGCCATGTCCTTTAAAGCCATTACTCCTTTCCTATCATTACATGCCCTTGTAAAAAGTACCCCTCCAGCTCTTGTAGCCCCCTTCAGGTACTGGAAAGTGCTACAAGGTACCCCCATAGTTTTTTCTTCTCCCAGCTGAACAACTCCCACTCTCTCACAGAAGATGCGCTCCATCTTTATCATGTTTGTGGCCTTCCTCTGGACTCACTCCAACAGTTCTGTGTCCTTCTTATTCAGGAGGCCAAAGAGTCAGCTGAAGTCCCCCAGGTGGGGTCTTATGAGAATGTAATGAGAATGTAGTAATGGGGGAGAATCACCTTCCTCACTCTGTGGACCATGCCTCTTTTGATGCATTCCAGGATATGGTTGGCCTTCTCAGCTTAGAGTTCACATTGTCTAACTGTGTCAAATTTCTTATCCACCAACAGCCCCAAGTATCTTTTCTCAGTGCTGCTCTCAGTCTATTCTCTCTACAGCCTGTTTTTTAGCTTGGGATTGTCCTGGCACATGTTCAACTTGACCTCGTATAACTTCATGAGGTTCACATGGGCCCATCCCAAAAACTGTCAAACTCCTTCTGGATTCCATCTCTTCCCACCGTTGTGTCAACCCCGCCACAAAAATTCATGTTCTCAGTAGACCTGCTGAACGTGCAGATGATCCCACTCTTCATGTCTCTGATTGAGGTGTTAAAATGTGCTGGTCCCAGTGCTGAATCCTGAGGAATGCCATTTCCCATCATCTCCACTTGGATGTCAAGCCATTGACCACAAACCTTTGAGTGTGACCATTTCCATGTTGACCAAGTGATCAAATCCATCCTTCATTTGATGGGGGAAAGTGTCAAATGTTCTGCAAAAACCCAGGCAGGTTATGCCAGTTACTCTTCCCCTATTCAACAATACTGTAATTGCATTGTAGAAGGCCCTTAGTGAATTCATGTTGTCTGCCACCCATCACCTCCTTATTTTCCATGTACCTTAGCATGTGTCCAGGAGAATCTTCTCAAATGTCTTGCCATACACCAAGGTGAGACTGACTGGCCTGTGCCTCCCCAAGTCTTCCTTTTTACCTTTTTTAAAAATGAGGGTTATGTTTTCCCTTTTCCAGTCAGTGGTACCTTAAGTGGACTGACAAAACAACTCAAATATGATGGATATTTACTTAGACACTTCACCCACTAGTTCCCTCTTTCTTTGATACATAGTGGAAATCACACACTAATATTTAATGCAGGTACACACAGAGATAATTTTTTATTCATTTCCTGGGGAAGAAATGAGGAGACACTTGACTATAGCCATTCCTGAGATTTGAGAGAATATTCTCTCCATTTTTCTTCCCTTTTCTCAAGAAGAGTTATACTTCTAATTTCTTTTTTTAGACTTAAATGATTGCTAGGGATTTTGGAGGTGGCAGTATACTAGATCACAGAACGTTATGTACAAATACACTTGAGTCTAAATTCTGCTTGTTTCATTTTGCACAAATGGTCTTGCATCATTAAAGCAAATATATAATTCTTAAGAGGATATTTTTTTAACTTTGAAAACATAATGGATAGAAGGAAAACCTTTGTATGTGGATATGTATATTAAAAAAGAAATATGTATATTAAAAAAGAATGGTGGAATCATCTCTACGCCTAAAGGTATTTAAAAAACTTGCAGCTGTGGCACTTAGAGTTTATTGATGGGGTTGGTATTGTTGAGCTGGCAGCTAGACTTGGTGCTCTTAGGGATCTTTTCCAACATAAACAATTTTGTGATTTTATATTATTATTTTCCCTGGCTTCAGTTGTCTAAAATTAAGCTGAATTTGTGATAACTTCTCCCATTACTGATAGAAAGAAGCAGACACCTCTGAGAGCGTCTAAGACAGTTTACATAAATTGTTCCATTTTAGGATAGCATGGATTGTTCTCTAACAGGGACTCTTCCTCCAATTTTTAGTTACAGTTACAGTAAGTGATACCACTGAAATAGTTCGGAACATGAAGCTACACATTCTGTCAGTACCTACGAAAGGAGTGAAACCACAAAAGGAATGCTTCTTTGTTATCTTCTCAAACCACTAGATACAGCAACATTCAGGCAAGGAGTATAAAAATACCATGAATGTATTTTCATAGGCTTGTGTCCTACCTACAAAATCCTACATCCATAATGTACGTCTAGTCAGGAATTTAAGACTAGGACAAATCTGTATTACTTCCTCTCAGATGTGTATGTTTCACATATTTTCTTTTTTTGTTGTTGTTGTTTTTATATTTCTTGAGCTGACTTCTCAGTCAATTATTTCACTTTCTCAATAATTTCCTATTAATACATTTTTCAGTCTCTCTTTTAAACCATGTGATTCAACAATCCCTGACAAGGGAACACAACTAATCTGTTCATTGTCTTTTTAAAATAAATAATCCTGTGCACATAAAATTAAAGAACACAATACAAGAGAAGCAGTTAAAACCTAACAGATCCATTTTTATCAAGAAAGGAAAAGTTTAATTTTATTTTTTAAGAATTTTTACTCTTTCATTTTCCTAGTAGCTCAAACATCCTGGAATCCAAAACTGTATCAGCTGTAGCAGTAGAATGTATACAAATCTCTGCCTTGGACCACCTGCAGTCAGTGGAAAATACCACACCTCTTCTTCATTGGAAGCTTACAGTGAGTCAGCGTTTTTGGTGGAAGAAATGCATTTTTCCCCCCGGTATTTCCCTTCTAAGGTCTTATGACAGCTTTCTGTTGCTTTCCACAGCCTGTACTGTAACTAAAGACTAAGACCCACACTGATCATCCGTATCATATGGAACTTGCCCTTACATTTCAAGGCAATTTAATATTAATTATATACCAATTAAAGCACCTGTAATTTTAAAGTGTCATGGACCTTTGATTAGGCTATAGGACATTCCAGCGCTATCATATTAATCAGAATATGAAGAAAAAATTCAAAATGAATTTTTTATGAGGAAAAGGCATAAAAGAAACATTGATAAAGGTGAAGCTTCCATAAGTTCCTCCACCCATGTCAGGTTGTAAAATGGTATATTTTTTGAAAGAAGAGTCCCCTTTTTCAAACAAAAAAACCCAAAACCCCAAAAACAATAGATGAAAAAATGTGAAGAAAATGCAACTGCAAGTCTTCCAGGAAGATGTAAATCATTGCAAAAAACCCAAAAACCAATAAAAAACAGTTGAGGCTTTGAAGATTTCAGACAGTTTCACATGATTAGTAGGATGAATTCCTACTTCCTGGTTGTCCAAAACAGAGTTTTTTCAGACATTTACAGGACAATGTAAAAATATCACTGCCAGCTGGATTTTAAGTGTTGTCTCTGCACACAGACCACACAAAATATAGGCACTGTGAAAGATTTTTTTCTTTTTCCATGGAAAATATATAACTTTTACAAATATCTCAGCTCAAAACTAGACAGATTTCCTCCTTTAAATTTCATTGTTTTCTCAAAAGTGGAAACTAGTGACATAAAAATGCTTTGTAATTCATTGATACTCCAGGTCCTTCTTTGCCCTACCTCAATTTCACTGCTTTAAAGAGACATTTAAAGACATATCAGTTATGTTTCTTAACTTTTTAGTGTGTGAAGATACAAAATATTAAGGCACCACTGCTCCCCAATTCAACATCTATTTTTTTTCTTACATAAGCCTTTTTTTTTTTTCTGAAAAAGGAAAACAAAATATTGTTCATCATATATTATCAAAAGGCATTCAGTCTGAGCAGGTAGAACTAACTTTTAAAAAGCCTAAAATAACGATATATTTTCTTAAACATTCAGATTAATTTAATCTTCAATGAAAAAATAATGAAATAAAACTTAAAACATGGTAAAGATTGAGGTCCAGTAATCTTTTTTCTTTTTCTGTAATAAGTTTATGCAAGACGTATAACAACTTATAAAGGTTAAATTGACTTATGCGTGCTGTGGTTGATTGAATTCTCAGTCCCAAATTAAGTGCTTAAGATGCCCTTTGAAGTGAGGGAATTAGAAGTCTAGGAGATCTCAAAAAGTGTTTGGTATGGAAGTGTCTTTGTAAGCTTTCACACAGAAAATATTGAGACAGGCTGTTGTGCACAAATATTTCTTTATTGGATCCATATGTTATTACATAAATTGATGAGAAAGGTGACTCTCACTTTACAGGAAAAATAAAAATACAAATTGGGCAAAGAGAGAGAGAGGGAAATAGAAAAAAAAGAAAAAACCCAAAAATTTCATTGAAGAAAAGAATAGACAAAATTCAAAGGGGGAAATATAGCTCACTCCAGTGGCCCATGAAGAAGAGATACAATAGGGTTTCAAGACAAGTCTCCCTGTTGGACCACTCTACGCTCTTAACAAGTAAGCTCATGAAGAGTATGTGAAGCTTTTTCTATAATAACTTTAAGGTTGTATCTGATCATTAGTGATGATTGGAGCATGGTATGACACAGGTTTGAAGGGGCAAGATTTTTGTAGAGTGGCTAGGGTTGGAAGGAAGCTTAAAAACATCTGTATCCAATCTCTCTGCTGTGGGCAGGGACACCTTCCATCAGTCTAGGTTACTCAGAGGCTCAGCAATACCAGTCTAGAACACTTCCAGGGATTCCAGTTCACTGCCTCCCTGGGCAACCTGTTCCAATGTCTCAGCAACCTCACAGTAAAGAATTTCTTCCTAATCTCTAACCTCCTTGAGCTTCAGGGCATTCCCCTTGTTCTATCACTACAAAAATGTCCTTCTCCAGCCTTTCAAAAAGTCTGCTTTAGGTACTTGAAGATGATATAAGGTCTCCTTGGAGCCTTCAGTTCCCCAGGCTGAGCAAACTCAGCTTTCTCATCTGCTCTTCATGGGAGAGGTGTTCAAGTCCTCTGATCACTTTCATAGTCCTCACCCAGACTCATTCCAACAAAACCACAAATTTCTTATGTATGTAGCCCCAGAGATGGACACAGAACTCCAAGGGGTGTCACAAGAGCAGAGCAGAGGGGCAGAATCACCTCCTTTACCTTCTGGTTGCAGCCCAGGATGTGGTTGGCTTTTTGGGCTGCAAGCACACATTGCTGAGTCCTACTGAGCTTGACCTCAGAGTTGGAATTGATCCTTTCTCCTCCCAGCCTGTACCTGTGTTTTGGTGTGCCCCAAACCAGATGCAAGAGCTTTCAATTGGTCCTGTTAAATGTCATGAGGCTTTGTCATGCTGAATAGTCAATAAAAGTTGTTCTGCATATTTTTGGATAAACCTGAAAAACAAGGGATAGGAAAAAGTCAAGGGGAAGTTGACACGATACTCAGGCTTGTAGCAACCTTTTCACTAATAGCAAACTGTCATAATATCAGGGTTTGCAGAGGCAAGCCAATAGCAATATTAGCACAAGACCACCAGCATGAGAAAAATGGAAAATTACAGAGGCTTTGGAAACGCTACACGAGCTTGTGCGAAAGGTTGCAAAGCTCGTGGGAAAGACAGTCTGCAGAACTACACATGGAAAGCCCTGAGCATTACACAGTTTAAGACATTTAAGGCATCCTGTGAAGAAAAAAAGAAGACCATGAACCAAGAAGACCATGTAACCAGGGAAACAAACTTTTTCCATCCCAAGATATGTTGCTTAGGGTGTCATAAATTCGGTTTTATGAGAAGAAGTGCAACCAAGATTTTTCTGAGTACATAGCAAATGCAGACCTTTTCTGCTTTTTGGTTTGGAGCAAAGAGAAAGATGAAAGACATCTTTTGAATAATAATGGTGGTTTCCAGAGGGGTTTGATTTTTATGTATGCTGACTGCAAGGATTTAGCAACATGAGATTTATTTGCTTAAGAGGGTAGGCAGCAGTTGAGCAGCATTTGTCAATAGTTCAGTGATATCGAAAATTTGAGATTAGATTTGTCCAGTAATACATTTATCAATAGATTTACATATAAAAGTACACATATAT
This sequence comes from Petroica traversi, assembly GCA_025920805.1. Lineage (NCBI taxonomy): Eukaryota > Metazoa > Chordata > Aves > Passeriformes > Petroicidae > Petroica > Petroica traversi. Next base: position 4,967,545 of record JAHLSL010000057.1, on the reverse strand, counting down.
CTTGATACATGCCTTCAGAGGGACTGAAGATGATTTGTTCAATTTTTTTTTCCTCAGGCAAATTCTTAACATTCCAAAGAAATTTTGAAGCCATCATTAAAAAAATGTCTCTATGTAAAGAAAATGACAGAGAATTAGAAATAATTAGACAAAGAAATAGATATACCAGCTATTTGACAAGACCTTACTATCTCCTGTAGTATGGACAAAAAAGAAAAAAAATTATGGCAAATATACTGAGTAGTACAAAAATATTCCTTTTTTCTCCCTAAAATTAGTGAAAAAAAATTATTCATTATGTTAATCCTGAGGTATTGTTCAGCTTCTTGAAATATAGATTTTTTTTTGCCCCATTTACCTCAAACTTCTGAAAAAGCAGGCTCACTAGTGAGTCCATTCAACAGTCTGTATATAAATTCCAAGCTTAAAGAACTATCTGACACTTCCTGTTTTTCATAAGGAGATGAATAGAATATTTATATCATTGCTGCAGTGTTCTTTTAACATACTTTCTGCAGTTCGCCCCAGAAGAAAATGAGGAGTCTCACACAGCTGATGTTTAATTGGGAAGGGAAGCAGAAAGAACTGGGAATACAGTGCTATTGAGTCTCTACAATTCAGTGTAGAGGCCAAATAACAGAAGGCAGGATTTCTCCCAGTTTCAGATAGACATGTATAATTTAATACACTTCTTCAAGCATTTTTAAGTCCTATTTTTCCTTTTTCCACCTCAATCAGCTGGTGATCAGATTCTGGTGCCAGTACCTGTGATGAACTTCATAGTCGAGGCAGGGGCTTAAAATGACTACAAATAAAATCAGCTGAGAAGGCTGCTAGAAAAATATAAAGCAGAGATTTACTTTTGAAGAAAACTAGTAAGACAATTGGATTACATAATTTTGTATAGAAAGTAAAAACCCAGTACAATCAACCACTGACTTAAACAACATTGTCACTTTTAGTATTTTTGTTGACTCAAAAAACTGGTTTTTATCACACATGAGGAATGGATGAATTACAACAGAATTACACAAAGGGACACAGCTCTTCTTATCATAATCCTGAAACAAAATTTCATTACACAAAAAACTCAGAAAACTTGAATATGCGTTTGCTAGATCACCACTTACCACAGTTTGCAAAGAACAGATTCAGTTCATTATAATGAATCCTTATAAAGCAAGCAGAAAACTAAAGAGTTGGAACAAAAGCTGTTTGTGTCATCAAGGACATACAGTTACTTTTAGAAGCATCAAAATATCAGGAAGAAATAAATCATTACTATGTATAAGTACAAGATGTAGGGGCTTCCTTGTCTTTGGACAGATTACAAGGATCATCCTCTTGGAAGGAAAGGAGAACTAAAAATATTTCATGCTAGCTGTGTCTTCTGTTAATAAATGGTGGGCTATTTCTGTCTATAGAATCTCAAAAAGGAGAACTGTATTGTTCATCAGAAATAATAGTTTGCTTATGACCTGAAAGAATAAACATTGCAAAGTTTAAATTATAAGGACAACATTGGATGTGCTCAGCTGCATAGAGCACTATATTTTCAAAATCAGTTCAGGTGTGATGATTTACACTTCAAAATTTGACCTTCTTTCTCTGGAACGGGGGTGACAAAAAGTATAACTCCTGAAGTAGTGTTATATGATGTTCTAATAAAATCTTCTGATAACATTTAGACTGAAAAAGAAATATGCTGTTATCCTCCCTCTGTTACAAAATCAAGTCACTTAATCTGCTTGGTTGAGATTCACTTCCATTCTGCAACAGATTTATGCACCCTCTGAGACTGAACTTGAGGGAGTTAGAGATGCACACACCTGAGTGAATTTGCTCTCTTACTCAGCTCCTTGTCTGGAAATCTGGAATAATGACTTCTACCTGCACGATTATTTTGGTAATATTGTTCATCCTTCACACGTTGCAGATTTTAGAGAACATTCTTTGTGAAAGGTTTGTGTTCTGCTCCAAAACCATGGGAATAATATCATATAATTGATTATTTTATTTCAATGCAAATTGTAACAGAATGTACTGCTTAATTAAAGTTGTTTTATTTGGAGCCTGAACATCTCTAACCTTTGACTATGGATATAAGCATACAACTCAAAACATTTTTAGTACTATGAAATCTTATGGATTGTGCACACTTTCCAGGCTGAATTGATGCAATTTGTGTTTCTCTCTTCATACTGAAGCATTGTTTGATCTGTTGTGACTTGCTGAATTTTAAATATTCCTTGTCTTCTCTGAGAACAATTCAAGGCCATCAGATAATGTGGCAGCTATTCATTCTGCAACAAAGCACGTGGCTCAGTTGCAGAGATGGAAGATTTAGCACAAGAAACACCCCTAACATTCTTGAGGAATACTAACAGCCCACTGCTGATATTGCCCTGAAATGAATGTGCTGTCTTTCTTTATTCATTATGCACTCCTTTTCCTTTTAACTAAAGTCCATTTAGGGTAGAGTGTGTGCGGGGAATAATAAAAAGAAAGACAGCCTTCTCTTGATAGGTCTTCATCACTGACAGACTTTGATTCAAACCTTTGTGTTACGAAGTCTGTTATTTTCCATTTGACTTAAACAGAACTTTGCTGTAACCTTAAAAAGAATCCCCCTGAATTCTAAACTCTTGACTTAATAATTCCCATGGAAATAAGTTCTGTGATCTGATTTTTCACACAACAAACATATATTTGTTCTGTATTTGGCAATTTTCAGTGTATTCAAGGATTCCTTTGCTTTTAATATTTTAGAACGTTACCCCATACACTAAATCTATATATCATCATATCCAGTCTTTATTACTTTACTAATTTAGGTTTGACTGTTGCTAACTCTTGAAACCTCCTGTCTTTATCTACTCCTACCTTGAAGATTTTTTCCTTATATCCGGTGAAAATATTTCTTTGTGAAAGTTGTGTCCATTGTCATCTGTCCTTTGCTGTGCACCTTTGAGTGAAATCTGGCACTGATTTTTTAGAACCAACTGTTAGGTAAACAAAAACTACAGTAAGATTTCCTTCTCTTCCTCACTCTAAACAAATTTATTTTCTTCAGTCTCTCACTGTACTCTTGCATCTTAAACAGAATCAAAATAATTTAGGCAAATAACTTTGATCTAAAAACAGTACCACTGTTTTGAATGGATGCAGAGAATTGAAAAGTACTTGTAAAATCTTAATCCATTATCCATGCATGCACACAAATTTATACACACAAAGACTTCTAGTGAACCGCTGCTCTGTGGAATGAATTTTCAATGACCATAAAACGAGAATATGTGCACAATCTGGTCATTAAGGAGAAGACACTGGAATACCCTGGGGCTACCAGAAAGCCAATCCTGGGACAGTAAGATAAAGTATCTTAAAAAAGAAATGTTAAGACACATTTGAGAAATGTGAATGTATTATCTAAGAATTAAATCATCCTGGATGCTAAAGGAAAGGAGACATATACAGAAATAGTATCATTGAACCATATCTTGAAGAGTGCAGAATAAAAACAGAAACCTATTTTGGGAAAATCTCTCTACCACAGTATTTATATTTTTCTACAAGATCAAGTATATAATAAATATTAAATAATTAATAATAATTTAAAGTATTTTTATTGTACAACATATTGATAATGATAAATATAACATCTTATTATAAGTATATAAAGTTTTATTTTTCAAAAATGATAGTGCAGCTCAAATTGCGTTTAGATTTCTTAAATGAGATTGCAATATAAACTAGTAATTGTCCACTGCTGTTTGTCTTGCTGCTTCAAGACAGGGTAAGCAGAGCTGATCATTATGGTTTCCTGCAATTTTATCCGTGTAAGTGTTGGAGGAAACACTATCACTTGTTCATCTGTTACCTTAATGCTGTTACTTGATAGGACTTTTTTGTAACTCTTACATAATCCAGTTTCTTTTACTTCATGTTTTCCCCTTGCAAAGTTTCCTATCTGTCAATTTTACTTGTTCAATCTAGGGTCCAAAAATGAGCACAACACTCAGGATGTGCTCTAAGAAGTGTCAAGTAGAGATAAATAACTGCTTCTTTTGACCCACGCTCTTGCTAATGCATCCCAGCACACAGCTAGCCATCCCTGAGAGGCTGTTGCCCAGATATTACAGAGCACAGTATTGTCTGGGAACTCCCTGTTCTTCTGTGAAGGCATTTTCACCTGACTTCCTCTTTGTTGCAATTCCTTGCTCCTAATATTTGCATGTTAATCAGCTTCTCTTCATGGCTTTATGCCCAGTAACTATGAAGCAGATCCCTAAAGAGGCCAATATCTGCTCTTCTGAAGTCCAGGTTAGTGAGCTTGCTCTGAGGCGCTTGAACTCCACCATTTCACAGTCACTGCAGCCAAGGCTGCCCTTGATCTTCATATTCCTCATCATTCTTCCTGACCCTGATGATGAGAATAAGACCCACCATAACACCTCTCCTCACTGGCTCCGTTATCTCTTGGAGAAGCAAATAACCATCAATGTGTTCCAGGAATCTCCTGCATTGCTTGTGTCCTGCTGTGTTGTCTCTCCAACAGACATTCGGGTGGTTGAAGTCCCCCATAAGCAAGAGGACTTACAAATGTGAGGCTGCTGCTGTCTTTCTATAGAGAGTCCCATCTGGCCAGTTTCCTGGGCTGCGGGGCCTGTAGAAGACCACCAGTATAATCTCACCTGATTCTACTCTGCCTTTAATAATCCTGACCCTAAACCTTTCATTCCCTCATGGAACTCACTGTTTTCCCCAACAATAAAATTACTTATGATCATAACCAGTATTATGTTCAAATCCCCTCTATTAAAAAAAAAAATTAGAAAATCAAACTCTAGTAGTAGAATTCAAAGGAAATTAAGATCTGTTAAAAAAATTGGTTTTATTTACACAAGAGTCAAGCATTCCATATGAATTGACAGTGAGTTCCATGGGTTTTGTTGAAAGGTAAGTGACCTCAATTTTCCCTTATTCTGTGTCATAAGTACAATTAGTATTTTATTTATTTTTTTTAAGTGCAACTGCCCCTTACCAAGGTAAAGAAATTTCCTTCAAAAATTTCTTTTGATAAAAAGAAATCTATGAAAGGTCAAAATATTGGGCACTGACACTCTGCAAGAGGATAACTAGATTATTTACTGATTTGCATTCATATGCCAACTGAAACCTGCTGCTTCAGAGCAGAGTACAGAAACTGTCCCTGGTTTAGGATTATCTATACATGCTCTTTCCCAATAGGATATTTTTTTAGTAACTCAAAGAAGTATGATATACAAGTTTTCCTAGTGGGACTCCAGAAGAGCAATAAGTACCTTATTTTCCAAATAAGGTACTAGTCATCCTTTTTACAAAGACTTTTTTTTAAGGATTTATATTATGCATGGGAATAAGTAGTTAAACTTTGCATAATTTGTGTACCTTCAAGAGCAAGTGTGAGCAAATACTTATAAGCGGTAATAAAAAACAACATACATTTCCTATACTTCCAGCTCAATCTTCCCTTGCCTGTCAAAAAGGAATAAATTTACATTTCAAATAGTAAGCTTTCCTTGTTTTCTGCAGCTCCTGGCAGAGGCAGCAAATTTTCAGTCTGAATAAATGGAAGTGAGAAAGAAACAAACACCATTTTATCACTTTATAATCCAGGGAGTCAAGGATGATCCCTACAATGGGAAACTTTTGCAGATATCTTTGTTACAAAGGTATGCTCTGCTACAAAATAAATTATATTGAAAAGATACAGTTAATTTTGTATATCTGATACTGGAGTCTTCTCTAATTCCTGCAGTTTTTGTACTACAGTTTTAATCCAAAAGGCAAGCAATCAGTCAACAGGAAATGGATGAAGCTGTGTGTTTAAAATAAAGTTGGCACCTTTCTTAAGATATACACAGAGAGTTCAGAGCCTTACACCAGGCTTAGTACTTGGACAGATTGATTCCCCAAACTGTTATCCTTCCTAACATTTGTTCAGCTTTATTGACATCAGTGACCTTGGATAGATTCTTAATTAGGTATTAATTAGATCTGCTCTGAGCAGAATAAAATGACACCATATTAAAATTGTAAGCAACAGCCTCATTATGCCAAGGCTCCAAAGGCTGGCAACAGCAGTTAAGGGGAACAGATGTTTGTAGCAGAAGAATTTGAGAAAAGAAAACGACATAAAAAGGATCCAGTGAAATTGGGCCACAGGTTTGTTTCATTTTTTAAAAATATTTTGTCACCTTGTGTGACACTGTAATATTGTGTTTCCAAAAGAAGATCTTTCAAACGCTGCTGTTTTTTTGAAGCCGGGTATTTGCTTTCTTGTGACCCTAATGTGTGTTAGAGTTTCAGTAAGGAGCTACTTTCTGCAACTGGGGCACAAGAGGATGAGACAAGTCTTGAGAGACACTTCTTTAACATCACTGAATTCAAGATCTCTCAATCTCCTTTTCACTGTATCACAAATGAAACAAATCAGTGTCTCTATGATCTATTACTTTTACCTCTGTTTTTACAAGGGTGCAGCACCTATTTGATAATTCAAAAGTAAACAAGGAAAATTATGATCCTGAGATTAGCTCAGTTAGTCACACTACAGTTCTAATAATATTGTGAGTTCAATCATCTTATGGGGCATTCTCTCAAGGGCTGGTCTTAGTTATCCTTCTGGGTCCCTTTCAATTCAGATGATTCTGTGATACTTCTCTTTATTGGAGAAGTGTTCATTCTATGTAGTCAGAATAATCTTTTCTGTCACTGTGTTTTATGAAAGCAGAGGAGTGACAGAAATATATGTGATTCCTAACATAAAATGTATTATATATAATATTCAGTGGATAATATAATTTTAATACTATACATGCAATATTATTTTGTATGATATTTTAAATCATAACAGCATAACTCTGTTTAACATTTTCAGAGAGTTCTATCCTTATTCCAGGTGTTTATACTGCTTTTAATGAATGAGAATGAAATGTTAAATAAAATTTCCTATATACTAATCAGTCTTCTTTTCATCACCGAGCCAACTGTATTGTGCAGTTAACAGTACAAGAAAAATATTTTTATATTTTTGCTGACCTCATATTTTCATAAACTACATTTCCACTTATTCATCTTTCAGTCAAACAAGACATTCTTTCCACTAAAGACAGAGAAGAAGGGATCACAGTATTGTGGACAGAAACGAAATAAAATATTAGGATATAAGACACAGAGTCCTCAATCATTCTGAACTGGACACGTACAAATACACCTGCCTTCCACCTTCCCAGAGTTAGCCAAGGCAAGAACAAACTGCAGATTCCTCAGAAAAACTGGTATCAGAGTAAAATATATCCTCCACTCCATCTCAACAGGTCTTCAAAAGTTAAATACTTGAGGACCTCTGTGTGTTGAATAATAGTATCCACTATGACTTGCCTTTTCATAAAAACAAAGACAGAACTACTCCTTTGTAATATTTAATTTCTCTTTACAGTTTTAATTTTAAGAAATTGGCTAGAATTTAATTGGAACCACTGGAACTTTAGTAATGCTGAATCGGAGGTATTTTATAACATAAGAGGGAGATGATATCTTTTATTTAAAAATCCTTTTAAATTTAAATAGTGCTTATATACAATCTCCACTGATTTGGTCTTTAAATGCATTTTCTGGAAGACTTTCTTAAGAACTAAGGAAATGCTGTATTTGACTAGATGTATGTCTAAAGCCATATTCTAAAAGAGAATTGTTTCAATTGCAATCAGTATGATATAAACCATATCAGGTTTAGAAATCCCTTTTACAGGCAAGTAAGAATTAATTTAACCTCATAAGGAGTTTTCTCTTTGACCAGTCAAACGTCTGGTTTGTGCTTTAAAGAACAGCTTCAAATTTCTTAAAAACCTTTGCAAATTATTATTTTAGTCTCAGAAAAAGTTTCAATATCTTTAACTCCTACTAATTTCCTTGCCTCACTGTAAGCTTCTGGCAATAGCAACTGCTGATTAATTATGCATTTAGAAAGAAAGATGCACTTCTTTTATATATTTATGGGCAAGTAAACTGCACCACAGGAGTCAAGATCTGAGTGTCCTTTCTCTTCTAACTTCTTCATATTGAAGAACTGAACACAAAAGATGTAAGCCCCAGTCTAACAATGACAAAAGCATAAATTACAGCCTCACTCAGAAATGGTGACTAAGAAAAAAGAAATCTTTGTGTTCCAAAATCTAAAGACAGCAGCACTGTCTATTATTATCTATAGCAATCTCAATGCATCAGGGAATCCTTTGGGCACGTTATACTGATCACCTAACTAATCAGGATCTCCTTCAATATAAACACTGTTTTCTCCTGTGTTTTCTGTGGCCTAAGAGCAGCATCTTTATCATGTGTGAAAGTGGCCTCATTTTGCTCAGCAAAAGTGTAGGAGTGTAGGACATCCTGATATCTACCCTCCCAAAGAAGGTTGGTTTCTTCAACATTAAAGAGCACTGTGAGACTCCAGCCTCCTTTGTAGATGCACTCTGCTCCTTAGGCAGGGACTACAGAAGGGGTTTTATTGCCTAACTTGCCTTCTAGTTCTCCACATGTAGGAAAGAGGATGGGAGGAAGAGAGGAAGTGGCGGAAGGAAGGAAGGAAGGAAGTGGTGGAAGGAAGTGGCGGAAGGAAGTGGCGGAAGGAAGTGGCGGAAGTGGCGGAAGGAAGGAAGGAAGGAAGGAAGGAAGGAAGGAAGGAAGGAAGGAAGGAAGGAAAAGAGAAATCACTCTTCCACATTGATCTTTCCAATTAATCTTCTGATTGGACATCAGTGTAACAAAATCAGTAGATATATGCAAATGAAAACTTTTGTTTAAATGGTTCAGAAATAAAATTGTGTTAATCATTACCAAGTACATTACTGTTTGAAGACACATGAGTATTTTGAATGTCACAAAGCATGAGGAAAGAATATGAATATTTGAAGAAGACTGGAACAATCTGCCATCCTATCAAGGCATAACTGTTTATATTACAATTTTCTTCTGTTTTCTTCGAGCCCAGAATCATTTAATTAACATCCCATGCAAAAGACACCATTTGAAGCCACAGCACTAATAAAATCAATGGCAAAGCTGTCAGCAGCTTTGTAAGAGACAGGATGTTACTAGTGGCTCCTCCAGAAGTTCCTAATTACATTTTTCTTCAATTTCCTAGGTTTTTTTGATGTTGTTGTTGTTGTTGTTGTTATTATTATTATTATTATTACTATTTCATTAGTATTGTTATTATCATTATTAATATTGATTATTATTATTAAATATAAATGACTTATTTGTAAAAATCCTTGAAATCATTATTCATGAAAGGAAAGAAATTTAGCAGGGCAGACTGTAAGCACATGTGGCATGTAAGAGCATCTGTTTTATGGAAGTGATCCCATCAAGGACCTCTTCAGTGCAAAGGGGATAATAAATTAAGATGGAAGTGACAAACAAGTAGACACAGTGACACAAAGCCAACAGACGAGAGACAGCAGAGTCATTACCAAGGACAAAAAGTCTCCAGTTACAAACCAAAGGACCAATAAGGAGCTATAGACACAGCTTTGGAGAGGAACTACCTGGTCTTTTTCAGTCATAAGAAGAAAACAAGCACATGGGGATCTGTGATATTCAAGGGCTGTGTCATGGGACTAGACATGGCTTAGGAGGGAGGATGTGGGCAAAGAGAAATGGGGTAAGAGACAGACACAGCTGTGTATAGAAGGGCCCACCTGTGTGCAGCCATGGCCCACCAGCAGGTTTATCTCCCAGCCCTGAAGCTGTGTTCTCCTTAAATGCTGTGGTAGGTGTCCCTGTGCCACTCCTTTTGTTATCCTGTGCAAGTGTAAGAACCAGAGCGTTTAGGTGATTTTATCCATGTATGTAAATATTTGAAGGAAGGGTGTCAAGAGGATGAAGCCAGGCTCCCCTCATGAGTGTTAAGCAATAGGATGAGAGGCAATGGACACTTCCTGGAAACTGAAATCCAGGAAGTTTCACCTGAAGATGCTAAAGAACTTTACTCTGTAGATGACAAGCACTGGAACAGGTTGTCCAGAGGTTGTGAAGTCTCCTTCTTTGGAGATATGCAAAAGCTCTCTGGACACAATCCTGAGCAATGTGCTCTAGGAGACCCTGCTGCAGAAGGGAGGTCGGGCCAGATGAGTTCCAGTGGTCTCTTCCAAACTTACCCATTCTGTGACTCTATGAGGAGTTGGTTGCTGTTGGTGTGAGTGGGCTTGGAACAGACATTACTGTGAGATTGGTGTAGAGGATTCCTGGGATGGTGATGGTAAGCCAGTAGAGTCTTGGGGACACCAGCTAGAAGCAGGTGGAGCACTTGGAGCTGTGTTGTTAAGTGGTGTGTTTTAGGAAAATCAGCTACAGGGGGCCAGGTGAGTGAGTTGAGTGAGGGTCTGAGTGCCAGATGCCTGGTGCTGGCTGCAGGAATTGGAGACAAGTATCTCCCCCAACCTTGGTACCAGGCAGGGGCACCAGTCGTCAGCAGGGCTGAGTACCTGCATGTGAATCAGGGACCTGTGAGGCAGGTAAGGGCCCCAGAATCCATGAACAGATACCAGATGGACAGAGGGATCCACAAATGTGCATGTGCTTGTGACTGGAGAGTGGCGGATGTGTGTGCACATGCTCTCACTTGCACTAGTGACCTTCAGTCCTAACCAAGACACAGCTGGCTGTCTGCTCTGTGTTTGTGGTGAGCACCACATCTGGGTGCTGCTGACAGCTGTGTCATGCCTGAGGCAGTATGTGCAATCAGAACTGTGTGTCTGTGGGTGTACAAATGTGTCTGTGGGTGTACAAGTGTGTCTGTGTGTGTATCCTTGGCATACACGCTCAGCTTTGCTACTGACTGAACCTGCAAACACCTCCCAGCCTAGGCAGAGACCCCGGCTCCCTGGGTGTGATGAAATCCCAGCCTTGGAGTCACTGGCAGCAGTGTCAGTTTAAAACATTCCTGAGAACAAAGGAAAGGGAAAAACTATATGTATATAGACTTGTTAAAATTATGTTTTTTCTATTCTTTGAAGAATTTCAGCATAAGAAAAACATACAAGTTAGCTCATAAATGAAGGAGTTAATAAACATTAAGGTGAACACCAGACCCCCACTGCTGTAGCTCTCATTTACCTCTGATTTAATACCTATGTCAAAGACATCATCACAATCAAATCAGAGAATCAGAGCGTGGTTTTTGTTGAAAGGGGCCATAAAGATTTTCTAGTTCCAATCCTTCTGCAATGGGCAGGGATACCATCATGTTGCTTAGGGTCTGATCTAACCTAGCCTTTAACTCTTCCAGGGATGGGGCATCTACAGCTTCTCTGGGCAACCTTTTTCAGTGACTGACCACCATCATAACAGATAATTTCTTCCTAATATCTAATCGAAACCTATCCTCTTTCAATTTAAAGCCATCACACCTTGCTCTGTCACTGCACAATCTAGTAAAAAGCCACCTTTCAGTTTTTTTGTAGGCCCCTTTAGGTACTGAAAGGGTACAAATCACCTAGGAGCCTTCTCTTCTCCAGCCTGGACAGCCCCCAACTCTCTCAGCCTTTCCTTGTTGTAGAGGTGCTCCATCCCTCTAATCACCTACTTTGCCTTTCATAACTCCCTTGAATCCATAGTTTTCCTCTGATGATTTTCTGTCTTAACTTTCCCCCCAGAAATTACCCCACTGTTCTACAGTGCTTGTCTTTACCTATCATGGTTTATGAGGTCTCTACAGTACTTCAGTATTTTTTTTTTTGCCAGCTGGCAGCCTAGCAGGGAATATCTTAATATCTTAATAACATAATATCTTCCTTAGGAAGTCAAAAAGTGAATGGGGACCCACACACTTTTGCGTTCAGTTTTTTATGTATTCCTATCTGAATCGTGTTGAAATGGAAAAAATGGTGGAACTCCAGCACAAATTCACATGCACAACGCTTTTCTGCATCTTGACTAAAATGTCCTCAACTCAAGTCTGTTTTGTAGTAAATTGAAAAAACATTGTGTTTTTTAATTTCCACAACACATAGGCAGATTTAAAATACATACTAGAAATGTGACTCCTCTGAGGGATACAACTATAAACATTACATGGAGATCACAGTACAAGATGTACCTCTTACGTTTTCTCTTGGTGATATTTTAAAAAGCCTGATATTCACTGGCAAGGCCTTGTCTTGAATGAGCTACAGAAGAAAAAGCAGGTATTTTACATTAAGAGTACTTCAATCAAGAAACATGACAGGTTTGACATTTAAAAAATGAATGATGTGACAGTCACAACAAGATACACCTTACAGCTACATCAGTGGATTTATACATTTGCAAGAAGTCAGAGTTATGTCTTCATGAGCAGGTGGTGTTTTCAACCTGAAACTCTTCCAAAGCTATCACTCACATGACAAAAAAAAGTATAATTTCATAGCTGACAGCTTTTGTAACAAGTGCTTCTTGAGAGCAGGCAAAGATCTGATAAAACATCAGGCAACAGGTCATATCTAGGTAAACATATGTCCAGATGTTTGCCATGGTAAACTGCCAAGACAGTTTCAAAAGTATACAAAATAAAGGGGTTTTTGAGTATATGTTTATCCTGATTTCAGCTGGGATAGATTAAATTTTTTCTCAGTAGCCAATACATTGCTGTGTTTTGAATTTATAATGATAATAATGCTGATAACATGTTTTGGTATTTTGCTAAGCTATGTTTATCCTAAGTCAAAGACTTTTGGGGTGGCTTTTTTGTGTCTTATGCTCTGCCAGTTAGGAAGAACACAAAAATAAAGTGGGAGGGAGCACAACAGGGACAAGTAACCTGACTGGCCAAAGAGATATTCTACAACAGCAGAACATCTTGCCCAGTGTATAAACTGGATGAGTTACCCAGAAGGCTGTCCCATCTGGATTCAGCAATAGGATCTGGCATAGGTCAGCAGGTGGCAAGTAACTGTATTGTGGAACACGTTTGTTTCTTTTCCTTTCCATTACTATTACTACTACTACTACTACTACTACTACTACTACTACTACTACTAATATTATTATTATTATTATTATTATTATTATTATTATTATCATATTTTATTTTATTTTATTTTATTTTATTTTATTTTATTTTAAATTAATAAAATGTTCTTATTATTTCAACCTAAAAGTTTTATTTTTATTCCACTCCCCATTTCACCAAGGTGAGGAGGGGAAAAGGGGGTTGAATGAGTGGCTCTGTAGTGTCAAATTTCCAGCTGGGAAAATATGACAATGTGTTGCTGTTTTTATGCTACCAACCAACATATTTTTCCTTTAAGGAAAGAAGAAAAAAGTTAACATAGATTTATTTTTCAGGATGTTTTTTATTTGTCACCAATGGGACACATATTCCATTTTCTAACAAAATTTAACAAAAAAACCCCCAAAAAACATCACCATTTTCTCATTGTCAATGAGAAATGAGTAATGATGTAAGAACAACGTCAATGTTATAAGTATGAGATGTCTAATTAGTAATGCACCAAGACCTAAAGTGATACTTGGACATAAATTAAAAATCTAAATACCAAAATCATTCCCAATCATTGACTAAGTCCAGAAGTATTTGCACACCATATGCACTCTGCCACCCATGGATAGTGTAGTATACTTAATCCTGTTGAAGTTATTCCATCCTACTGCCAGCTTGATACATAACTATTCTTCAAAAAAACCCATAATCTATTCTAAGGACAAGCATATATTAACTGAAATGTTTTCATAATGTGTAGGCAAAATTTAAGCCATATCATACCTGAAAAATGCTTTAAAATGGACAAGATTGACACAGAGAATGGGAAAAATAGTAATGGAAGTTCTGTGGAAGTTACTATATAATAACAGCATCAAAACAGAAAATGTAGTTCTGTTGTGGAAGATGTAATCAGATAATACCTTTCTTGAAAGATGAGACATCAGATCTGTATTTGAGAACTTGCATGGGTATTGAAAAATGTATGAGCAAAGAAGGGTGGATGCATATGGGAAGGAGTCATATAAACAAAAGTTTGTTAATCCTGATGAAATAGAACTCAAAGGTACTTTGAAAGTAATTTTGACAGAAAGTGTAAGGCAAAGATAAGTGGGAAAAAAACCCTTCCAAACCCCATAAAATTCTACGTGGGTTTCAATGAGAAAGTTCATGCTAAATTTTAAATGTTAACTCATTATCTAGAAAAGAATGAATAATATTAATCAAATATTTAATATGTTCATATGAAATTTTAAATGAAGTCCGTGAATATGGGCGTTAGCACGAGAACATATAACCCCAACAAAACTGAGGAACTGGAAATGACTGTGATTTCTGTTGGAATAGTATCAGATTAGGAGGAAATATCTACTGGAACTTTTCATGTATATATTTTGGGACACATCTTGCTTATTATTTTCTCACTGATTTAAGATTAACCATAAGAATTTAATTTTCTTCATGACATAAGCTTAGGAGATATTATTAAAACAGAGGAAGTCTCAAATGTTACACAGAAATGTCACAATGAACCTAAAACCTGGAATTATATACCATGTTTTAGATGTATAAACAACTATATGAAATCATATATCTGTGGACTTAGAAGAGTTATGTGGAGATTATTACACTGAAATATTTTTTCAGTGATTTTTTCTCTGATTCTGTTAAATCAGAGAAAAATAATTAGCTGGGTCACATATCAACCTAACATAGAAAGATTTTTTTTTCATACCCAAGGCACCTCTTAACTGATTCATTCTCAGGAGGGTAAAATTTCACGTGTCTGATCTGTACGTACTGCCAAGGTCAAGGGTTCATGTCTGTAACATTTACATAAATGTCTAAAACTCCTTTGAATTATAGTCAGATGAAGCTGGTTATGCCCCAGAACTGTGAATGCTGCACTTTCTAATAGCATTCTAGGGCATACAAATTGGAAGGGAAAATAGAAAGAGAGCAGATTCATGCACCTGTCTCTCTGTGAATATTATTATGTTTGTTGGACAGCGAGTTATCAGCACACCTCCCTCACGCTCGAGGTTGCAGTGAATGAGCAGGCTTTGCTTTTTCCCCATTCCAAAAGCATTAATAGCAGAAAAGAAAGCTCATAAAATGGCAGAGTTCTTAATTACTGATTATTTCCCAAATGCATTAGCTTCCCCCCTAATATTACCTTGTAGATATGCTGCTAATGAGGGTTGTTAAGAAAATATGGACCGATATTAGAGTAGACAAACATCCCTGCGACTGGTTTTCTTGACGCTTTCCTAGCCAGTAGGCTAAAGTTTATGAACTCTATAAGTAAAATATTTTTACTGATCATTCCAGTCAATTGAGGGTTGCTGTGCACATTTTGGCACATCTTTAACATGTTGTGGAATAGCTCTCCAAAGTTAGCACTAGTTTTTCACAATTAAGATTGTAAATTCAGATCTTTATATGTATCATGAGTAGACATATTTATTTATCTAAAAAATGATATCTAAATAACTAGATGAATTTTATCTGAAATAGGTGATACAATATTATTTATATATTTTGTATTATGATAAAATCATCTGTTGGTTTTATTACAGGAAGAAGATGATTTTTAGAATAGTGCCCCAACCTAATTTGAGTTCTAAAAGTTTTTGAGAATTGAAAATATGATTAAATTGCTTGAGCAATCAGGGTTGGTAGTTGTGGGAAATATCTATCTAGAGCAATTTAATATGTTATTTTAAGGGAGAGAATGATGAACCTTTGGTCTGTCTCATTCCTATGTTTTTATATTCCCACTGAGTAAGTTTCCTTTTGAATTTAACTACATCATTTCAGAAAACTGCGCTTATGCTTTAATATAAGTCTTGCATGTCCTTGGACAAAATAATAATTTTCTAATGAATACAGACCACTGTGCCCCAAAATCCACTGCCTACTTTAAAAGATAATAAGTAATGGTGGTATTCCACTTGGAATCCATGGGCAACAATGTTATCCATACAACCGAAGACAAGAAAATTAAATAAGTTTTACTCTCTCACAGTTTATTGTATTTTAAATGCATTTTTTTACTAGGTTCATTGCAGCACACCTGTCTCTTAAAGGTTTCCCTCACTCACAAAAAATAAAATAAAATAAAAATAATATATTTAAATTTTAAAAAAGTATAGACAGTTTTTGTATCATTTTCTTATTTCAAGAGAGGAAGATATTTTACATTGTGGGTTTTTTTTGTTTGTTTCTTTTTCCTGGCCTTGATAAAACCTAAGTAAAAAAATAAAAATAGAAGAATTGAACAGGCATAATTCTCACTGAACCTCACAAATAATTTTGAAATCTTGAGCAAATCTCACTCAATATCAGTTTTCATTACCAACTGGAGGTCTACTGCATTTTTCAAAATGCTAGGTTGAGGTTCATAACCATTTTAAAATCCTTGACCCTACCCTAGAGAATACTTTTATTTGTTTTGCTAGCAAAGGTGCTTAGTCATAAAATATTAAAGAAAGAAGGCCTACCAACCCCTGATCCTGAACATCTTAACTGATTTCTGTCTTCCGTCTTTTTTCTGTCCTTTAGGAATGGGAAACCAGCATTTAACGTCCTACCAACACTGACTGCTGCTGTACAGTACTAGAAAGGTTCAGTGCAAGTCACCGGGGAAAAGCAGCATTTCAAGCCCACATAACATGCTGAGAAGTACATCAAAATAAAGTGCAGGTGTGTGTGCTTTATGGTTGTTTACTTTAATGCGTGTGTATGTTTATGCTTGAGAGAGATCAGAGGACAGGAGATACTGCAAATATTTCATTAGCAGGGAAATTTTTATCAGTACTGAGGAAATAACTTCATATATAAATGCAGCTTTTTTCTCTGACCTAGCTTTTTGTATCTTCTAAGCAACTATTAATAGAAATTATTATTGATAATAGAGCTGCATTTTTTTCCCTTCCTTTACTTCTTAATAATCCTAGACACCTATCAATCTAATCTTTCCTATTGATCATTAATTATTTTTTAAAACCAGATAGCAATAAAACTGGGATTACATAGCAAAATTATTAATCTCTAGGACACAAAAGTCATAGATTTTAGTGATTGACTGCTTCCCTGATTTCTGTTTGAGGAGTCCAGGTAAGAATCTGGTTCAAAAGAAAATCTCTGAGTAAGAGAAATGCATAAACTGATTTACTGAATAAATTACTCAAAAAAAAAAAAAAGAAAAAAAAAAGAAAAAGAAAAAAAAAGAGAGAACATTGTCACTTCAAAAGAACATATTTTTCTACATATGTGATATCTGATGCTTTAAGTAAGAAAAGAGGGATAGAGCAGATAGTATGTAAAAAACAGCCTAAAGCCACATTATTATGTTACTGTCTTTAACACCATCTATTTTCACACTACATATTCATGAGTCTGGCAGCAGGCCAGCTAACCTGCTACACCTGCTGGGAACAGTATACAGTATATAGAATATAGTGTCCAATGTAATGAATTGCATCTCTCCCCTTTCCTTTCACCCTCATGGCAAAAATGCCAATGATGTCTTGTATTTCCAGAGTTATCATCGACAACTTTGTCAGTGATAGATTACACGTAAGTGCTGCTGTCAAATAACACAGAAAGAAATAACAAGTTAATTGCAGAGATATCATATGTAAAACCTAAACACTTGTTTAAAATTTGTCTTTTGAGACCTGATCTACTAATTAAATAAAAGACCCAAATAAAAAAAAGGCCAAGTCCCCATTAGTTATTCTGGCAAGAGTGAAAGTTTGGAAGCACAGCAAGCAGAGACTATTTCTTCACACCACAGAGCTAATATGAAGATCAAAATTTCATTTAATGCAGAGATTTTCATTATTGAAGTGCTAGTCTTTTTAATAAAAGCAAATTCTTCTGACTTTCCATTCTTAGACATGTGCAAATTGCCTGTTTAAAATAACAAGCTAAAATGTGTTATTAAAGTTTTCACTTGAATCTGGTTTTCTGCCTGTTTTTATTTTTGAAAACTTTTTTGCTATGCTCATAAAAGGTTCCTGATATTTTCATTTCAATCAGGCTCACCTTGCAAAGACTGTGGTAGAGTCTTGTGTTTTTGTGAGACAGCTATACATAATTCTTGCTCTCCTTTTCTAGTAAAACAGTTTCTAGTATCTGGTAGGAAGTTAGGACAGAAATGAAAGCACATTCTTTTACCTTTAATTGGATTGCTATTACAAGAGTAGATAGGGAATACATTTCTTGACATGTTTTTAAATATTTGTTTTGGAAGCTTTTCTGGACTCCTAAATAAAATCATCCTCAATTTTCAGTACTACCCACAATTTCTATGACAATGAAGCAGAATATTGTGGTATTGAGATGAATGTGAGAAACTCTCTTGTAAATACTAACTTTAAATCTGGATTTTTGTAACAATTATAGTTACTTGACTAAGGAAATCAAATTAAAACTTAGGGAAGAATAATCCTTAGTCTGTCATCAGTATCAGTCAACCCTCACTACAGAATCACAGCCTGTCTTCCCTTCCCCCACCTAACACCTACTTCAGCAATTAATCATTTTCACAGCTTCTTTCACATTCAGCCTGCTTCTTTTATTCCGTGTCCCAGAAGTAAGATCTTATACTGTATCCATCTGTCTTTCTCTCATGTATTCTCAATAATGCTGAGAATAAGAGAGCAGCAATGTCCTCTGTTTCAATTCTGGTAACCATCCTGATGATCTCTTGCTTGCCAGATATACATACATCATGCAAAGTCTCACTTACCCTGTTCAGCTCTGAAACATTAATGATGAAGTTTGTGTAAATAATTAATCTCCTAGAATGTACTGAAATTTCTTCTGCTGTTCTGAACATTGAGATTTTATTAAGTTTCATATCTTGGTTAAATGAGTGTAGAATTCCTGAAGAACAGTAAAGATTATCTCAGGCTACCTTGACAATCTGTCATTAAACAACAACTTTTGCTTCTGTTGAAATTGGCAATTTATTTCAAATGTAAAAACCATTTATTTTCTACAATGTCAGGCTATAATATTGTGATAAAATAGGTGTTGTAGAATAGTGGAGTGGGTTGAGCCTGGATGAATGTCAGACACCCACCAAAGCCACTCTATCACTGCCCTCCACAACTGAACAGGGGAGAGAAAGAATTACAAAGGGTTCATGAGCTGAGATAAGGACTGGGAAAGATCACTCATCAAATACCATCATGTGCAAAAAGACTTTGGTTAAGGAAATCAACTGATGTCAAAAGACAAAGTGTACATTGTGGTAGTTAAATTTAGGACTGATTTCTAATGTTAAAAATTATTCAATTTTTAATAAGTAACTACAGTATAAAAAAATGAAAAGCAGATCTTTTAATACAAACTCAAAAGAATCATTAATAGCAAGTAATATTATAGGTAGCATTATTTAGGTAGTACCTAAAATGTGTATTTCAGCAGTTAAGTTACAAAAACATAGACTTTTATTTTATTCTCTACAGCTGGCATCCTGCATTGAATTCACTCATTTCTAATGAAAAGAGACAGGATGGGAACTGAGTATGAAAACTATGTATGGATTAATAGAAAGAAACATTAAAATAAGATACATTAGAAAAGAAGGAAAATAAGACAAATAAGGAAAAAATATAATGATACTAAGACAAAGTGGCAAAACTAAGTGGGAATGGAAAAGGTTGACATTTGCAGAAATAAAATTATGTAGGATGTGATTTCATTATCTAACTTTTTTTGTCAGTTGACAAAAAGCCCTGTCAGATCAGAAGATCCACTGCTGAAATAAATAAGCCTCAGGGTATGATAGAAAATCAAAATCAAGATGAACAAGAGATGAAATATTGTAGGTATTTGTCTGCAATTATGATGCAGTAATCATCTGCTCTGTCTTCCAGATTTGTCTCTAATGATGTTTCTCAGTTCCCACATTATACACCCAGCTTGTGCCCCAGGCATAAAATTTTTACTTGTTGCCATTTATTTGTTGAATTTACCTTTCTTTGATATGTATAATGCTTTCAGATTCTCTGAAACCAAATTCTATTTTACTAATAGGTTGAATGCCATGTCTTGATAAAGTAATGCCACCTGCTTTGTTAATTTTCTCCAGAGATCTCAGTATAACAGAGAAATCATTGCAAGCCAATAAGAATATTCATTTATTAGTACTGAAATTATGGTGCTAATACAACTTTACTTAGATATTTGGGGTTTTTAAAGGGGGTAATACTTGAATTGCATTAGGCAGCATTAAATCAGAACTTACACCAGAAGAATTAAAGAAAATTTTTAGAAGAGCACTTCTTTCCAGCTAAATTCAGAAAGGCTCACAGAAATGAAACATAAGAATTTTGTTAGTTGCAGTGTAATTACCTCTGAATTGAAGAATGTTACCTCTCTGCTGCATTGTAGAAATAATAACTGTCCCTTCACTACATGCACATCTAGAAGGGAAGAAGAAATATCTGTTAAATATGATGATCAAATTAAATTTATAATGTAAAGGCTGATACACTTATATTTGTACGTATATCTCTTCCTTCAAAAGAAAGATCTAGGCTTCTATGACCGAGGAAATACGAGAAAGGCAAAGAACTGGACATATCATAATCCCCATGTTCTTTCTGTTGAATCAGACTTCCCTGCTACTAAAGGCTCAGCAGAAGTACTGCTCAAACTACAATAATTGCTGTGCTTGTATTTTTTTCATTAACTTTATATTTTGAACAGTCTGAGATGACTAGAAATTATCCATGTCAGTAGGTTAAAAGTGTAACCTCCAAAATTGATGCCATACAAGTATTTTGAAAGATATTAATATTTTCCAGTGTGGACTCACATCAAGGAAATCAGAATAACTTGGATTGAGGTAAGGCTAATTTAATGCAAGGCCATCTACCTTATGAAATTCTTTATAAGGGCAAACTACAGAAGAAAAATATATTTTTTTGGAATCATATAATTAGAAATCTATTTGCAAGGACATTAAGTAATCAGAAGATTTTTCTTTAGCATGTATACCATTGTGACATCCATTGCACATTTCTGTGAAAGTTTTTACTTCCGTGTTGTTACATCATCATCTAGACCTTTACCTACACCAAACAATATTCATTTCTAGTTTTTCACATCCTGAAGATGAAAAAAAGATGAAAAAGGTCATATTTAAGCACCAAGTAGATTGACATTTCTTCTGGAACCACTATATGTACCTTTCAGGCAGAAAAGAAGGAATTTTAGCTACTGTTAGATGCATAAAGTACTTTTCTGAACTTTAAAACTGTTCTTTTTTAATATTTTTGTTCTTGGACCACAGAAAGAAGTTTGTGCTGGTCAAAAAACAAGGAGAGTTTATGCATATTTTTTGATAAATGAAGAGTCCACAATGGCTACCTAAAATCTTGTTCAGATAGGTCCTGCAAGAAAACAGAAACAAATGCATTTCTGACGTGTTTCAAATTTCATTTGTTAACATATAAAAGGATTTAATTTTCTACTCGCTCATTTTATGATTGCAATATTTTGTTCCTTTATAAAAAACAGAATACAAATCAACACTAAAAATGGATAGCCTGAATGGAAAAATGCATGAAGTTTTATGAAGTGAAACAGAAACCAAATGTTCTCTGATCTCAATCTTAATCACAGCTATTTCACAAGTATTAAAGTCATAGTTATCAAAATGCACAGTGTAAAGACCGTAAACAATCAATCTAAACACAATAGCTAAATCTCTGAACTATTAACCAAAAAATCTTTCCACCCTTTATACGTAGTCATACATGATGATGCACTTACAAAAAATACATTGCTTTTAAAACATCTAGCATATATTTTGATTGCCTCAATTCAAATTCTTAAAAACAAAGCAAAGCAAAACAAAACTAACACACAAAATGTGTTATGGACTATAATACACAGTCTTGAACTTAGAATTTAGGCATCACATTTTGTGAGGACTGGATTTCATGATATCTCTTCATGCCTTGTTGCTTCTCACAGTTTTCTTATTTATTTTTTAATAGACATTCATTTAAACATGATAGAGTTTTTAAATTCAATTGTAAATCTTACAATAAATGTGAATAGATATGTTTTTTACTGTTTCTTAGTCTGCTATATTTCTGCCAGGTCGGATTTCAAATTTTTCTTCTATGTTTACTCAATAAGTAAAGAGTCTTAGTTTTTGATTCATTAATTTTCTGAACTCAAGACCTTATTTGAAACGCTTCTGCACTGTTGTAAATAACCTTTCGTTTATCCAAGAGCATTGAAAATACTTACTGAAAAATTATTTTAAACACCTGTGAGTAAAAGATAGCATATTAATTCAGTAAGTAAAATTCTAAAAGCTACATTAATTTCTCTCTGAATTCCTGGGTAATCAATAGCAGAATTTGGAGGTGATTCTATTAATTTATTCTGAATTCCAAGTTTTCCAGTGCTTAGAAACAAATTAGCAGAAATCAGCTAAATTTGTTAGCAGAAATTCTTCATGGACTAGATTTGTCAAAACAAGCCAATAGGTTTTAAATCTTCTCTCCAAGCAAGCCATTTTTAACAGAAAATGAACTGAACCAGCTGTTTTAAATTATATCTCTCAAAGATATTAGGTCCGTTTAGGAATAAAGGAAAATTTCATTTAAAACAGCTTTTTCCTGCTTATTCTGTCCTTTAGAGCAAGCTAATGTTTTCATGTTCCATTCCATTAAACTCTGTAGTATTGTAGTATTTCTAAATGGCAGAAAACCACACAATCATCTCCTAGGAATTTCTTTGGAAGGGACTTCCTTCAAGAGCATCCAAGACACAGCTGTTTATTTTTTACAGATTTCATCTACCTCTCAATCCATGAGCAAGGATTTTCAGCTCTTTCCTCTGATTTTCCCTCTTTTTTTCTAACTTTTGAAGGGAAAACAAATTGCTGCTTTAGCCTTCTCCAAGGACCATGTTTCAAAACCAAAGAATTATTTGGCATATGGATTGCCACTGAAATTTAAATTCACATGTTAGCTGAAACTTGCAAATGTACCTGTCTAAATCCTAGAAGATTTATTTTCCACGATTTTTTTTTCTCTGTGTTCATTTTGAAACTGGTAAAAAAATTCCTGTTTTACTTAAACTCCATACATATTCATGGTAATATATTTACAGGGTATCGATTGGTACATGTCTGTAATGAATTATAATAATTAACTCTAATAATTAAATGTCTTGTCTCCTCTCTTCATGTTTCTATAGTAAGGAAGGTCTAAATACTTATGCTTATGTCCTAAATGGCTTAATACAAAACTGGAACATGTTATCTTGCCTAAGCTGAAGGATTCAGATCCCCTGTGGGGTAAGAGAATGAGCTAACAGTGTCTTGCTTATGACCCAGAACTTTTATTCTGGTGAAATGTTTCACCACCTGTAAAGTGCAAAACTTCTAAGTTTGAGTCTAAAAGCCCCAAAACCCCAAATCCTAATGCTTGTGAAAAACAATCCATCATTACTACAACTGTCACAGAAATTATGCTAATCTCCATTGAATTTATAATTATAATATCTAGAAATGTGTTATACAAGTTACAAAATGTCTTTTGAGGTATCTACCCACAGCTAGAGTATACATCATATAATTCCAAAGAAATATCTTAATTTTTCAAAGTAATTCCCCATAAATGTAAAAAATTACATAATTCATTGTAACATTATTCATTAGTGACAAGAGAATAATGTATTTTTTTCATATTTTCATTTATTGCTGTAAACCTTGAGACAAATTTAATGTGAAAAAATCAATACCATAGTTTCATTTAATACATGACCATAAAAATATTATTTTCTTTGCTGTCTTTTCACCACCATATCCTAACATATTCAGTGAGACTGAAAGTTTCCCGTTTTCATGTCAGATAAAAAAAAATATCTTTTCGTTTTCTTTTTAAGAAATATTTTGCAATGAGAGCTAATGATGCATATTCCACACCCTGGTGTTTGTCACATACACACACCTACATTAATTTAGTGCAAATCTCTAAGCCTGCTCTCCATTTTACACCACATATTCCAGTGTAGAAAAAAAAAATCCATAAATAACTTTTTTTAATGCAAAAGCTGATTTCCCATTTAATATAAAGAAATGTGATGTTGTCTAACTTAATTCATCAATGAAAATATATAAAATAAAAAATATGAATATGTTTATCTTCATAATAAATGCTCAGACAAATATTTTTCAAGACAATTAAAACATTCACATAGTTGAAACTAATATTCAAATAAAAATGGAAAAAATTGAAGAGTCTGATGTTTATAAGGTACACCCAGCACAAAAAACCTTGAGGTCAGACTGTTTCCCCATTATGTTAAGGCTCTTGAAGAAGCTCCTGAATAATACTTGCCAAAGGCACAGAGCTCTGTAAACTGACAGCTTGTGACAATGCTTGGGCAGAATCACAGTGATTTCCTAAACCTTAAGGTAGAAATACTGGAAATGGATCGATATTTTTTGGAGGAAAACCAAACAATGAGAAACAGAATATCCTTGGGAAAAGAAAGCGCAAGGATTCTTCAGTAACTCAGAGTCAGCTTTATTGAAAAAAATAGGCAAATAGAAATTCCTTAGCTGGGAAATGTTAACTTTAATGAGGCAATGGGACAAGAAAACAGAACCCTATTTTCTATATAACTGATTTTTTTCTTTCCCCTGTTTTTTGTGCATTTCATATGGCTTGTGAGTTTTGCTAGTTAACAAGTTCGAGGTGAGGGGGTCAGGAGGCTTCAGGGGTTTGTGTCGGTTCTTCTTGTTCATATCTTTAACTGTAAACTGGCCAACAAAATAATAAGGACATGATGTTCTAGATTATCTTTAGTTCAAGTCAAACCAAGTTCTTCCTTTCCATCCTCTGTGTCTAACTTGTCTTGAACTTCAAGCAATGGAATATTTCACCAAAATTTAGGAAATAGTGTTTTACTTTTCCTTTGCATACAGTTTAATTCAGATTATTATATATTGGAGCTTCATGAAAAATATATTGTATAGTTTGCATAATTAAGAATTTTGTTTTAGAATTATAGTATTTTAGTTGCAGAACTATCTTCACAGTACATGTGAACTTTAAAAATTAAAACATCTCTGACTCTGGGAGTTTAAAGAGCATACATTTTTATTAGAACAAAGTTAGCATCATTGAAGCACTGAAAATAAAAGTGAAAGCACAGAAATCAACACTTAAATATTATTTTCCTTGTTTGAATATGTCCAAATATTTCTTTAACTAGAACAAAGAGATTCACTTGCTGAAATGGGCATTTCTTTTGCAATTACAGATGAGGTCTGTGACAATATGCAGAACAACCGAAAACTTAATTTCATAAGTTAACAGAAAAAGTGTGATGTGTTTTAGGAAGGTCAAATATATTATGTCATGAAGATAACAGAAAAGCTTTATATGTACTTTGTTTAGTGTACTTATCTTAAAAAACAGTTGGGTGCTTAAGAAAACATTATTTTGTTTTGCTGCTGTAAAGTGGTAAATAGAGACTGACATTGATGGAGTTAGTCATGGGGCTCAAAATATATATACCTTGGAAATAAATGAAGATACTTATAGATCACTGGGAATAAAATGCATCAAGACTATTACCTACAGGTAGTTTTATCAGAGTCCTCCAGATCTCAGTAATGCCAACATTGTTTTCCCCTCTACATCCTGTAGCTTGGGGCTGTGACAGAATCCTGAGGTGTTCAGAGCTTTGAGGTGGCTGTGCTGGGACATCTCCCCACAGGATAGCAAAAGAGATTTAAAATAAGGACAGCCAAATTTTATTGGGGAAAGGACGAAAAATGTGATTCTTTATGTAGAAAAATCTCAAGGCTATTAGGCCATGAAAAAGAGAAAATAATCAGATTGAAAAATGCCCTGTGCACAGCTGTGTCCTATGGGGCAGTCCCACCTCAGTGTCCCCCCCTGCCACCAGTGCCAGCCCCACCTGCACCAGCATGTGTCACCTCTGTGGCAATGCCCGTGACATTCCTCAGGGAAGGGTATGTCTCCCTCTCCTTCCATAGAGTCCATTTGAGCTTCCTGGTCCTTTCAACAAGCAGAGAAATATAGGGGACAAGGAAGTGGATATTCAAATATGATCCATTACCACAGGAAATTACTAATGTACAAAGGAAGGATCACAACTAGCATCAATTTCAACAGAAATAAAGAATATTAAGGAATTTAATAATCTGTTACCCTTTATAGAAAAGAAAATATTTAATATTTTTAGAGTTAACACCTTTCTGCGCTAAGATGGTAAGTTTTGCTGCATATATTTCAAGTTATCTAATTATTTTTATTATCTAATTATTATTACAAAATATTTTGTCTATGAAGGTCTTTTTTTTTTTGCTTGGTGTGTGTATAAATTCATATTAGGAAATTTTGTGATGCATATAAACAAGTTTACTTGTAGAAGAAAAATGTTGCTGACCCTCTGTGTTGTATTGATTTGAGCTTGCTCCTTGTATAATACAATAAATGTAAGCCGAGTAAGCAAATTATGTGCTGTAAATAACTTGTCATATCATATATTATATTACCAAGGATTTCCAAGTAAACTGGATACAAACTGATGAGTCAACAAAATATTTTAGAAGAAAACCTAGATTCTATTTATTTATGGTAAAGAAATTACTGAAAAATATAAAATAAAAGATAAACTCCCAAGTGAATGTTTTTCCTTGCACAAAACAGAGATTTGATTAGCTTGAACTTTCAGAAATGCAAAATTCTTAAAAGTGGGTAGGATTTTCATAACTAAAAATATATTTAAACTGTAACACTCTTTAGAGTAATAGGTGTTGTAGAAAACATCAAATATATAGAAAATATCAAAACTCTTAAGTATATTTTATTAAGTAATTCTATTTTTCTACCAGAAATGAATGTGTTAGATGCAGTTCTGTAATTTGAGAAAATAGAAATGCTTTATATATTATTGGAAAAAAAAGAGAGTGAAAATGATAAATTTGTAGACTGTACTACACCTAAAACCTGTAATCTGGGAGCATGCTAAGATCTTTAGGACTTATTTTTCTGTACCTTATAATTTTAGTTTATAATAAAATTTATTCTGATATGACATGAAACTGTGGGAGGTTAACTTGCCTCCATATTTATTTATTATATCTTGGATTACACCTTTTAAGGAAGATTTGAAAACAAATATAAATAGACTTCCTCATAGTACTTTATATCCCAACAGAACAACAGTAATAACAGAAAGCTGAAGGAAAGCCAGATGGAAGTAATAAAGTGAGACAATAAATTCAGACTAAAGTATAATCCATATTTTTAACAAAGTTTGTTAATGCAAAATCACTCTAGATAACAAAATTGTTTCTTGGCTTTTTAATGTGAATCAGGCGGTCACCTACAGGGGGTTATTTCTGCTAATCAAAACAGAAAGTCACAGCTATGAATACCATGTGTCTGAAGTTAATTCTTAGGGCATTTCATTTTAACTGACTTTTAGCACTGAAACATTTTCCTGGGCAAATGTACCAAAGTGGCAGATACCTCATGGCTGTTAGGATTCAGGCATGTTCCCTGGTATCCCAGTGCACACCCAAACACACCTGTAGCTGTGCAGCATCAGAGGGCCACAGACTTGCTATGCCAGCACTCCCCACCCACTTGTGGTGACAGCTTTCTTCTGAACTCATGGAGATAAAACAAGAGTTTGTGTTGAACACAAACTCTGAATGAGAGTTCATACTGTGTTGAACTTTGTGAGACCAAGAAAAGTGTGATGGGACTAGCACAAATTGTAAGGTATCCTGTACTCATGGATTTACCACACCATTTGGCAATATCCATCTGTTACTTATTTGTGCAAAACACTACACTTTATTCATAATTAGTCATTTCACCTCTCTTTTTCTTTGATCTCTAAACACTCATTGGAAGCTTCTCTGACAGTCTGGTACTGCTGGATGCATTTTTCTTCATTCCCAATATTTCCTGGTAACAAAATGAGTCCCAGCTGATTTGACTATGCTTGGATTAAGATCAAAATTTGTTTGTTTATTTTTTCTGCTTATCTATGTTTTACCCCATAGGTGCGGCATAGGTGAGGAACATTTTTTTATTTTTGACTAACTTAATGAAACTTCTATAGAGCCTGACATATACCGTGCAGCCACACAAACTGCTGATTTATCAACAAAAATTTCTTTCAGCTGGCATGAAGAAATATTATGGTTTAATCATCCACCAAAATCCTATAATGAAGGAAGGATGAAAGAAGATGATCACAGAGAATGTGCTTATGATACTCAGGGAAATGTACAGGGAGTGACAAGAGCTGTTTTAAGGAAACCTGATCTTAAAACCAAAGAGAACAGATGGTGACCTTTGTTTTAGTCAAATGTTTGAGCTGGTCAACTGACTGCGTAAATGACCTTAATTGTTTTAATGTCTTTCTGAGCCAGCCAGACCAGCATGGGGGAAGTGTGTTTGGGGCTTAGCCCAACACAGAGGATAAAAACTGCAACCAACAGGATAAACTTTGAAAACAGCAATGGATTTGAGCTCTCACATACCTTTTCCAGTGACTGAAGGCAGTCACAGCACATGTGTAGGAGTTGATTATGGGAATTATGTTTGTAATGTGATCCAGGTGAATATTGCAATTGCTATATTTGGCATGTGTTAGAACCTCAGTACGCTGCTGCATACTCTGCTGAATCAAAATCCCATGTAACATCCAATAAGTACATTTGTTATTAAAACTTTAAACATTCTTTGTGCAGAGTGTCTGAAAGAGCCTGGTCAGAGAGTATTGGATCCTGAAACAAGAGTGAGTCTGTTGACAGCTCACTCAGCTGCATGTGGGAGGTCTCCTTACAGGAATGATCTTCTCATTAGTCTGCTTTGAAAAGGTCAGAAGATGTGTTTGGTTGGCATAGAGAGAATGACATTTTCAATTATCCTCTCATGAAATTCCCTCAATGGATATATTAAAGTTCTGCATTTTGCTATGCCCCATCAGATTGGATTAAACTGTATCTGTATTTCCATTTCTCATTTTCACAGTTTCTTAAAAGCTACTGGCCTGAACTTGCTCATCTTCTTCTTGGCAACATTCACATATACATGCTTGCATTTATTTCTGTTGTTTGGAATAATGAGGGGGAAAGCAGGTTATTCTCTTTGGATAAAAGTTTATTTTTTAAAAATATTGCATATATGATTTTATTTTTTTTTACGTTTTCAGAATAGCAGCGTTCCTATCTGAGACTCACTTTCGGAAGGGACAGAAGTAATAATGATTTCACTGACTTTGTTGGTGTAGAATGTAGCTTAATTTCCTGTTCACAAGGAGTATTAATGTCTTGGCACCTATGGCTTGGCCAGCTCTGCAACTCAGAGCCAATACAGTAATACTCAGAGTGATGCTGTGCCAGTTAGAAAATGCAGTACAGGATCTGAGCCCAGGTGGACAGTGCCCAAAAATGGCACCTGTTGGTGTCTCTAATTCTTGGCTTTTCACAAACTGGAACACACTGCTTGTCCCTTCATTGCCAGTGTTCTACCTCTACATATTCCCACTACAGGGAAAAGAATAGGAGTCTAGGTGTGCCTAAGTCATTTAGTTCTGTCTTTCAGTGAGGCAAATTCTACGTAAATTCCTCCTGCAGAAAAAGGATTACAGCAGACTGTGTACATTACAAAACTGATTTATATGACACAAAATTTTGAGTTTTGTCAAGATTTGATTTTATTTTTTTTTATTTTTTTGTTTCCACCCATCCTCATCTCTGAAAACCCCCAAAGAGTAAAAGCCTGTTCTTTGTAGTGTAAAGGCTATTTATGTTATCATATCCTTATGACTCAATTTTAATTAAGGATTTGACTTTTGCCACAAGAAAGTTGTTCTTTATTTGTTTGCATCCCATATAGTACACAGAATACACAGTACACAGAGATGTTACTGATATGACCTAGTTCCATACTTTTTAATTTGTTGGCATCCATTCATTTTTCAGGGATTTTTTTTTTTTTTGTGGTGGGAATATTCATAACTTGGCAAAAAAAATTAAAGAAGAAAAATGTGTGTGTATATATATATATGAGTGAGTGATTAAAACAAAGTCACTTCAAGTAAAACAAGATCTAAGTTATCTGGGACTAGAATACAAAGAAGTAATCCCAGTATAGATAGCTATTCTATTAGAGCAAGCTAATTTTGCAAGAAAATTTCTCTAACTGTAGTACATGATCTAATCTGAAACATGTAGGAAGCAAAAAAAACCACACAGTTCACAGTAATGATTAGTTATTCTTCCATAACTGAAACAAAAATAGATTATAATAACAGAGGTTTATAAGAATCAGAGTACATGGAAATTTGTTAATTATGGAATTCAGAAATAATTTTAAGTCTCTTTTAAAATAACTTATTTTGTTTTATAGACAGTTTTGTGAAGAAAGTAACCTTTAAATATTAGCCCTTCACGCCCATATAGGTTTGTGGTCATCAGAATGCTTGCAAATTCATAAATGATAGACTGACAGATTTCTGTGTTCCAGGATACAAATGCATAACAAGATACTTATGATAGTTTAATTGCCCAGAGACGCCTGAAAGAGTGGTTTTTAAAGCAGGGGGAAGCAAATGCACCAGGACTTGCGTTATGGGAAATATAATCATAAGTTACCAGAGAAAACCCTCCACCACCACCATCATCATTTGGGAACTCCTGCTAATCCAGACATAATGTACAGGCATCTGTGCTGTACATTGCACACTTCTAATGTCTCTCTTGGAAAACAGGCAGTTTCTGCACATCTGCAGTTTGAATGCTAAACTTTTTTGGGCAGGACTGGACAATGATGATACACACAGAAAACCATGAAATTCTGAGATATTTTTCCCTATTCAGTACTAGATTTTTAATATATCCAATGAGGTCCATGCCCTTCATTCTGCCAATTGTGATCACATTTCCTATTATCTGGAAGCTGGAGAGGTGATTACCTGGCCCTGGCTCTAGAGCTGTTGATGATAGCTGGCATTTTTAGCATTCATTCTTTGCTTGGTCTGTGTTGCATATATGATGCACAAGCAGTCCCAATGTGACTTTTCAGAACCCCATAGTTGATTGTGAAATTGTAATGCATTTGTACACTTATGAATTTCTCATAAAGGGACTTTTTTTTGAAGCAAGAGACTGCTAAAATAGTCATGTAATAAATAATTTAAAAAATCCATTTTGATATTCTACTAAATCTTGTTTATATACATACTCAAGGAAATAAAAGATACATGACATTGTCTCACAGCAGTTTGCAGAGAGATAAGATCTTGCCTGCGCTTCACAGAAAAGCAGAGAAGTAGTTCAAAAGGAAGAGAAGCATGTTACTTGTATGTAATGCACACATAAATTATGAGAACTAAGCCCTTTGAATAAAGGTCTTTGAAGTCAGTATCAGATTTTTTTTGCAAAGTTAATGAGTTATAACAGCTGATTGGCTGCAACTGAGGGTATAGGAGGGATGAAGTCCTTTTTTGAACCAGTACACATTCACAGATGACCAGCAAAACTCTTGATTCAAAAGTAACAGAGGTCAGAGCCAGAGAGAAATCATTGTGAAGTGAGAGTGGAGGAAGGCAGACCTTGTTCTGTATTTTGCATACTAATGTAAATAAAATACATTGAATAAATAAGAAGTAAACAACAAATGTAACATTACAGAATTTTTCTTTCTAACAATGAGCTAAGGATGGAACAGAAATCCTTAACTTGTGAAGAAAAGGATAACAAATTTCTTTCCTTTTCATCAGATTTTGAGGCAAAGAAAGAATCTTGAGGGCTACATCCATTGAGCATCTAAAGTCTGCAGGCACTAAACTAATGGCAAAAGCAAAAAAAAAAAGTACTAGCTGTGCCTTGCTCATTGCTTGAGGGAATCTGGTCAACGAAAGAATGTAACTAAAATACTATATGGAAATCCACACTTCTTCCAGTGGAAATGACCTTTAACATACTTTTTTTTCTCTAGGAGAAATGCTTCATTTAATAGAGGAACATATTAGTAACAAGAAAAGCTATCACTAGAAATAGATGTGTTTGTGTTATATTTGGTATAATTACTGTGATATGCTTGCAAAGCAAATTTGAGAAGCATGCACTGAGGCATTCTAATGAGGATGGTACTCTTTTGGTTTAGGTACTGTAAAAATGTATCAGTTTTTATGATAAAAATCATCTAGCCAGAGTAGAGAGTCTGTATCAAGCAAATCTCATTTTTTCCCTTCTATTTCAGGCTGAAGATTTTCTTTCCTATTTAGATTTTACTTCAGTTTCACTGTTATTATTCCATAACAAGTCAAAATCAAAGCAAGAATGGTAACAGGTAAACTTGGAATAGCGTTACCTCTTGTGATAAGAAGCTTTGGTCAACAAAGTTACAAAAACATTTGTTTTTTATCTAGAGCTAGCTAATTGCCTATTTTTTTCCTCAGGATTAGAAATTATACTTGTCTCTTTATATATTAAAGAAACTTTAGTGATTGTGTACCCTAATGCCTAGGTGCTTCACCTCAGTTAGTAATTTCTATATCCCCTCTCATTCAATTTTTGTTGCACCACAATTTGCATAAGGGTCAAGAAATTCAGTTCTCTTAGTTTTGTTTTCAAAATATTGTTATGGAAAAAAAAGCCAACATGCCTTATAAAGAAAAAAGAAGATGTATTTTCAATAATAACAACAGTTAAAATCATAATGCACACATATTTATGTATACTCTAGCAAAGCCATGTTGCATCTTAATCTACTTTGTCTTTTTCAGGTACATCAGAAACTTGTTCTTTGTTTCTTGCCCAGGTCCCAAGACTACATTTTTCTAACTGAGCAATTGTGAGCTATTTATAGTCCCAAGGTTGCCTGAGACAACCTGTGCCTTTGTTTGAGTTTTTTTTTGTTGTTTGCTATTTGTCAGTTTTCTTCTTTTTTATTCATCCCATGTTTACAGTTCTCTGCAGTATGCAGAGAAAGATATCTATCTGTACGTGTAATAAAAGCTGAGATACTTTCTTTACAACCAGGTCATTTGAAGGAGCAATTAGTAGATGAAAATATAACAATATATTTTACAGTCTCTCAGGACATCAGGGAAACTTGCAGTGCAGCTTAAATACTGTCACAGCAAAGCTGGAATAACCTTTAGAATGACCTTTCTCTGTTGTTTAATAAAAAGCAACTATAACTTGATAGAAAACAACATTAGCATGCACATAATAATAAGCAGTATAATGACTCTTTAGCTGCACAGGCTACATTAATATCTTGCAAGAAGATATAACTTACATTAAAATTTCACAACTGCTGCAGAAGCCAATGTCATTACCACAAAGCCAGACACAAGGTAGTGCAAACATATTGGAGTTTATGTTTTCAGTATCACACACTGGCAGACACTGAACAGGAGTTTATAGCAGAGTCTGTTGGAGGGTTCCAGAAGACAATATATGCAAATCCTAGGTATTTTCATTTGAGTTTAAATTATATGTTTTCACAAAAAATACATTTTACCCATTGATTTTCAACTTTATCTTTCAGGAGTACAGAATGTCTTCTCACTAAAGGGAAAAGAAACCTGGTTGATGTGGGTGAGCTGAGCACTTATGTATTTGTGGTACAAGTAAAAGCATTATCTCTCTTAACCATGGGACACATGCATGTGAAACTATACCAGATATATATTAATGGAAGAATCTGTGACCAGTATTGGACCACCCTCTCAGCAAAGAAACATTTCGTAAAATCAACACTGAACCTTCCCCAAATCATTCTAGAGCCACTGGGTCAGTCCTCAATCTCAGATAGAAGAGTTCAGCTATTCCTTCTCCTCCTTCCCTTCTCAGGAATTTGTACAGAGCAACGATGTTTCTAGAGAAGCATTTCCTTACAAAACAGCTGGAAATATGTCTGGAAACTTGCATTTTATGCCAACCTACAGGCAGAAGAGACAGTATGAGACTGATGTGCAGCTGATGAGAGATTCTGACGTGATTAAATGCAATGGGAAGCAACTGGTTTGAGTGATATAGAGAAGAGACAAGCTTCCTTTTGTAGACACTGCAACACTGTTATTTTAACAATTTGTGCAAAATTTCATCATAGAGCAGCTAACAAAAGATTGCTGCAGAGAATCATTACTATCACAGCTCTGTTGCAGAACAGTATGCTATGCCAGCTTTACTCTAGCTTACACAGAAATCTCATTTATAACCTAAAAGTGGTCTTGCTGCCTGTCACAGATTGCATGAGCTTTCATAAACCAGCACTTATATAACTGGAGGTAGAAAATGAAATTTTCTCATACATAATTGCAGAAAGATTTGAGGAGCTGCAGCATTGTTCAAAATTTCATATGCTATCCACTGCCTTTGCAGTGGTATTATATGGGCCAGAAACCCTTCTATAATATATATGAGTGATTTTAGATACAATTATCTTTAATCCTCTCTTTCCCATCATTGAAAAAAACCCCAAAAAACAAACAAAAAAAACCCTCAGCAAATTGTATCGGTCACAAGCCTAAAATGTAATCTGCAGGCTGATTTACTGTAACCAATATTTTTATACTGTCTAGTGAGAAAAGTCACAGGTGCAGTGATTTAATTACTGGTCAGTCATTTTGCATTGATTCAGTCAGCAATAACATGTCCTTTCCAGGAACTATTTCAGAATTATTTCGCAGCCATTGTTCCAGCTGCCCTAGGTCAAGTGCTGAGAATTAAATCCAAAATGGCAAAGACAGAAACTCACATAGAGCAGAAAATTTGCAAGAGAGAGGTTGATGAATTTGTTTCTTTGGCAAAAAATTGAGTGTGGTGGGGCATAGTGAATGAAAAAATAGAATTAAGAATGTCAGTTATTTAAATAGAATTCTGATCAATATATTTAAAAAATGTTTTCTTCTTTTCCATGAAAAAATACAAAAAAACCCCCCCTACTATGAATTGATATTGTCTCAAACCTGAAAGAAACAGATCAGTGTCATATCCTGAAAACACCAGTCTGGTTAGCAGTAACACATCATGGGACTCTTCCAGACGCTTCACCTGTAACAAGCCTCTCCTCATGCACACAAAAGAGAGATGGCATTTTAGGGGCACAGCACCTCATGAGGTCAGAGCTGAATTCTAGACAGAATTGTGAGATAGAGCTAATAACAATTTGTATTGCTTCCCTGTTTCATTGTTTCAGTGTCATCTGAGTACTTCTGATCGTTTCAGATTGATTGGTTTGTTTGTTGGTTTGGGTGTGGTGTTTTTAACTGATGTTGGTGGGGGTTGGTTTGTTTGTTTTTTGTTTCGTTTTGTTTGTTTTTTTTCCTTGTTTTTTTTTTTTTAATTTAATTTATTTTCCTGTCTTGGGAGTTTGTATCATTGAGTTCACTGTGTAAAATAGAGTATTCTTCTCTTCAATCCTTTCATATTTCTGTGTGATACCTTAAATTGGTTCCCCCTAAAGTCAGTGCTTTATCACCACTCATATCATACTAACTCCTTTCATGCTAGAATGTACTTTTGTGCACTTTTGGTTTTTTCTGTTTAATTTATGGGTTATAATGTGGAGCTTCTAAGCCTTTGAATAAACCCTGAATCAGTTTTAAATTAAAAATAGTCCTTCGTTTACTTCAAAATTTATATCACTTTCTATTGTTTATTGCTAATATTTTTACATTGTGTTTATTGGTGGTATTTAAAGACTTTCTGAGTTAAGCAAAATTTCCCAGGCTGATATCAGGCTGAAGTTTTTCATAATTTTCTTCTCTGTACTCATAGAATTCTTCCCCACACACATATTTTTACTTTTTTTCTTTCCAGAAATAGTAGAATATCTCATAAGACACAAACTACAAAGACAAAAGCAAGATGCTTTGTCTTTTTTGTAACCATTCAATATAGGTTTCCTTATAAACAGAGTAATGCAAGAAATTCTGGCCAAACTACCCAGAAGCAGCCTATGTGCAGCAATATCACATCTCTTGTCAGATATTCCAGCTGTTCGTCCCTTTATTGGATTCCTGAGACCTGAAACTAAAAAGTTTTACCTCCCTTGTGCTAAAACCTTATTTCACATCTTCTTTTCAGCTTTATTAATACAGCTGCATCTCATCCTGTTAGTGTGTGATGAGATTATTGAATGTGAAAAATTCCTCCAAAAAGGCTGCAGTGACATAGCAAACAGTAATCTTCATAAATGACTAAATTCTGCCTTATGGTCATTGAATGTGTACTTACAATACTGGTAAAGTATTCAAAGAAAATAAGCTTGTTTGAGGTAAGAAAGCTGTTGAGCTTCTTTTTTAAACTACATTATTGAAACCTGGCTTGTTCTTGAGCTAGAAACTGAAGCAGATTAACTACCAGATGAGAGCAAATTTTCAAGAGATGTATTCATAATTAGCTTTAGGAGTTATGACGAAGACATAAACAGGCTTTTTAGTACTAAACTAAAATATGCACTAGATGGAATTGTTATATATATATATATATATATATATATATATATATATATATATATATACTGCATGGGTGAATATAGGGGCTTTTATGGAAATGAAAAAGGTAAATAAAGTGCATGTGAATATATATTATATAATATGGGAATGTTTATGTGATACAGTGATTTTTTTTTTTTTAAAGCACTGGGGTTTCTAAACTTAATGCCTAAATAAAAAGGCCTGTTATGACCTTGTGTAGATTTTAGAAATCATTTTGGAAAATGCTTTACATATACACATAATTAACTTAATGAATCAAATTTACTGTTCCATCTCAGAGGGACACTGAAAATTCACCTCTGAGTAAGTGAGGTGTTTTAAATGCTGTTCCATTTATAGTTTCTTTATGGATTTAAGGCCAATGAATGAGGCACCATGACACAAAACAGCCATTTGACTAACTGCCAATATTTGAGGCTGGAAATGTACAATAATTTTACTAGGAAAAAAGTATATTTAAAACGGAAGGAGTTTATATTTTAAGCTAGAAAATGTTCTCTCTCTCTCTCTTTTTTTTTTTTTTTTTGGTAATTTCATATGAACTGGTGCCTCTTAGTTTTGATAAGTGTTAACAATAATCTAAAAACTGCCCTTAAAATTCAGCTTTTCTGTTGCTGAATTTATCTATGATAGTCTGGAGACAAGATGCAGCTCTGAGGATACTGCGAATAAATGTAACCTACTTTAGGGCTCTAAATGTCCTTCCACAATGTGTTATTTTTAAAATTTAGTCAGCTTGTTAGGTGCAAGTCAGAAGAGGAAAAATGTCTGACTTCAACAGAAATTACTGGGTGTTTCAAATGTGTATAATTCATACACAAAGATTTTTTTGAAAGAATGTTTACATAGAATGGATACTCTGCTTTCAGTAAATGGGAATTTTAGTCTTGTCTACCCCCCTCAAAAAAAAAAAATCTATATTATCTACAGATGGCCAGAGTTTTCACTAAAATAAAAATAATTGGAGGCAAACTTTTTAAGGGCAAAGGTGGATGAGAATGACCTTATTGTTTTTTCAAAAGCTAGAAAAGGTCAGGATTTTTTTTTTGTAAATAATTTTTATCCATTTACAAATATTTTATCAATTATGCATCAAAAACCTGGTTTTGTTTTGTCAAAGGTTTTTCTTTAAATGACGTTGAAACTATTACCATGGAGAAAAAAAGTAAATTCAGATTAAAGTATAAAAAATGTTTAAAAAATCAGAATTTAAAATTGTTGCCCAGTAAGTTCTGGTTTTAGCAACAATTTATCTAGCAATAAGGTGCAGAAGGTAAATAATCTAATAGTGACACTGGTCTTGCCATCTTATGCTTTAACTTAGTTCCATCAAATTTTCTTTTTTTTTTGCTTGCTCTTTTTAAACAGTTTTTAGCTTATTTTAAGTGCATTTCAGACATATTTCCCCCAGATTTACACTCAGTTCTAATTCCTAGATTTTTCCTGTTGTCTGTTACTTTTACTTAGCAGCAAAATTTCTGTTAGAAGTGCTTTAAAATGCTTTTTATTAGATACCTTTCTCTGCAATGTGCATGTACTGAATATGAATATGTGCCACAGCATTATTCAATCTTGTGCCTCCTGTAGAACCATCAGCTCAGATCTATAGCACTGAGCTCACTTTTTTAATAATATTTAAGTAGTTTATAGTCAAAGCACGTTCCCCAAAGCCACTCATTCAACTGTGAAAACTAAAACTTATTTATTCAAAACCAAGAAAAAAAATGGCATTATATTAATGAAATTTTGTAAATCTGCCAATCACTTAAATTTTTTTTTCTCATTAATAGATCCAGAATATAGTTTTCAGAACTGTTAATTTAGATTGTTTCTATTCATTCAAGTCTCTGCATTTATAAAATTTTACTGTTTTATGCAATGTGAGCATGCAAGAGCCGTGTTTTGCACTTTCAAAAATCCCGCTTTTACTTAACGTGCTTTGCTTGTTGGATTTTCTTCTTTCCTTCTGTACAGTAATAACATTTAGCAATAACTAATAGCAAATGAATCCCCAGGCTTAAACTGAATCTGGGAATACAAATTAGTAATTCTTTACCTCTATTTTAAAGAGAAAGGTCAGTTGTTTTGCTGTAGACATGCATTTGGCTGTGGGGAATGTCACAGCACAAGGGCAGCAGCACAATGTTACATTCCAGCGTGGATTGCTGCAGACCTTTCATCTACACCACAGCCAGCTGCTTGAGTTTTCATATTCTTGCAATTCAGAAGCCAAAAGGAATTATATTCTGAGGGTTAGGCACTACCAGAGGGGCACTTAGGGAGAAATGGGTATTTACTGACCACAATGTCTCAGTGAGTACTAGCCTGCTCTGATTAGACATTAACAGAAGGAGTTAATAATGGACTTTAAAGCCTGACATATGAAGCAGAAAATGAAATTTAGAGATACAATGAAAGAGCCACTGCACTTAGTGTTTGGGCCATCTAAGGAAGTTGAGATTAACAATGTGAATGTGAATTGATGGGCTCTTCATTTTTTTAATGATAGTCAAAATTTTGGATTACAATATGCTAATGAATGTTATTTTTCACCACATAATACTATTATTGTTCACCTATGTGGGACATTTAATTAACTTTCAAGTGCTTCATTATCTATTTTAGTCTCATGGCATATCTGATATTCAGACAAATAATCTTATTTTGTAGAGCTTGAGTGATGTTAGGAAGGATATAATTTAAGATAAGAAAATACACAAGAGAGAAGAAATCTGAAAGGGTCATAGAAATAGTGGAGTCATCATATTTCATAATACATTTAGTGAATAAATTATGGTTTTAATGTATTCTTCTGCTCTATCCATTGCATCCCATCTTATAGTGACAAATTGTATAGAAACCCTAAATAAATGAACAAAAACAAAAATGAAAAGAGGTTTACCCTAATTATGCATTACATTCCCAAGTATTAACACACATATAGTATGCATTTCTATAGCCGTGCAATTCTACAGTCAAAATAGACAATTTACCAAAAATAATATCTTAAAAATGAGGAAAACAAATGGGGGGGAAGCAAAAGCATCACTAATTCTTAATCGAAAAGAAATGAAATTATCTACCAAAGGAAATGAGTGTGCAAGCAAACTTTACTTATGTATGTGAATGTGTATGTGCACAACCAACTCTCTGTCATCTCTTTATAAATGGACACAATAAATAATTCCAGTAAAACAAGATTGAATGATCCTTCTCTGCTTTGTAGAACGCTTTGGTACCTGCTCGATGAAGAATATTCTTAAACCACAAGTTTTCATTGGGTCCAAATTAACAGGAGTGACTGAATGTGATTGCTTCATATCTTTTTCCCCAAACAAGTGTCTGATCATAGTTAGTAGGAAAATGTTTATTTTTTGAATATTTTATAGCAAATTTTTATAGCAAATCAGCTCAAAACTACTTACAGACCACAGAAGAATGAAAAATAATTATTTTAATGTAGGAGCAGTAGAAGTAAACATAAGAAATATGTTAGAAATAGACGTTATGATATTTTTTAAAATGCAATTTAAAATTTTCAACATGAGTCATGACATTTTGAAGGGGAAGATGTCCAATATAGACATAAAGATGGGTTTTGTATTGTGTGCCCAAAATTAGAAACCCAAAGCTTCAGATCTAGTTTCTCAACACAAAATCATTTTGGCTGGGTAAATTAAGTAATAAAATCTCTGGTGCCAATAAAGTGATTCTTTTTTCCTAAATTTTTCCTCTTGTCTTCATTAAGCTCTGTAATCAAGCCATAACTGCTATGATGCATTGATCTTGGCCAACGTTCAGATGCCCTCCCAGAAGGAGCATTTTCATTGCTCCTACTAAGAATAGAAAAAATGATGAAAAACGCATAGTTCTAGGTAAAGACAGAGGGATTATATTCCAATTGCCATCACAGGCAAAATATAGTTTTTGGGAAAAATAGCTCATCTCAAATCTACTTTAGAGACTGAATTTTCAATTTCTCTTCCCTTTGTTATTATCTTATATAGTATGCATCAATGTATATGGAAGATCTATTGAAAAATTGTGGAAAATTGACACAGGTCATAGTGTAAAGGCATATGAATGTGACTATTCCTTAAATATTTAGATTCATAGATTATAGAAAGAGAACTTAGTGCCTAAATTCAAAAATGAATGCCACAATGCAAATTTCATTGAAGGAAAGTCATTTCAAGATTGCTGGTTGTACTCACTTCTCTTTGCAGCAGGGAGAAGAGCTGAATGAGTAGCTCTTGTAAGGAAAATATATAGACTTCATATGGGGGTTTCAATATACAGGACATTTATCAGAAATAAATTGATAGCAATTTCCAAGATAAAAATAAGTATTTTGATCAATAGAAGTCTTAAGCAGATTTTTTTCCATACATACAGATTTATTTCACATACATAAATAAGGGCAGAGATTCCAATGAAAATTATGGAATCTGAAGCAGAAGGCATTTGGTGATAATACATGGAAGAAGAAAAGATGGTTTTACAGATTTCATGAATCCACAAGTATTTATCAAAGTGCATACATTAAATTGTGTTTGAACTTAGAATCCTTTCCATCCTGAGATATTTTATGACCTAGGATTTGAATATGCATGGATTTCAAAAAGATGCAAATAAAAAATATTATCTATCAATATTATGAGGAAAAATAATAAAATAAAAATAGATAACATAGAAAATAATGAAAAAGAGATGTAGCTTTAAACAGGAGAGAAAGGATTTTTTAAAAGAAACATCATGAAGGACACAACAAGTTAGAAGAGGCATAGGAAATATTCACAAAGAATACAAACTGGGCTGGAAAGTAAAATAAAACTCAAGGAGATATAAAGAGAAAAATATTAAATGGAAACAAAACTAAAAACAGAAAGAGAGAAAATAATAAAAACATAAACCTACATGGAGTTTCACAAAGACAAAAAAATCAATGAAAATTCTTATGTGGTTGATTATATATTCTTAGAGATAACTAAGACAGCAAAATAAAGAAAAAAATAAAGTACAGAAATGAATGTTTGTATTCTCTGTTGCAAAGAGCTAACCCTTGGGGTTTCAGAAGGGTCTGTGAAGAAACCTATGATATTCATTCTATGTATATAAGAGACTGATTAATGACCTGCAAAATATTACAGTTAAGAAACATTTTTCAAAGTGAAAAATAGAAGTGAATGCAAAATATTGCACAAGGAACTCATTGTATTCAGTGATGAAAAATATCAGAGATAATTCTGTGTTCATAAATTCACTGTAAAGCACACACGTAACATCACCCTAACTGAAGAAATGATAGTTTTTGGATTAGGGATTACCATTCTCAAAATTCATCTAAAAGTAATTCTAAATAGGTAAGTATCTTGTCAAAAAAAAAAGAGTGAAGGAGTACAGGATAAAAATAAACAAAGAAAAAAAATGCTGCCACAGAAATGGATTGTATATTCCATGTTGTATAAAATGTGCTAATTAGCCATCTCAGAAAAAAACACAAAAAAATTAGCAGGTTCAGATTAAGTTCTAAGAAGGATCAAAAGGATGATCAGAAGTATTAAATGACTTACCTACAAAGTGGCACTGTGAAAAAAGTATTTCTGAGTTTAAAAAGAAACAATCTGTGGAAGTTAAATTGTGGAGGCCTATAAAATTGTGAATGGTTTGGAGAAAATAAATTTGAAGTCAATATTCACTTTTTATCATAATATGAAAAAAGAGAAAAAACACAGAAATCAACTGATGCTGCATTAATGGTAGAGGAATTTAGCAGGAAATAACCCCCCTGTGTTCCAGCTGGCCCTCAGAGGTGGGAGGGGCTGGTCATGGGCTAGGTTTAATTTCTGATTACAACCAATTTAGAATCATAATGAGAACAGATGCACAAGCAGTGGATTTTTTAAATCTAATATGATAGGTTTGATTGCATTCAGTCAGGATTTACACAATCTGGATTCGTGGATCCAGATTAGTCTATTAAAACAACAGGAGAACAGGTTCAGGATTGCTGATGTTAATCTACTTTTAATCCACAATACTAATTCAGAGTATTAGCACATGCTGCAAGAGAAAGTATAGTAAGAGGAATCTAATAGTTTTAAATATACATTAAAAAGACATATTCGTGTGTAAAAAGCAATTTTTAATGAATTATGAAAAACTGGAATGCAGTGGAAAAAGAAAAGAGTTGGAAGAAAGCAGAGGAAATTTGGCAATCCTAGTAGGCTTCATGTAACTTCTTTTTAGTGTTTTTAAATAATAGGAAAATGAACCTGAGGATACTATAGCAAACATTTCATTAATTCTTCAGAAATATTAAATTATATAGATAAATAATCTGATTGTAACAGATTATTGTTTTGATTATATTTTTAGAATTTATATGTAGTCTTCATAAAATAAGCACTGCAGCAATGATGGGGAGAAATCTCATCTTCAGCATTTTAAAATCTATGAATATAAAATTAAGCTATTATTACAAACACTTAAACACGCATCCATATAAAAATCAAGCTTTTAATCACATAAAAATATACCTATCATACCATAAAAGCCAAAGAAATTGTATTAGTTAAATCATAAAATTCAACAGCTCGACCTTCAGATTTGACTTGAACTAAAACAGTGCCTTTGTCATTTAAAAGCTTATAAAAAAGTATAAGAAAGTACCAAATTATTAAAAAATGATCCTCCATTAGATTTTGTACTGATCTTCATTGACTTGAACAGTTTATTTCATCTTTGTCTAGTAACAATATGTCATATGGATTTCTGCTGCTGAAGGTCATACAGTCAAGAAACACCAACCCAGCGGTAAAAATCTCTTGAAAAACAAGGTTTCATTGGTACAGTCAATAAACAAGCTGCCATCAATAAAACCAAAATGCACTCTAATCAAGGAGACACGTGTCTATGATTATACTTCCAAAAGCTGTGGGTCATGCTCCTCTGGATGAGACATAAAAACTACCAGATGGTCAGGGGTGGCATAGGAAGAAGTGGGTTTATTACTTCTGTTCAGAAAACCGAAATTCGATCATTATGCTAAGCAAAATAGATACGAAAGTTTTTCGAATTCACTTTGTAGCACAGGGAGGCATACAATAGTTTGTAAAATCCTGCTCTAAGGATCTGCAATTAGCCCAAATTATTTTATCAGTATATATAACATTTAGTCACCCCTCACATCCAAAGAAAAGCAGTCAGGTATTTTAGAAACAACATATTTTTCCCTTTTGCTTCCATTACTGGATACTTACAAGCCAGTCCAGAAACAGAGTATTTACACTCTGGGCATTATGCCATGTACATTTTTCTTGAGGCTTTTATGCCTTCCAATTAATGACAACACAATTAAAATTCCATGCCACAATAAAGAATGAAGTAAAACAAGGCAGCACATAAAGGCAACAATGAAACAAAGAAAAATAACATTCAAACAGTTCTACCCCTTTCCTTTGCTCGCACTTGAGAGAAAACTGGGATCTCTCTTTGGGAGGTTCTTATGGAAGGAACAGCCATGCTATTAAAATGTTTATATTTGCGGACTGTAGAGGTGGGAATTTTGTACCTGATTCACTTGCTCGCACCCATTTAGACCCATCTGAGATGCTCCTGGGTACCCTGCCTTGTCTCCATTTTTCTCCATGTCACCTACTACACGTGGTTTTAGATTTTTGTATGTGGGCAGCTGAACAGAAACCCTTCATGAAGACTCACTCTGCTCTGAATGGTTTTTTCTTCTTCATGATTCTCCAGAGTCCAGTGTAAATACTGAATGATAGAAGTCTCTTGAGTACAATGGGAGTTTAGGTAATTATC
Organism: Petroica traversi; assembly: GCA_025920805.1. NCBI lineage: Eukaryota > Metazoa > Chordata > Aves > Passeriformes > Petroicidae > Petroica > Petroica traversi. Next base: position 4,923,135 of record JAHLSL010000057.1, on the reverse strand, counting down.
ACATTTGCATGCATACATATTTAGATCTTAAATGAGGTACATAACAGAATTACAAATTTGGTACATGGTTTGTAAGTCACCACAAGAAATTAAGGCAATTTAAGACAGAAACTACTTTCTTTGTGCAAGAAATTGCTAATGTATGCTTAGACAACTGCCATTTTGATCAGTTCTGCCTGCACAGAAGTTAGAACATCACTGTTTCTTTTCTATGAAAAATCCAAGATAGTGGCAAGAGGGGATTTTTTAATGTGTAGGAGATCGAACATATACTCCAGGATTTAGATACTGCAACTCAGTGCTGAAAAAATCTTATAAACAATTATACTACTATAATTTTTATGCCTTATTTGGTACACTGAAGATACTGTGTTAACTTCGAAATTAATAGAATTTGAATAATTTTTAGGTCCTGGTTCCTTGGTTTTAACTTGTTTCCATCTTTGCTATTGCGTTCTTTCTGTACAAACTAATTCTTTTAAAATCCAAATTAGCTATTGGATGGAGCGCATATTGGGTGTAGAAAAAGAAATTTGTCAAAGTATCCTTAAATTGTTCTTTCTTTGTACTGGACTGAATTCTCTCATCTTTCCATTGGAATTAATTGTTTCTAGAAACTTAACTGAAATTAAAATAGTTTCTCTAAGATCATGCTTCTGTTTTAATTTTAAAAGGGAAAGATTATCACTTTTTAGATACATGAATTGTAAACAGAACATTGTTAATATTAAGGCAAATTGATGCAGTCATATAAATTGAAAAATAATTGGAAAAAATACCCTAAAATACTTTCTTTACAGTTTTAGTATTGCTTTAGCATTCTCCAGACAAAATTGACCTGAAAAACTAACAAAATGAGAGAATAATAACAGCTTTATTTATTACTAAAGAAGCCATCTATGACCTGAAATAATCTGACACAGTGCTGGCACCAAAGAACAGTATAATTATAATTTTACATATAATGACAAGAACTATTTCTTAAGTTAAACCCCCGCCACCCCCCCCCCACCCTCCAAAATAAAAGGAAGATAAAATGGGTTTATTTGTATTATAAAAATATAGAAATTATTTTTTATACCCATAGGGTTTATACTTTACATCATCCAGGGGAACAGCATCAAAACCATCTTAGCAGGCAGTGTGGATAAACTTGGGGGATAAGGTTTCTGATTGTGTGAATTGCTTGTATTTGTTTGTTTTATAGTATGAATTGTCTATGTCTGTAGTAGATTGTTTTCAGCTAATTTCTTGCAGCTGTTACTAAATTACAGGCTCTGCTTTCCAAGGCCACTTAGGGAAAGGAAAACCAGTGCTATTTAACCACTAATCTGACTATGCAATGCTCTGAATGAAGAGAGGAAAAACATTTGCTATTTCTAGCTGTATAACATAGAATCTTTGCCAACTACTCATGTGACTGAATGGCTGCCATTTATTTACTGATAAATGTAAAGGATAACATTTATATTTCTTTGAAAATCGTATGTCATGAAAGATAAATGATGTTCCTGATTAACCCGAGTGTCATTAGCCAAACATTATGTCATAGTAGGTGATAGCAGCTAAAACACAGTAACTCTGGTAGTATGAGAGGATGTGAAGGTCTGATTTTAGTAACTGGATCCAGAGCAGAAATTGACATACCCCAGCAAATAAAATTTATCTGAATATCCTCAGATTATTTCAGCCTCATTAGCCTTGTCTTCTGCAATATCCAATTGTATACAGTAATAGATGATTTCTAGAAGAGTTTCCAGAATGAAAGGAACTATCAGACAAATCCTCCAAGAGTGGGAGTTTACTTATTTAACCTGATAATCTAATCTATAGAAATATGACTGCATTATTATTCTGGACTAGAGGATTTTATATTCTCAAGATATTTACTCCATGGTATTGACTGATAATATAAAAAATCACCATGTTTATTGGCTTGACACTTATTTTCTCTGCTATGAAGAAAGGGGATGTAAATGATCTTTGAACATTAATTTTGAAAAAGCATCTCTGGGTTTAATTCTTATGAAAGTGGTGGTTAACAGTGATGCCTTGTTTTTATCTTACATAGTGATGTTACTGAATACACTATTGCAATGTGTTACTTTTTTTTCCTTTTTTTTTTCCTTTGTTTTTTTTTTCTTCATCAAAGAAGGGTCTAACACCCATAAATCTAAAGGTCTTTAAATACAATTTGAATACTTTATTCTAAATTATTTTGATCCTGAGAGGTATGGATACAGGTTTTTAGAACACCTCAAGTGAGTGTAAGTTTTATTGATTTTTAAAGGAAATGAGTTTTTCAACACCTGTTTTTTTCATCATCTTCCTCATCTTTCCTCCTTTCTCATTTCCAAATGAGAATGGAAATACTTTCTTTATATAAGGACAGAGGAGAGGAGGAGAAAGGCAGAGAAAAAGAAAAGAAGATAGCAAATACTATTGCATATTTTGTTTTTCTCCATCAAAAATAAAGAAAGAAAACCAGAACTAACCCACTTTACTCACTGTGTTGCACAACACAGCTATTACAGGGCCTTCATAATAATGATGTTGTTAACTACAACTTTAAATCTTGTGTTTTGTAGTATTTTGTACCTGGTTTATTGGTGGTTTTGAGGATTAGAATTATTTTTGACTTTACAATACAGTGTACAAAAAAAACTACTTCACTGATGTATTAACTTCCCCATAGCATTCTATAGGCTGAAATTTAGGTTAAGGGATAGCACTGGACAGACTAGATGTAATAAGTAAATGAAATTATATTGTTGTTTCTTCTGACTAGGACTTAGTCAAAGACTCACAGGTAATATTATTGAGAAGGCCCATAACGCAATGATTGTCCATGAATACTATTTAATGTAAGGCTCTGGCAATGTCTTGCAGAAGGCACTTTAATTCGAGGATTTCACTCAAGTATTTCTGATAAATTATGTTCATTATCACTTAAAAGTAATAAAACTACATTCTGTAACTTTACAGACCATTACTTCCTCTTGTTTAAGCTATTACCTGTGTCAAAATAAATAATTATGGAGAAAATATGAAATAGGGACAATACAGCAAAGACATTACAGTGAAAAATATCATGCACCTGCCAGCAAGTTTAGAACTACTTTACCAAGAAACCTTAATTTAGTTCTTTATACAGCAGGTTTTCCTTCTCTTTCTGACACAAAACTTTCCTTACAAATACTTTCTGAAAATCTTATTTGCTCTCTCTTCTCTAAGTAGATCTACATTTGCACTATTTGTCATTAGACAAACTTATTTCTAATTCACTTCATCAGTGATGAAAACTTTGTTGAAGACTCTGTTGCCAGTCTAATGGAACTGGTCCATATATGAGTCCAGATAATTTCAGAAAATTATGTTATTATAAAGTTGTTGCATTGAATACACCGCTGTGTAAGAACTCTTTTGTTCCTGCAGCCTGTTACATGGTGAATTATGTACAAATATTAAAGCCTGTGTGAGTGTTTGCAATTGAATGTTTTCCAACTAGAAGATTCAGTGACAAACATTTAAGGCATTTAAGTTTATCAAAAAATCAGTTTGAAGTGCAAGAAATGTTAAAGAGTTATATCTGCCTGCCCTGTGATTTCTTCTTCCGTATGGTTTGGCAAACCAAGTGTCCTGCCTGAGAGAGCAGAACAGCTTCCAACAGGGTTGTTAGACAAGGTTCATATAATTATACCTCTCAATTTTGTAGCTAAACACTTGGCTTTTTATTTATTAGCAAAGGTAAACTGTAAACAGATGTCACTGTTTGTATCAGAGCCCTAATTTTGGCTTTTTCCAGTCTGATAAACTGCCCATTTGGTGGACTGGAATATTGAATTAATGCATTCAGGGGGATTGGAACAAGATGATTCTTAAGGTCTCTTCCAATCCAAGCCATTCTGTGATTCTGTGATATGCTGTTCCTTCTTTGCTTCACAGGAAGACCTTGATTCTCTTGGAATTGTTGTAAAGATAAATCTAGAAGCAATCTCTTTCTAATTTCAAGGAACATGATATAAATAGCTGTTGTTTTCAAGCTTATGCTATAAATGAAAATACCTCATTCTGGAAAGATTCAGAAGTTGTGAGAAATACATCTTTTATCAGGATATAATTATAAAACTACACCAAAAATTATAAAATTTGGTTTAATTTAAAATTCATTAAATAATGAGGGTTTTAAAATTTTATTTATATTATATTGAAAATTTTATTGGAGTTCTTACTTTGCAATTTTTTAATTAGAAAAATTAAGTCCTGAAAATACCAAATCAAATGGAAAATTACAGAAGGAATAACCTCTGCATTGCTTTCCCCAAGAGCTGTCACAAGTTTCTTTATTTGGGATGATTGATACTGGCCATTCAGAAGTTTCAGTCAAAGGAAGAAAATAGCTGCTTAAGGTTTTATCTTAAGGTATTAATCCCTTATTAGGAAATCAAGAAAAAATATCAAAAGAAAATAATGAAAAGACAGTAAGTTGCACAACACAACCATAGTTCCCATTTATGCTTAACAAGTCCAATTCATTACTACACTTTAAGGGGTGTTGTGAAGGAAAGAGAGAGAGAGAAGGGATACATATTTCCTTTCTTTGTCTATTGTTCCTCTTATTTTTATAATTGAGTTTTTTTCTTAAATTATTTTAAAACAGATTCTGATCAGCCCTATACTGGTCACCCATCTTCTCTTGAACCATGCAACTGGCTGAGAGAAGACTGAATAATATTTGACAACATTAACAAAATCTGACAGTAACTTTAAGCCTCAGTATATTTTTAGCTACAGACTGCAGGAAATATGAGAAGAACAAGTTCATCACAGAGCATTGTACTTTGAGGGTAAAATAAATATCTATAAAATATTGACAGTTTGTTTGAGCATGTTTCATTGAGACACATTATGCAAAGGCTAAGTAAATGGTAATGAAAAAGTGCTATAAAAACTGAAATGCTGAGTCAGCTGCGAGGTAATGAAATGTCAGTCCAGTAATGCATTCCAGCAGAGCTGCTGAATTCATATCAAAACCCATCTTATCTCTGTTGGCCACAGTGGCAAAAATTCATTTCACTCCCCACAATGAACAAGTTTGACTTTTCAGGAAATATTTAGGTGGGGTAAATGTGGCAAGGGAAAAACTAAACAACATTTATCTCAAGTGTTGTTAATTTCCTTTTTGACTATATTGGTGGAGATTTTGTCTTTTTATAGGATGCTAGATTCTTTTGCATGTTTTTTCAACATATCCACACACTGTAAATCATCAGTATGCAAAATTTCTTTTGCATTATTTGTATTCCAGACATACTCTTTTGTAATGGTCTATCTCCTGCAAAATACTGTATTAAAAGAGTCTGTATCTTCTCTAAAAGTTTTGATGCCAGTTTTCCCAGAACCCTCTCCTCTTAGTTTCTGTGCATCTTGTTACCAATTTACCTGATCACATGAATCTTTTGAAGTATTCTTCACTTTTGAAAGATGAGAAATATGTTCTTTTGTTTTCCTCTGAAATTCTGCTGCAAGTACTTCAATGACTAATGAAAACTATAATTATAAAATGAAAATTAATTCCATTTAAATAAACTTTTAATTTTTGATCCTGTATTGTTGAAGACCACATTATTTTATACATTGATTTAATATACCAGGTTTTTAAATGCCCCAACTGTGCCCCATTTTTAGCTTGCACATCTATTTAAACTGTAATCTTACTTTTCATCTTTTCTCATTTAAGTTGCTGTCTTCTATAAAACCTGTTCTTTGTTTTCCTGAATACTTTAAGATCCATTTCCAGCTTCATTAACATTTGGAAACTTTTTATTTTTTTAAGTAGAAAGAAAAAAAATGTGACAGAACTTTTGTCATTGACAAACAAGATTTCTGCTAGGTGTCTGCAATGCAAATAAAACCCTGTGTAATTCAGCTCCTTTTCCAAATTTATTTTAAAAATTCCTTGCCATAACACCCTGATTTTGTCAGCAGATATGCAGGAAGGACTAGATTTACAAGCCCTTAGTCAGTTCATTTACTGTTTATCTCAGTTGCTTTGGATTACAGCCTCTCAGCACTCATGCATGACCTTTTTCCAAAGCTGCTGTTTTTGTCAGAGTTGATTTAATTGCAGAGATGAACTTTAACTTTTGAAGAGTCATAATCCACTCATTTGATGCACATAGAGTTATCTCCCTTGTACTCTACCAGAAAAAGGCCTTATTAAAGTTCAAAAATGACTGGTTGAGTTTCTAAGCTGAAAGAATGTAAAATGTTGTTTATTACAATGCTATCTTACTTTTTATACTTAAGACAGCACACAGCGACAATATTATGAATGTCATCTGGTTATATTGTATGCATGCACGCAGATAACAGAAAATTTAAAAATTAAACAGAGATGTCTTGGTATGTGATAAGGTCACTTTTCCAATTCCTTCTGTTTTGGTAACTAAACACAAATAACTTAAAATTCAATAAACAATGTCCTTTACTCGGGTGAGGGAAGAGAGAGATGATGTGGATTTCTTTTTGGCTCTGAGTGTGAAAAGGCTGGATGACAACTGGCGCAATAAAATAGTTTTATAACCAAGACGGAGGAAAAAGAATATAGGCAGCAAGTAATTGTCACCATCCTTTCAGATGCTGGACATCCCACTTTCATGCAGGATCAAAGTGCCCCTGGATGGATTTTTCACACAACACAGTGTAGATTATGTCTATGGAGAGCTCCCAACCAGTGGAGGGCACAAAATCACCTCTTTTAAGTGACTATGTAAGTTTTAAGGTACTCAACAGCTAAAATATGTATCACATCAATAAATGGAATAAGAAAACAAAAGATTATCCATACCACATTTAAGAATGTCAGCTCCAGGCAGTAAGAACATTCAGCGTCTGCAGAGGACTTTTAATCATATATAGTGGGAGAATTTTAATTGAATTGACTGGCCTAAAGTACAAGAACATAAATTGCTGAATATTAGGAGTTGGCTCCAATACGTTGATCCAGAGCTAAGGGTTTGGCCAAAAAATTAGATACAATTATTTTAATAAGAAGTGCCACTTTAAAATATTTTGTGATTATTTTGTGACTTGCATCCAAATAGTGCGATAACATTTAATTTAAAATATAACAAAATATAAGCAACTTTGGGAAATGGAAATGGAACACTTACTTGTCTCTGTATGGCACTCTGGAAGTCAGACACTTAAGAATGATGTAGTAACATAAACATTGCTATATTTTGCTGTTGAAGTTATGAAGGCATCTACATGCATGAGAAATGCAGCAGAGGACCTATGGACTGTCTTTAGGGTTCTAGAGGGGACAGTTTCCAGTCTTCCTGGGTACCCTACTGTTGGGATTTAGGAATACTGTTCTCCAGTTTAGTGCTTCCACTAAAAGCATGCTCTGCTCCTCTCTCCCCACTCCCTGTGGTGCACTGGAGAGGGGAACTGAAGGCACAAAAGGCAAAGATCAAAGGTTTAGATAAGAACAACTTATTGGAAACAGCAATAAGATCAGGCAACTAACAATAACAGCAGAATACTAATAACAGAAAGTATAAAAGAGCAACAAATTCACATGAAACTTCCCCAGAAAATCAACAATATCAGATGCCTCTCTCTGCCCATTCACTCAACCAGGAAGAATCCCTTCTCCTCAGAAGAAACTCTGTTCTCCCTGCTCTGGCAGTGACATGAGCTGGTACAGAATAACCTCTTTGTCCTAACCATGCCCTCTGCCTGGTAATCCAAAAATTAACCCTGTTCTGGACAGAAGCAAGATACACACTAAATATAAATTGGTATCACATGTTTCTGCTTGAATGAATCTTCATTAGGAATACAACTTAAACTTGTTTAAAATAAAGGAAGCCTTGCTGTTCACCTCAATAACGTTTTGTGGAACACTCAATGAAGGAAACAAATAATACAACAACGCTTTCCTTAATGGAAACATTCTCTAAGACACTGCCTGTCACATAATTTTTAATGTATTTTGACAACATAAGGTGGGCTTTAATTACATGTTTTGGTTTTTATCAGTCCTTATTGTACTATAAAGTACTATAACTATAAATAACTGTAAAGTTGACACCATCAGGTTTGTATGCTTGACTGAAAGCATTAAAGCAGGTATATCTATTAAAAAAAAAACCTGTTGTTTTTTGTCTCTATGATAAATGTCTGATTCATGTCATCATAGGTGAAAGGCATTGCCTGATGTTGGTTCATCTATTGAAATTTTTATTAAAATTCCCATCAGGTTGCTCCTGGTATAATCCATTGACTTTGCATAAGCAAGTCCTTTTTCCCTCTGCACTGTATCACTTTCATATCCATAAATATTTCATTGGCACTGAATAATTACTTATTGTTACTACTTCACTTTTTCTATATAAATATAATGAAAAATAAAATTATAGTCACAGCTACCCAATCTTTAAAAAGAAAAATCTGTTGAAGGTAAAGCAAATGAGATCAAAGCCCCAGGAATATCAAGGAAAGTTCAGGCAAACCAAGCCTGACAAGTTTTACTCCTGAGGCTTTGCAAATTTTGTTAGTAGCGTGTTACTAGGTATGGCAATACACTCTTATTTGGCTAAAATGCCACAGATGGTCTCCTTCAAACTCAGTTTTGCTGATCATTGCAATCTGCTCCACATAAGAAAATCTTATTTGTCATTCTGTAAGAGCAAATTGAGAACTCTCCTAGACTTCAGACTTTAATATTTCGATGAATACTTTCAGCTGTGGACTTTTAACAATTTTATAATGCATTTGTCTTTTGTTTCTCTTTAAATTTAATTTCTAGGGCTATCTATGTGCTTATGCATATATTTGTGTGCATTTATATACATTCTTGTTATACATATATATATATATATATTCTTTTAAAACAATATTTGATCTTGCATAGACTTTTTCTTGAAACATACTGCACATTGTAGTGAAGTCACAGAAGGTACGAGTGTATTTTTTGACACAGATCAATGTGAATATGTAAAAATAAGTAGAAATATAGCCTGATTTTTATTTCATGTAATTAGGCTTAAACTAGTTTTAACATTATCTTTAAACATGCTCTCAAATTTGCAGTATATTTCTTTCAGCCTCCGCACATGGAAAGTTGTTATTTTACATCATTGAACTGTCTTTGAGAAAAAAAGTAAGTATCAGATGTCCTTGAGAAAGGACTTTCAGCTTAAACTTTCGATCTTGTTGAGTCGTTGGCCATAAAAGAAATGAACCTAAACGTCAAGGAAAGAACTTAGTGTGTCTACTTCAAAATGTGTGAAAGGTAACTGAAGTGGATGGGTCTGAGGAGTTGTGTTTTTCACAAAGGTGAGGTAGAACATTATTTATTACTACACAACCAAATTCAAATCTTGGAAAATGAATGAAATTGTGTGGACTTTATAGAAAATTGTTCTTTTCTCTTAAAAATATCTGTTTTGCTTGTACAACTCATTAACAAATTTAAACAAATACATATATGCATATATATATATGTATATAAAATCTGAAATCAAGATTCCCTTAAAATAACATTTTATGTGTGTTTAATAGTAATGAAATCTTAACCTTTAAAAAGGTGGTTCATTTTACAATGCAAAGATTGTTCACAGGAGTCATAAAAATATTCAGTGGAACACAGAATCAATCTATGCAAAATGTTATGGAGCTTGTACATACCAACCAGCTCCTGAGGAGGCTAGCCCTAAAATTCGACTCTGTAGCACTCAAAACACAAAAACCAGGGTTATATTCTTATAGTGATACAATTTGCCATGGAAATAGAACCACTGTTTATTCTTCTGCAATAATGAAATCAGCTGAATTTTATAAGATTCTTCCTCCAAGGGAAGTTTTAAAATATATTCTTCTTGTATAGAAATTCACTAATACAAAATATTCCCAAGCATCCTCTTTGAAAGTAATCTAACAATCTAATTTTATTTTATTTTCTTCTCTTTTATGGTAGCAGGATTATAACAGGTTAGAATCTACTCAGGTGATGCCTGAGGTGATACCAGACCAAGGCAGCAGTTCTGTGCAGTTCAGGGTGCTGTATTACCATCATCAAAATCCACAAATCTGCAAACATACAACAATTGATAGATATCCTCTATGATGGTGACACGCTTCAGTTGTTCATTCCCATATTCAGTTTCACTTACAACTAAACAACTTATTAAATGAGGAAGAAGAAAAAAAAGATTTAAGATAAGTTGATTAGAAAAGGCCAAAAAATGAAACCTGATCAAAAGTTCTTCAAGCTTGTACTAAAACCAGAGAAAGCATCAAAATCTGATCCTACAAGGAAGTGGATCAGGACTAGGTTCTTCAGACCATTCTTAGCTTCCAAACTTTTATTGCAGAAGAGAAATAAAGGAAGTGGAATCTTATATAATATCTATACTTATTAAACGTAGGTAAAAGAAGAACACAATGGTAGCAAGAGGAAGTAGAAACAGCAACAATCAAGAGGCTTTGTGATTTTATTAGGATAGGGCTTAGGGAACCCGACACCTTTCAAAAGACAAAAATCCTTCAGAGGATTTGTTTATGTGAAGAAGAGCAATGCATACACAGGAAAATTATGTTAGAAACATCCTGGATTATTTAGTTTATGTTGTACAAAGAGTTGACACATTTTCAGGTCTGTGAAATAACTAATAATAAGTTATTTATACTCTTTAAGAAAAACAAACACACCCTGCACAAAAAGGACCCTTGCCTTCAACTTGGGAAAAAAAGAGAATAATATAAAAGGGAAGAGAGAAAGAAAGAGAAAGAAAAAAAGAAAGAAAGAAAGAGAGAAAGAGAGAGAGAAAGAAAGAGAGAAAGAAAGAAAAAGAAAGAAAAAGATTTAACAGATGAACAGTCATTTTGAAACATTTTTGCCTGGGGAAGAAGTTAGTAGTCAAAAGATTTTTTTTATAGAAATAATTTCTTTAACTTCATCCTAACAGTCTTTTAACTTTTATTTGTTTATCCATCTACAGTAAAAGAACCAACAGAAGTTGCATATCTTTCACAGGACAGTTTTTCACCCTGCGTGAAAAGGAAGAGTTTGTTATGGCTACATACTTAGATGCAATGATTTCTTCATACATTGTTTAGCTGATATGGTAACTTAGGCACCACTGCCTGTGCAAGACATTGTTCTCCAAAAGATCCTGAAACCTCTTCTCCAAATATCTGTGAAGTTTGTCTGTCTTTCACATAGTTTACTTTAACCATCTCTGAAATCTATTCATTCCTCTTAGCACTATCAATAATTTTGTTATGTACTTGCTCTATTATTTTTAATATCCATTAATTTTGCATGTTCTGCCCAGACACTTGTGGCATTTCAGACAGCCAAACCTCAGGCCAGGGCTCAGTTTTCCACCTGCAGACCTTCACAGAGCAAGCACTGTGTTCCCAGTAATAGATAGCTCTCAGAAAATATGCTACCACTGTGTTCCTGTCTCATATTCTGATTTAATTACAGAGCAAAAAAAATGTAATAAGCATGTCAAAATTTGTTTAGCTCTTCCATAGTACCTGTATTGTCTGGATTTTGTAATTTTTTCTTGTAGCTTCTCTTTTCAAATCACCCTTTCTTCTGAATTCTGGTGATTTCCCCCTTACACAATACTTTCTGTTATTATAAATATGGCTACCAGAGCAAAGCTCAAAGGTGCTCACAGCAGCAGGCAAAGCAAGCAGGAGGTCACGGTAGCAAGCCACAGTTTAGACAGATTGTCAAATAAGGACACAAGATATAAAAGAAATCAAGATTAAGAAAAAAAGTCACCCTGCTAAGGGTTCCCATGGGTCATGAAGCTACATCGACTCATCCTAATTTTTTCAATCACCTGACACTACTTAGGGCACACTATCCCTATTACCGTAACACCTGCAAAACTGCCACTGACTCCTTTCTCACTGTGGTTGCATTTGCCTTCAGAGCACTCACTGTTCCCAGATTATTGCAGCACTACCATTCTGTATTAACTCCCTCTCTTATCCTAATGTGGAACCATTGTGATCTTACCACAAAACTAAATTTTACTGACAAAGATGCACAATCTTTAAGTGTCTGTGAAACCAGGGTTTAAAAGCATGGATTGTCCTGGAGGGTATTTTCACATACTGAAAATCTATGCCCCTGGTTGTGGCAGCAAAATTCCCTTGATTCAATGCATTTCATTAATTCTCTCATGACAAAACAGCTCTCTTCTAGGACTTATGCACAAAAAGTGCTAGATAAGGACAAAAAGGTGCTGTGACTGAGAGACTAGACAGATTATCTTCCTGTATGCAGAGTTTTATGTAATATACAGTCAATAGTATGTTTTCTGTATTATCTTTGCCTTTTTCTTTTGAAATTAAAGATTAGCTATAGAAATGGACAGTTCAGGATGCAGTAATATAAGACTTTAAAAGTGCCTGTCTGCAACAGTTTCTTATCTGTATGGGGTGTAATATTGAAAAACAGTAATCTATGTGGATGGTATCTTGCCTTTGATGTTCCCCAGCAGATTGAAAACAGAGTAATTCTACTGCTGGCCACTCTGCAGTGACAGCTGGGTGAAGTCATTGTAAACACTGGAGATAACTTTCCATATGGCAAGAATTCCTAACATTATTTGGTAATCACCAGTGTATGCTCATTAAGAGCCAGAGCAGCAATACCTTTTTGAATATGATTGCCCACTTAGAAATTCTGTTGTGTTGAATTTATTTGCAATATGTTACCCATTAAAAGTCCTACCTATTGGATTCAGTCACAGATTTTGGTTATCAAAGGGTTATTTCCCCACCATCATGGGGATAGGAAATGGGATAGGAAAAAACATTTGGATACTTAACAAATTTAATTTTTCCATCAAAATCATCTTCAGCCAATATTCAAAGAGTCTCCCCACAATTTCTGTTGCTTTCTGCTTCACTGAAGCTTTCCAGCACAGGATTACCGGTGGGAAATTTACCAATTGAAATTCCTCATTTTCCACCTTCTCTCAGCCACTTTCCCTGGCTGATGATATTAAATAGCTATATTTAGATAGACTAAATCAAGCCTAGATTTCCATTTTTGAATATTTCATAACAAGAAGTGATTGAAGAGATAAGAATATCAGTCTCTAAAGACATTATAATATTTAATCAGGATGTGGCTTCTCATCATTGTTTGCTACTCTCTTAAAATAGGTAAGAATATTTAGTAACATCATCCATTCAAAAAAATGTAACTTTCTGATAAAAAAATCAGAAGCAAGATACCAATATTTGGGAAATATAAGTGAAGTTGGACAGATTTAAAAGCTACAATCTCTTTCACAGAAACTCAAAATATGCTGACTTGGAAGGGTTCATCAAGGATCATCAAGTCCAGCTCCTGGCTCTGACTAGCACCATTACCCACATCATGTGCCCCAGAGTATTGTTCAAAAGTTTCTTGAACTCTGTCAGGCTTGGTGCTGTGACCACTTCCCTGGGGAAACTGTTCCAGGGTCCAGCCACCCTCTGGGGGAAGAACCTTTGCCTAATATTCAACCTAAATATCCCCTAACCCATCTTCAGTCCATTCCCTGAGTCCTGTCACTGGTCACCACAGAGAAGAGATCACTGCCTGTCCCTCTGCTTCCCCTCATGAGGAAACTGAGCTGCAATGAGGTCTCCCCTCAGTCTCCTCCGGATGAACAGACCAAGTGACCTCAGTCACGCCTCTACAGCTTCCCCTCAAGGCCTTTCACCATCTTTGTTCCCTCCTTTGGACAGTCCCTAATAGTTTAATGTCTTCCTTTTATTGTAGTTCCCAGAACTGCCCCCAGCACCCAAGGTGAGGCTGCCCCAGAGCAGAGCAGAGCAGGACAATCCCCTCCCTTGCCTGGCTGGTGATGCTGTGCCTGATGCCCCCAGGACAGGGCTGACCCTCCCGGCTGCCAGGGCACTGCTAGCTCATGTTCAACTTGTCATTGACCAGGACCCCCAGGTCCCTTTCCATGGCACTGCTTTCCAGCATCTCATTCCCCAGTCTATCTGGACATTCAGGGCTGCCCCACTCCAGGTGCAAAATCCAGGAAATTTAGTTGTTAAAACTGATACAGTTGGTGATTGCCCAGGCCTCTAATTTGTCAAAGTCTCTCTGGAGGGCCTCTCTGCCTTTGAGGGAGTCAACAGCTCCTCCTGGTTTTGTATTGTCTGTGAACTTGTTTGTATCCCTTCCAGTCCTGCATAGAGGCCATTTATGAAGATGCTGTGCACAGGGCCAAGGATGGAGCCCTGTGGAATCCCACTAGTGACAAGTCACCAGTGATGTCACCCTTCACTGTAATCCTTTGTGCCTGACCCAATAGCTCACTCATGCCATGATGTGTTTATCCAGCTGCGTGCTGGACAGCTTTTTCAGAAGGGTCCTGTATCAAAAGCTTTACTAGAATCCAAAAAGGTTACATCTACTGGCTTCCCTTGATCAAGTAGCTGCTTTACTCTGTCATAAAAGGAAATCAAGTTTGATAAGCAGGACTTTCCTGTCATGAATCCATGCTGGCTGTGACCAATGACTGCAGTTTTTCAGGTGTTTTACGGTGTCTCCCAATGACCTTGTCCCTAATTTTACCAGGCACTGAAGTTAGATTGACAGTCTGGTAGTTTCCAGAGTCTTTCTTCTTGCCTTTCTTGAAAATCAGGATGTTTTCCAGCTTTGAGTCATATGGGACATCTCCAGTTTTCCAAGATGGCTCAAAAATCATCAAGAGAGGTTTGGTGATGACATCAGCCAACTCTTTGAGGGCTCTTGGATGAATCCATCCAGACCCCATAGATTTTTAGAACTGAAGCAGCAGATCCCCCATAATTTCAGGGTCAGTTGAGAGTTGATCATTCTTGCAGTCATGGTCTTCCAGCTCAGGGCACTGAGAACCTTTTGGTCTGTCATCCATGTTGAAGACAGAGGGGAAAACTGTGTTAAACACTTATGCCTTGTCTCTTCCTAAATAAATAGAATTTTTCAATTAGAATGTTTCAGAAATATGAAAGAACATTTAATATTAATTGGAAAATATTCTTTTAGACGTTGGGAATAAAACACTTTTAATATATAATTCCTAGAAATTTTAATGCTACATTGTCAAATATGGAAATTTCACCTATCCTACAATCATCAACCAAATCCTTCCTCTTCTGCCCCCCACTAAAAAATAAAAACTTGTATGAAAATCCTTTCTTCTTTTCATGAGGGCTCGCAGAAAAGAATAAAAGCCAAAAGTTTCCTTTTCAAATTCCATTCAACACAATGTAGAAAGCCTTTGAATACAATTGACTTAATTAACATATATGTAATCTCATTCTATGCCACATTCTGTACTTAAAATCATGGGCTTATCAGTTTCTCATTTTGCTAAGAGTAGAATGTTTCATACATTAAAGAAACTGAAATATACATAAATATTCTGCTTTATAAAAATATTTATACAGTAAACTCATATCTTCTATTTAGCCTTTTTGCTCTGCAATAATCAACCCCCTTTTTTTTTTTTTTACTGGAGATGACATTATTATTCTTAGAACCATAGCAAGCCTTTGTTTGGAGTGATCTTTGAAGGTCATCTAATCTGACCTCCTGCTCAAATTGGACTAAATGTCAAAGCTCAGCTCAAAACTCCACGGCCAAATAGTCCACAGCCTTACTGGGAAACCTGTTTTCAAGAGTAAATTTTATTTCAGCAATTTTTTCTCTCTGCATATTCAGAATTTACAAGCTAACAGTTCATATTTGTTCTAGTTAGTAAAAGGAGTGGAAAACTGTGGCAATCTACAAGTGTAAAGGCAGTCCACTTAAACAGATTAAGCATTAATCTTTTAAGTATGATTATTATGTGGTATTTGTAATGCTAGTGGAAAGAAGCAGACATTTCTGGGATTCAGCTGGTCTGATCTGAAAGTGCCAATCTCAAACCAGTCAGATACTTCTAAAAGATTGCGACAGAGCCTTTTTATAACTTTTGATTATAATAAAAAGACTGAAAATACTTACTTAGAGATATGGACACATTCTAGTGTCATGTTACAAATGAAAAATCTTAGTCTTGGTCCTTCAGGGTATTTTACAGAGGACTTCTGTACACCAAGTTTTAGTTAATCCTTAAAATCAGTCAGCCGGCTGAGGCTCATTTTGAACCTCAAAGCATGCTTAGCACTTAGGTATTGGCTTCCAGTATGATCAGAGAATCTCTTTAAGCTTTGTCATAATTCACAGATGTTTAAATCCTCAAACCAATTTTTATTTTAATCCTTTAAATGTGTTTGAATTGGACTACATCCAGTATGTGTATAGATCACTGAATATGATAGAGAAAAGGGTTGGGTTAATTTCAGTCAGAGCTTGTGGAGGAAAAGGTTATCACATTCAAAGAAAATATATACAATATTGCTTAAAAATTAGAATACATGTTTTCTTTTGATTAAAGAGATTTTTTTTTAATATATCAGTGAATTTTATAAAAGATTTAGACTAGATCTATACTTTTTAAACTCTGCTATTAAGCATGAACTTCTAAATGGAAAAAATGCTTAAGAAAATGTTTGATATAAAGCCAACTAACCAACTACCTACTGCTCACTGAGAGCTGTGCATTTGTCTCTGAAAAGCAAGCACTTTTCAATCCTCTGCCTTGTTCTAACTAGGTAGGTTCTGCTCTTGGCAAGGTTATATACCACAGGCTGTCTTTTTACGGAGAGCTAACTGTTAGAGGGGAAAGGGAGATCACAGAGAATGGAAGCTAACCTGAGACATCCAATTTGTACCTGTGATCTGCATAGGATTCATTCTAGGAAAACAAAATTTATGTTTTCTACATTTATTTCATATTAATAGTTATGCTTGCACTGGCTCAAAAAGCAACACATTTTTTTTTCTCTTCTTCTGCATAGCTTTATAGCTTAAATAACTGTCTTTCCGTGTTACCAAAACAGGAATCGAACATATGCAAATGTAGAAAATATGTGGCGCCATCTGTATAGTACTACATCAGTGGTTTATGATATAACCAAAAATTTCCCTTAGAAAGCTAGTTTCATTTGCAAGACTTACGTACATACACATACAGTGATTGAGATGTAGTGAAAGACAAAAACTAGCTGAAAAGAGAAAAAGGCCTCTTTACTCTTCCTTTTCTGGATATTGCTTCAAGATCCTCTGGCTCAGAAGCCTGCTTCCTCTGTTTTCTTTCTGTAATGACATTCTTTATTTACTGGCACAGCTCTTGACTCTTTGAAAAGGACACTGATGCCTTAGCAGGAGTCATCTCGGGTAACAAGGGAACACATCTTTACCTTGTTCCTCATGAATTCATCAATTGAAATGACAAATCCATCAGCTCACAGAAAGCAAGAAACTTTGGAGATCACCAGGCAAGTACAGGAAAACAGACCAAATGAACTGAAAAAGACCTGCACACAGTAGATTTTGCTTGCATCTCAGAGAACCCACATCCTCAAAGCCAGCTTTCTCTGTTCCTCATTTTACCTGTACCCATTAATTGAATAACAAGTATGGGTAATCAAAAGCAAAGTGTGTGATTTTAGTACCTTTGTCAGTTTTTCTTTCTCATTCTATGTCTAAAATTTGTACCTGAGAGTTCAAAAGAGCCACAAATGGCCGCATAAAACACCACTGTTATTTCTTTTTAGGATTCTAATGGTTAGGAATGGTATTCTTCAATTTTATATTCCCACAGAAACCACTTCAAAACATTCTGTTTGCTCATTCCCACCTCCCTCTTCCCCTCCCTCTGTAGAGGGATGGAAAGGAGAGTTGGAGGCAAAAAGTTAAATACTAAAGTTTGAGGTAAGAACAATCTTCAGGCAAAAAAAAAAAAACATATGAAAATGCACAATAATAGCAACAATATTAATAAGAAAAATGATAAGATAAAATTAATAAGATAAATAAGATCTTAATAAGATAAATAAGATAAAATTATAAGAGAGGTGAGTGATTCATATACAAATGTTCTCCATTACCTGACCATCATCATGCTATCTCAACCAGGAAAAGACTTCCTTCCCTCTGCTCCTGGTAATGACATGAGGTAGTACAGAATGATCTCTGGATCCCAGCCATGTCCCCTCCTGCCTATCGCAAAAATTAACCCTCTGCTGGCCAAAACCAGGACAAGGACTAAGTGTATTTCTTGAGTAAACATAAAGAAAGTTTTATAAATTTAGTGTGTTATTAAGGAGAAAATAAAAAAAATAAAATATTTAGTGTGACATATAATAGAGGAATTCTAGGGGCCAAACATGGATAATTTATTCATTAAGAGAGGAGTTATAAATTGCAAATTCTCAGGGCAAAGAGAATACTGCTGTAGTGTGATTCTACCAATATGATAGGAACATCATTTAAAATCATGCAGATAAGAATTTTACTTACATTAAAACAATGTGCAATGCCTCAAGGGTCTGGTAATTTCTTTTCAATGCAAGGAAATAGAGTGACTCTCAAACCAGACAAAGTCAAAATCTCATATAAACTAATATCCCTTTTCCATATCCAGAGAATATTCAAGCAATGGAAAAAACCTGCATACCTGTGTGTATTCAGAAAAATGTGTATTTCATATAAAATGGTTTTTTGAAATAACTTCTCTAACCTTTATTTTCAAGATACTACTCTTCAAGGAGTTCTCTGATGGGATAAGCTACTTTCATCAGTACTTCAAGTTCTTGGCTAGTTTTCTGCTAGTTGTGTTTCCTGGTAATTGATGCTTTTTCTAAGGTTGTGTTCCGTGCTTTGTTCCGCACCTGGAGGAATCTAGTTTGCATGGTAATATACTTTATTTATTGAATGATGTTTGAGCAAGGTACTTCCTTAAAGAAAAAAAATACTAAGCAGAACTTTAATTCTGTGTTAGGCTTTGTATGTGTTTTTAAAATTCATTGATTCTGTAAATATATAGATATGAAACCACAAACAGACTTTTAATCCAAAATTTCATTTCAAAACTCTGGTGCATGTGATCACAATAAGTCACACTAACGAAAATAGGTTTATAATAACTACTAATTAAAGCAATAAAGAAAGGTAATACTAAACTTAAAAATAACCCCAAAACATTAATGTAGAAAGCTTTCTAAAAAAAAAATAAAACAGAAAGAGATAAAATATGTTTCCTGGGGTTTTTTTTCATCTTCACTTGTAGGTTTTGCACACAATAGAATTCACTGTGTTTTATTTTAATGGCTGTAGATGTATGAATATATGATAATATATTTATAACCACCGTATTTATTGCAAAGAAGAATGTCTTATCTCTTATACTGACTTTTTAAACTACTGTTTCTACCCTATTTATATCTCTGTCAGTATGTTCTCTTAAAATATTGGCTATTTCTTTATTTTTAATTGTACTTATACTACTATTTTATGGTTTGCTCAAAGGCTGGTCTTTCCTCCTCTGTGTTCTTCATTTGTTTCAGTACTTTTGTGTCATGTAAGATATGCAGAGCTAATATTGTTTATATCCATTTATATCACCTACACTAAAGACTCTGATTTGAAATCAGTTCTGAAGAGTAAAAGAATGGTGTAATTTGTAGGTTGCATTACCTAAAGAAGAGACAGATGTTCAAATTTAAATTATATAAATTGTACTCTGAATACATATAAGTATTAAAATATTACACAGAATCCATGTTGCACAACTTCTTTTCAATGAGGTTTATAAATGGAGGAATAATTCTAATGTAAATTACTATCTTTTAAATTACATCATGACACTTTCCCTGTCCTGGATGTCTTAAAATAGAGAAGGAGAATGATAATATTGTCATTAATTTATACTTATGCTTATTTCTGTCATAATATTATACATTATTTTTATCTAAAGCTTGGGTTCTAAAATATACCATCAAATTTAGTTCAAATGCATTATGAGAAAATTTCTTTGTTATTGTTGCAGTTAGGGAATATAAGTGAGTTGTGAATATACATATATATATATATATCTCTTAATTTGATATTTTCATCCTTATTATGCAGCTGTAATATAATGTGTTGAGCAAGGAATATTTTTTGAGTATTTTAATAATAAATTCTTTAGTGAATTTACTACAACACAATAAGTGATACATTTTATGCTTATACAGCAGCAGATTTTATGGTAATGTCCAAGAATAAAAAACACATGAACATTAAATTTTTTAATGCAACTTTAACTTGTAACAAATTTTACTTTAGTGCAAGACATTCTTTTAATAAAGAGCTTTAAAAGCAAAAAGTAACAGAGACCAATTATTTTTCTTTCAGGAAAAAATAATAAAACCAAGTTTTATGAAGTTTTGAATTTCTGCATATTAACAAATTTGCCAGAGCCTGCCATTGCTGTGTAGTCATATATTTTCATGCTTTTTCCCTCAGCCAGGAAGGATTTTTTTTTTTGTCAAATAAAGAAGGAAGCCTTTGTCTGCTGGATGCTGGGCATATGAAAGAGAGGTACTGGCAAGGCTCCATGAATGGGTTAGACATGAATATTATCACCCCTTATATTTGGGGGAAAATTTTATGGACAGCTGAAATCAATATTTAGAAGGACAGTCTGTGGGGAAGCGTGGCATTTCTATGGCATGATCCAGTGGTCCCTGGGGGTTTTTGTGGAGTCCTGTGCCCTGGACAGCGTGGGGAGAGTTCTGGGGGTCTGGGCAAGAATATTTAGGACTGTTGATGCCCTCAGGGACGTGGCAATTTCACAGTGTTTTCACAGTGTTTAATAATGAAATAAACTTTAATATGTGGATGCCCAATGTTTTAAAAGTAGGAAACAGACAGTGAACTCTTCAGAACATTTTTTACTTCAGGTTCTCAAGCCTTTAGAAAGGTACAGGTTTATCAGAAAGAGAAGGCTACAGCTCTATAGCCGGGCACTTAAATTCTGTTTTCTACATGTGAACTTGACATATAGCCTGCAATAAAGGCCCAGTCAATGAAGTCAATGGGATGACAAAGCTAGACAGCTTCATCCAAAGTAAGAATCTCGACTTGGTCATCTAAATGTCTTTAGATTCTTGTAGTTGTACTGCCAGAGTATGATAGAGACCCTTAAATTCATTCCTCTCTCATAAAGCCCTGAGATTATTCAAAGTTTCCATACAAATAAAAACCCAGCCTAAGTATTCACAGAACTCAAGAGGTACTTTTCAGGGCAAGATATACTCTACAAATAATAACTCCAACATATGTAAGTGGGTATTCTAGATTAATCTTTTATTTTTCAGTAGATAAAGGGCAAAAGAGAATGATATAGCAATATAACAGGCAACGAGGATGTTAATGTCATACATAACTGATGACAGCATAATTAATTAGCATATAAATGTTAGCCCTTAATGAAAATTATCTCTTATGTAAAAAGTGTCAATATTCTTTGGATAAGGCTTGAATTTTGTCACAACCATTTCAATTAGATAGATGAGTAATTTGTTTTCAGTTTAAATAGTACTTCGTGTATACAAGCTGTTACTAGTCAGGAATGAGCTTGATAGTAATTAACTAACCAGTCAATTGAATGTTGAAATTAAAAAAAAAAAATAGGAAAAGAAAGAAAAAAGTCCCATGCCAGTAAATAATTCCTTCTTTAGAGTACCTCAAATAAAATTTACTTGATGTTTTATTGGTCACTACTCTAGATCCATGAACACAGCAAATTTATCAGAAGAATGTTATATGGGAAGTTTTAAAATACACATAAATACTCTTACAGTAGGAGAATGTTCAATTAATTAACAACATCAGGTGTGAAAGCATATTAAAGATCTACACCTTCACTACCTTCACTACATGACATCTTAATATCCTTAATCAAGTCTACAGACTACTTCCTAGAACTCTAGGGGCCAATCCACAAAGATTTTGTAATATTCAGACTTAAATTTCGGGAACAATGGTATGTTAATTCTTCTCATCTCTTCTGAATTCTTTTTAGAAGGCAAAAGATGTCCATAGCTGGGTTGTTGGGTTAGGTACAGAAAAGCAGGCGGAAAGCTTTAACACTGAAAATATCTTTCCATCAGTAGCTAACTCAGTACCACTGTGCCAAGGAGACAGAGGAAATGAAGGAATCTGTGGTGTATAGGGACACTGTGAAGAATATCCTTCTGGGAAAGGACTTTTTTTTTTTTTTCTTCCCCAAATAGATATATTTAGCTGAATTCTGCATTGGATTTTCTCTTTGTGACTCCATTGTGGACAGTTCTAATGAATGGGCAAAATGAAGAGTGATCTAAAGCTCCAAATAAAGCTACATTTTCAAATTAAGTATGAGATATTTACAAGGTAAATATTAATCTTTGACCACATGAACAGTTTCTGTAAAAACAAGACAGTAAAAATAGACAGTTCTGGTATAAAGTCTAGAAAACAAGCTTCGTTGCTTGCCTTGATAAAGTGGTTATATAGTACAAAACTTTCATAATTAACTGAATTCCCATAAATTAATTTGAAATTAGTTTACTGTCATGCTGATAAATCTCATCTTATCATTATACCTTGAAGGTGATTTAACAAGTATTTCACAGTGTATAATTTATACCATGTTTGAGAGAGATAAGAAAGCAAGTGTTCCAAATCAATAATCATTGTCACATTCATTTATAAATTCTGCTATGTTAAAGGTTTGAATGAAGTTTTGAATAAAACTTTCGGATACAGCTATGCATAGTGATAATTCTACTGAAACTCTGAAAACTCTAGAGTTAGATATAACTGCAATGTATTTAATCCTTTCGTAGTATATACAGCCTATTTTTCCTAACACTGGAAACAGAGTAACAATAGATGTAAGCACGAAAAGTCCCTAAAAGAGTTGCTTGTTTATTTTTCTTTTGGTTTTTACTGCTTGTGAAAACCTCAAGCAATGGAAACCCATGTGAAGGAAGACATTTAAATTGCTTTCTGGAATTTTTCACAGTGGAGAATACAGTTGATAATTTTTTCCAATTAATCAGTTTCCTGTCTCTTAAAATTAAAAATAATTTAATATTATATTATATTATATAACATATATATATTGTAACATACACACATTTTTATAACTGGGTTAATTAAATTTAAGAAGCATAATGTGTGCTCATTCACAATGGATATATGGGTAAGTTGAGTCCTGATATTAAGTGTATTCATGGGTTTTCAAACTTCCAAAAATAAGCTTTATAATATAATGAATGATATATTTACATTCCAGAGCCACTGACAGAAACTGTAGCTCTCATTCTTTCACTTAAGTATGTTTTGTTATAATATACAGTGTAAGTGTGAGATAATATGGGCACAAATTGGGGAAAAAAGTCACTACTTGGCAGTCGGTCACTGAAAGGTTGAGCCTTGACAGCTGTGAAAGGTCTGCTTCAAGAGTTACAGAGAAATAAGTACTGGACAAGTGAAAAATACTGCAAACGAGCTACAGACCAACAACAACAGCCCAGGTAGAAGCCCAGCCTGCCTAGAAAGTCCACGCCATAAGAGGAGAAGCAGAAGGAGGAGGGGTGGGAGAAAGCCCCATGTGAGCTGTGGGTGCAGAAGCACTGCAGGAAGGTGGGAGCCAAGCATGTGCTCTCAGGTTGCCTCTTGGCTGTGGGCTCCAGCTTTCCCTTCCTCCTGCCCCTCATCTCTTTCCAGAGGGCTCCTGGGGGACCTGGTACCTGCCTGATGGTTGTTCCAGGCTGCACCTGATGCTGCAGTTGAACACGTGTGTGTGCGCCCCAGTGAATTTTTACCCCACAAATCCTGCAGGTTTTTCAACCCAGCTGAGTAGTTATGATTTTAACAACAATGTCACACTTCAAGATACAGAAAATAATCATCATCACAGTCTGTAATGCAGACAGCAGAACTGCAGCTCCTTACTGCATCCAAAACAATTTCATCTAAAAAAAAAAAGTGTATTTAAAAAAATTAATATCTAGGTTAGAAAAAACAATGGGTTACTCACGATAATGAGTCTCTCTGGAACTCCTAAATGACACATGGCTTAGAACCATGAATATCAGATTCAGGCATTGTTCAGCATTTCTCTCCTGTGTTATATTTAAATGCAAGGACACAGACTTATATGCTGTGTTCTATCTTAGTAAGGTCAAGTCAAACATAATGACAAAACATATTTCTTGCTTTTTTCCTATACTTTTTTCTTAATTTATATATTTGGAGGAAAAGAGTATCACTAGTATTGAAAATTAATCAGAATACAATAGAAGAATGTGTGAAATATTTCCCTTCACTATAACCATCTTCAAATCTGAAACCAGTAGAAAGGAGGAAAAAAGCTCCCCCTTCCTGCAATCAATTGGCAAGAGTAGAGATATCAGAGTTGTATTTGAGTTGCAAAGATGATGCAAAAATTAGTTTATGTGCTGTTAATTACAATAGCAAATACATATATAATTATTTTCTTCCTATTGTCACCATTTTAGAGACCTATATTATTATTTTGTAAACATATTTCTAATATGAGAAAGAACTGTCTGGACATATGCCAGATTTGATCAGAAACAAATGAGTTTAACACAGAAGTTTGCTCAGCTTTTTTCTCTTTATTTAAGTGTATTTTGACAGCAAAAAAAAGTGTTAAACTTCCTTTAATTTCTTACTTGTAAATGCACTTTATACTTGCTCAAGATCTTGTATCTGGTTTCTCCTTCCATTATTGCCCAAACATTTAGAAGAATATGAAGTCAGTTTTTCACTGTAAAAGGTCATAAATGAAATGGAATGCAGCAATGCTGACAACAAACGCTTTGCAGATCTATCTGAGGCCATTTCAGGGCTGTTTACTTTTGGATGAAGGATTACCTATTAAATCTGAAAGAGGTTGCAAGATGAATAAACACCACTAGCAGGGTCAGTGATCCTTATTGTCATGCAGTAGAAGGAACAAGAATGTTCTAGGTCAACTGGTAATGCACCATACATCTAAATCCTATTGAAAGGATTAGAAGCTGCTGAGGTGAAATGGCATTAACAGAAATGGCAATTTTCAAAAAATTTTTCCAGGAAGGAAATGGTTAAAAAATAAAAAGGATTATTAAATCTTTTCATATAAATAAAAACATCAGCTATACTATCCTAGAAGGGGGCAAAGGCAACGTGATAAATATAACTCAAAGAAACTCACTGGGTGCGTTTGTGGGCATGTGACTGTAAAAGACGAGTTCATATGATCCTCTCAAGTAATTTCAGTGGAGTAATGTATAAAAAAGCATTAAAGGATTTTGTGTTATAAAGATTTTTTAAAGCCATGTCCCTATGCTATACACACGGGAAAAAAATAAAATCCAAATGAAGGAAGGATTAAGAAATGGGTTTGCAAATTGATATAAAATAAATATGGTTTTTATAGTCCTGATCAAGAAGGATTTATTGAAATGTGGCATGCTTTCAACTTATCTGAGCAAGGTCTGAGAAGTGCAACCTGCAGCATGTTTACATTAGCTGTAGCATGTGTGCCACTCTCACATCTCTAAATTAGGTCCAGGTCTTATATGTCTTTTAATAGAATAAGTGACAAAATACTCTTCCATCTTCCTTATCTGACTGTGGCATAGACTATGAGTATATTTTACTTATCAAGATAAATGTTATCCTTTACTTATGTGAGGAAATAATATACATCATTCTGCTTCAACTACTAAATACATTATTTTTTAGAGACAACAAAATCCAATGCATGTTTAGAAGTAATTTGAGTCAATACACTCTGAGCTTTTTCTTGTCCATGATTTCAGAATAAATTTCTGGGGTAGCATAATGGATAGAAATTTTTAATTCTCATTTCACTGATTTATTGCCACTGAAATGAGAGCAATTGTTCTATAGCAGACCTTCAAATCCCTTCCAGTGCATTTCACTGTGGAAAGAATTTACATGTATGTTTCAGTTTGCTCTGGCTACTCTGGTCAGTGGTATAAATAATACAGGATATGTAATGGTAAATATTTGAACTGAACCATAGGTATTTTGCATACTGTTAACCTGAGCTTCTAAGGAACTTTTGAAAGTCAAATCTTTGCCTTGGCTGTGGGTGCTGAGGGTAGAAATACCCAGCTGATAAAGTCAGTAAGAAATAAGGTTTATAACATTTTCTTGAAGGCAAATGTATGATTAATTAACCTTCAAAACTAGATCAATGGTGCCAGGTTATTATCCATTTAGACTGTTTTTGTGTTTGCTTTCTTTATCAACAGGCTATGCTCAGTGGAAAAATTAATGGTAAATAGAAAATTTATTTTCCCTCGCTTAGTGCCAAGAGGGTTTAAAATTAGATAATTGAGATAGATTAGACATCTGGCTTCAAATCTGACCTCTTTCACCGTTCTGTTTGAATGCATTATATAGTGTATAACTTCAGTGCCCTCTGCTAGGATAGGTTTAAATGCAAAACAACAGAAAAATACTGTTCACACTTTATGATACAAATTCTTAAATGTAATCTCAGAACTTCTAATAGTTGACACTTTAAATGGCATCATAGAAAATATTTCAAGCATTTCACTGGATTTGGGTCCATTTGCTTTTACTAGATTGAAAACAGAAGATTATAGGTCATGCAGGATTTTCTCCTGAATTCTGTTCCTAAATATTTTAATCTTTTCATCACTGTTAGATTGCAGAATCACAGAAAAACAGAATGCTTGGTTAAGGGGTTTTTTTCTCCACCTATGATTTATGTATTTAATTTTCAAAAGTCTTTTTTTTTAAATTTCTATTTAGATTTGTAGACCCATATGTAAAAATATTAAATTATTTTCTTCTGATTATATTTAAATATATATTTTTATTGAGAATGGTGGGATGATTACTTTTTTCTACAAGTGATTTTAGGTTTATTAATCTTCCCTTCAGCCCTGTCAATGATAATGCTTTAGGCTGCAGTCGAGCTCTCTGTTGACTGTATTAATATGAATACTGTTGTTTGTCACCCCATTTATTTCAGTGTTTTCAAGGTAATAACCTGTTCTTCAGAGAGAATGGAAAACTCATTTGCTCAGAATGGGACAATATTGTGGCATTAGGAAGTTCCATTTGCTTTGGATATTTTAAGACTACTCTTTATATTTTTGTGAACTTTGTCTAACTCAAGCTTTAAGGGTGAATAGTCCCCATTTTAATGTTTTTTTTGCACCTCTTTAAGTATAAATTTAATAATAGCCTTTATCTGTCAGTGGATATGCTGCTATTCCTTTCACACACAAATAAAACTCTTAAATTATGCTCCACATAATCATGGTACATGATATATGTACT
Source organism: Petroica traversi (assembly GCA_025920805.1). Taxonomy (NCBI): domain Eukaryota; kingdom Metazoa; phylum Chordata; class Aves; order Passeriformes; family Petroicidae; genus Petroica; species Petroica traversi. The sequence continues at coordinate 4,895,840 of JAHLSL010000057.1, read as the reverse complement.
GTGTAATGATAACTTATTCTGCTGTTGCTGCAGTCTGTTACTTTCTGCTTCCCTAGGTAGCAACCTCATGCACCAATATGTGTTAGGGGTGGAGCAGGGGTGTCTGGAAAGAGATGCAGAGAAGGGATCTAGGGTTCCTGGGGGGCACCAACATTCCCATCAGCCAGCAATGAGCCCTTGCAGCATAAGCTGCCAACAACCTCCAGGGCTGCATCAGGCAGAGTGTGACCAGCAGCCCAAAGAACAGCTCCTGCTTTGTTCAGTCCTGAGGAGACAAGTCTGGAGTGCTGGGTTTCCTGAGCGGGACTCCCAGCAGAAAAAAAAGACATCAATTTAGTAGAGGGAGTACAGTGAAAGGACATGAATGCATTGCACAAAAGGAAATTACTGAAAAATCAGGCTATTGTATAATGAAGAGCAGTCACTAAAGATATAGTCTGTACCAGTTTAGAGCTGTATCTGTGTCTCAGTGGCACTGTGCCAGATATTCTCAGTTCTACCTGTGCTCTCCTCTGAGATGGCTCAAGCTTTGAAGACTGACAAGTTCAGACCAAGAACAACTGTTATATCGAATCACTTTAAAGTGATTCTTTGACTCATATTGCCGTATAATATGAAGAACACAACTCTCAGGGCTCCACATTTAAACTTTGGATGCTGATGCTCTCACTGGATTTTCTGTATAACTACAGAGCTGTGAACTTAGTCTGTTAGTTTACAAATGAAACCAAATGAGCTTTTCAGATTTTAGGAGCCGGGCACTTAATTTCCTGTAGAATTTTACACTGTAGGATGGTTTAAAAAAATCTAATACACAATAATGATAAGCTATTACACGTCTTTTGCCAAAACAGTACTGAGCCATCAAAAAATAAACTGACTTATGATGAGCAGGGGGCAGGAGGAGACAGGAGAGGGGGAAGAGAGCTGACATAGAATTGTTAAACTTAGAAAAACCTTGAAGGTAATTGAGTTACCCACATTTACTTCTCTTGGAACTGTAACTTTGCATAGACAATTTGATTTTAGGTATCAGGAAGAGAAAGAATATACAGAAATTGTGTGACGTCTGTATATATATATTTATGTATAGTGACTAATTTACAATCAAGTAATAGAGATGTGGATGGACTGATGAGTCCTGGCCAACTTTTTAAAACTCCTGCATTTAAAGATTCTTGAATAAATCTTGAAAAATGAAGACAAGTAAATGAAACTATACTAGTATCTAAGGGGAAGCACCTGTACTTCTTAAATATAGTGATTGTTCTACTTTGTTTCTAAGTCCATTGCTAGGAGTTTACATTCTTGATTCATTCTAGATGAATGCTTTAATATTCTTACCCCAAGAGGGAGATTTTATTCCTTAATATGAAGATAACTTGCTGTAATTCTGCACAGTACCTTAAACATATTCTCTACAGGTAAAATCAGAAACTCAGTAATTAAGGTCAGATCAGTTTTACTTGAATGGAGTCTAAATAATTATATGACTATTCTTTCTTTTTTTTTCACCAGTGTAACACTTCAGACTGTGTTTTGTTCAGCTGCATTTATACTTCAAAGATAAGCTTCCATCTTCTTGCATGGCCTGGGAGTTGTCCTGAAAGCCAAAATTCTATGTGATCAAACAACATGCAATTTGAAAAGCAAGACTGTAGACTGGATTTAAATTGACTGAACATGGAAATATTTTCCCGAATATATACTGAGGAAAGCCAAGCATTTTTTAGGTACTGCAAAATATTCTTACCCATGAATTCTACACCCTCAGTGCAATTCAGTCCTGCTTCAACACAGAGAAAAAAAACAACAAAAAAACTTGTTCATTACATACTCCATTAAATGCTTCAAGATAGATTCTTTTCTATGTTCATTTTACAAGATCAGGTCATATTATGAATATTTTTAAAAATGGATGTCACAGATACCCTAAATGGATACAGTCAAAAGGAGCAATCCCTTTTTAGGTCACCCCCCCGCCCCCCCCCCAGGCTTCTCCTCTCTCCAGAATGTTAAAGCAGGAAAAGCAGAGATGTTAAATTCAGATATTGCATACTTGCAGCTATAAGTTTTCTCCCCCTGGAAAAAATTATCTTCTGGAAATTTATGTTCAAAAAAAGAGTCTTGGAATTGTCCAGTAAAAAAATATGAAGCATTCCCATTTATTGACCTGGTCCTAGATCGTTTGACTTGTGTAGTTAGAATCAAGACTTCTCCAAAATGCACTCTTTTTTTTTCTCTTAATAGTTCTTTTACCATATACCTAAATATCCTTAAATTTAATGTATTTTTGATCTGTTCCATGAAACTGGATGTCTTCATTCAATTGAGGAGAAGAAACTATTAATAGATCATTTCCTTTGAATAACTTCCCTGAATTAACACTTGGACAGAACCTTGAAGAAAAAAAAGCAATCCAATCACAACGTTTGTTCTTCCTGAGGGGCAATGTATGGATAGAATAGATACCAGCAAGAATTTTGAGAAGGTAGAATGGCTACTTTGCGGCTTCAGCCTTAGATGCCCACAAAGAAAGTAGAAGGGCAGGAAGAACAGGTAACAAACTTGCTTAAGCAGCCATTTTGATGTCAGAATATCAAAATAGAAATCTATCAAAATAGCAAAAGTATTCCATGAAATTAGACAGAATTGTGAGTAAATTCTACCCTTCAGTGTCTATTTCCAAGCCAGGATGGTCTGCGTTACTGTGACAATTTTAATAATATGCAGTGGTAAGCTTCATTTTCCTGTTTACTCTATAAAAATCCCGAACTTAATATTAGGCAAAATTTTCACAGAAAAAGGAAAATAATGTTGATGTGGTAGACAAGGAGTTCAACATGACCTGTCAATGTGCACTTGCAGCCAAGAAAGCAAAAAGATCCTGGGCTGAACCAAAAGAATTGTGGCCAGGAAGTGATTCTGCCCCTCCACCCTGTTTAGGTGAGACTCCACTTGGAGTCCTGCCTCCATCTCTGGGGCCGTGTGTTGGGTTTTGGTAGCAGAGAAGGCTAGAAGGGTGGCTTTTCTCAGAAGCTGCCAGAAATTTAGTCCATGTCTGAAAAATCAGTGCCAGCTGACTCCAAAATGGACCTGTGCTGGCCAGGATTGAGCCCATCAGAGACAGTGGGAGCAACTCTATGCTAACATCTTTAAGAACGAAAAAAGTTATTGCACAGAAGAAATTGTGGCCAGACAAGAGCAGAATAATATGTGAGAGGAACTCACTTTACATTACATGACGCTGAAGAATCAAGTAAGCAAAGCCCTCTCATGCCTATATAAAATATAGCAAGGGGAAAAGAATCAGTGGTGTGTAATGTAGATCTCCAATTTAAAGCATACTTTTTTCACCTCAACTGTTTTTAACTGAAAGCAGACCCTACAGAACAGAAGATAAATACAAGAAGATGCTACTTCTGCACTCTACTTAAAAATGCCGTTGAACATTCTCATCAACACTTCTCATCAAGCCTTTTGGGAATTGTTGGGGACTCTGACACAAGTATAAATTTCACCTCAATGACTTCCTATTTTCAGAAACTCTTTTATCTAGGGATGTATTGTTTATATTTTTTCTCTTTCTACTTCATATGTATAAAAGAGTGAAAAATGACATGCCACATAAATTATTTGGTACATGCAATCCTAAAAAAAATTAATTAGTCCCAGAATAATGGAAAAAAAAGGAGCTATTAAGCATTTTTGATATGCTGGTGTTTGATACTGCATTGGCAGAGGAAACAGTCACTGTCCTAGTAAATGGAATATGTGTAATAGGAAGGAGAAAAAAATGCAAAGGTGTAGTGCACTGTATTGCTTTTGAGAGATGTTTCCCTTTTCTACATGTTAGGTTCAAAAAAGTCATGGAACTATTTGGATTCAAATTTTGCATAGCCAGATCAATCAAATGAGTATTATAATAGGTTTTGTTCTTTTAGAGGTACCTAACAGTAACAAAATTGGTGCTTCTTACTGAGCACAGTTAGTTTGTAAACTCATATTCTGCACTTTTAGGATCTAAGAAATCTTTATAGTCAGCAGTTTAACTTCTACCTATTCCGTCAAAGAAAAGGACTCTGAATTTAAGGAAAATCAAAGTACAATGTATTCTGATTTATTAGTGAAGAAAAGAATGTCAGTCTGTGTCTAGTAGAGATTTTGGTCAGGACGTCTGAAGAAATGAAGTTGCAAAATGGAGAGCAAGTAGGGAGAACTGTTTGTGGAATCCAACAGAGGGGAAACAGAAAAAATGTTTTATAGAGACAATAGATGTGAATGTAGTAGAAACAGAGTGGGGAAAGCATGTAACAGAGGAGCCCTGTGATCCATGCCTCAGAGCAATACTCAGTGTTTTAAGCTGTAATGTACTTAAACTGACATGAGAAACTGGGCTTGACTTCGAGCATGAGTAGTTGTGTGATGCTTTATTCTGTGGTGATTAAAACACCAATGTGTTTTTACATTTATGCTGTCACTTTCATTCCTAAGTAAGTGTCAAGCAAAGGGTTGTGCAGAAGGTTTTGATTAAAGAATATGTGTAAACAGACTCTTCAAACAAAAAAACCAACAAACCATAAACAAAGCACTCTTGCCCTTTTGTATATTCTTTCTATTCTTTTCTGTGAATAAAAAAAATCACATAGAAAGGTTCATCCTCTCCTAAGACAGGGTTTTTGATAATGCATCTCCAAAGGGACTATGAATTTGTATAGAGATTTTCTTAGAGCAGATGGAAGGTGAACATGTCTTGGCAGATTGTTTAATATTTACTCAGAGAGTCTGTCCAGGTCTTATTCTCAGTGTTGTAGATCTTCAGAGCATGTTCTTTGCTTTATCCAATATACACTTCAAGTTTGCAGGGAAGTACATATATAGATATACTTATATATATTTTGATATATTTCTATTTAATTCCAATGACAGATGAATACTGCTTGCATTTAATGAAATGATTATACATGTAGTAAGAATAATTTTTCTCCAATTCCTTTCTGTATTCCATTTGCTGCAGTTTTCCATTATTTCAAAAATATATTGCATAAAAAAAGGAAGCTACAAATCAAATAATAATAAAATTCTAACTTATTAAGATTGGATGAAAAAGAAAATTTTCTGATGGGCTTTGCTGGAGTGGTTTTGGAGCTTTTTTTGGCAGGGATAGACTGATCTTTCTGTGACCTTTTTAATTCACACAACACCTGTGACAGACTAAAATGAGCTAGTGATATTTAAAAATACTATTTTCATTAGATTAATAGGAATTACTCTAAATTACATTATTAGATTACACGTACAAAGTCGGCCATGGGAGCAAAGGAAGACAGCAGACAAATAACAGAGGGAGAAAAGAATGATCATTTCTGTTTTTTCTCCCAGAGGGAATGACTTTTGATGTGTTTGAGAAAACTGTCTAGAAAATATGACAGCTTTAGCTATGTAGATGGTTTGATTGCAGTTTAAACCAAAGTTTTATCCATTTTGTGCTTGTGCTTTTTACTGAAATGAAATTTTAGATTCAGACATGTATAACATTAGAAAGAAACTTGAAGTACCTAATAGGAATTTCGGGAAAACTGCCAGGTCCTTGACTGTATTTTGTTTCAACTCTTTAACAAGCCAGTTTAAATTGCTTTCCTACCATTTCTAGAGGTATACAAAAATTCCATTTAATTGTGCAAAGGGTTTTTTTCAGGGGGGCTATGCTTTTGATTCCTTATCCCAGAAAATCCACAAACAGGGACAGACAACAGGGACACATCCCCCTGTCCAGAGTCTCATCTAATTAAAAAAAGAATCCTGTGGAACCAGGAACTGTTGAAGATGACTCCCATTAATGAAGATTACTCCTGTTAATGTGTCCTGAAATGCTGAATATCATCCGTCTATCTATTACAGGCTCTATAGAATTCATGGCTAGAGAGGATGCAAATATAGCTAAGTGAATGTCACTATAATTCATGCTAGGTGTCTAGATGAAGTCTTTCCAGGGATTACTGTTTGGAATTATAAAAACATTTTAATGCCTTCCCAAACAGAATATTTTAGCCCCTAAAAATTGAAATGCAATATCTTCTTATTCTTATTAATAATTTCTGGACTTTAAAACTTGTTTAGACATTTAAGAAAGCAAATAAGAAAGGGATTGCATAAGTAATTTCCTGTCTAAAAGTATAATTGGAGTAGGAACACACTCTCATTTCTTGTGACTGCCACAGAGTGGTAGTTTATTGTATAAACCAGGCTAAATTTTATCTGCCCTACATTTTTTGCCATGTGGGAGGTTTCGGCTATTTCAGGATAAAACAGATACAACCTTCATCTGTTTGGTAGAAAGTGGGTTATTTTTCTAGAAATAACCTAAAGCAAGATAAAGCTTAGAAGGTAGCAGAGATGATCAGCCATTCCTTGCAGGGTTTTCTTAGAGTAGGTACAAACACCTGATTTAATTTTCAACTTCAGTATTAAAATAATTTCTCACAATTCAATTTAGATGTAATTTTCTCAACTCACATAAATTCAAATCTTTCCCCAGAACAGCATATAATTTATTAGGTTCTACAAAACCAGTTATTTTTTCTCAATAAAGGAAGAATTTGATACTAAAGTGTGGACATTTAAGTTTGGAAGTCTAAGTGAGAATTATAGCCAACACAGTATGTTGCAACCTACAGCTTTATATCCAAGAGAAATTCGACTGAGAGTACTGAGGTGAACTCACACTAAAATTGTCAGAGAGCTCTTGATGTTATTTACAAAACTGAATGAATCTTAATAAGATATTCAGGTTGGTAGAAAATGAACTGGGAGAAAACGTAGTGGAACTGATTTAATTAATGGATTTCAAAGTTAAATTATTGCTTTATTAATGTTTTCCTATCTATTTTATCCTAGTTTATATATAGAAAGTGGAGAGGCACAAAATATAATAGCAAAAAGAATTTACTCTAAACCTTAGGAAGAATGTTCCTCATTGGTCTGAAATATTAAAAGAAAGTGCATCAAGATTTATCATTTGTCTACTATATATACACTAGTCAATAAGTTACCTCTTTTACTGCTGGATGATTTGCATATTTTATTTTTATATGAATGCAAATGTAGTACCAATATGCTTATTTTTGATCAGTTTTCCTGTTGACAGCAGTGCTGACCAAAATCTATCATAGATTTTATTTAAACAGAGTTTACCATATTTGCTTTATTAAGAAACAAGGAAAACTGCTCAATATACTTATATTAAAAGCTAATTGCTACTACCTAACAAGAGTAAAAAAAGATCGTAGAATGGTTTTGACTGGAAGAGACATTCAAAGTTCACGTCGTCCAACTTTGTCTGCTATGGACAGGGATATTTTTCACTACATTCGATTGCTCAAAGCCCTGTGGAATCTTGAACACTTCCAGGAATGAGGTATCCACATCTCTGGACAGCCTGTTTCACCACCCTCATCTGAAAATTAAAGTCTAGCTTATATCAAATCTAAATCTGCCCATTTTTAATTTTAAATAAAATTTTAGATATTTTTTAACAAAACCAGTGCCCCTTGTAATGTCAGTACATGTCTTGCTTTAACTGAAGGGGAAGCTAGAACTGGAAATTCTGCTCTTTAGATAAAAGTGGTTATGTTACAAGATCTAGTGCAAGCAGAGTTCATTCACCACTTCCTTCTTCCACAAGTGGGCTGGAATAATTACAACTTGTTTTAAACAGTTTATGTCTAAAACTGGTCTTCAAGTCAGATAAATTTCTTATGGCCTAAACCAGAGAGTGTTGAATAAAATATGATTTTTTCATGAGTTTAAAGATTTTCAATGTATTTATACATTTGGGAGGAGGGTAATATGTTTTGTCTTCAGTTTCGGAATCTCATGTTTCAAAAATTCAGAAATTGTAGTAGAAAACTGAATAATTGCGGCTTTTTCCTCAGCCCTTTTTATATTATTTTTAAATTCTCACTTTCATAAAATAATAGAGTACAATAAAGCTGCTACTACACATTAGTAATGGAGTAAACATTCAATAAAGGAAGATCAAGACTTATATTTTACACAGTGAGTTTATATTCTTCATCTTGTTTTTATAATTAAAGTAAGCGGTCCAGCATCAATATTTATAATGCATTAAATTCTGTTCATTTATTAATCAGTGGATGATTAAACTAAATAAAACTTTAGCATCTCATTTGACTCTTTCTACCTTACAAACCTAAAAAAAAAATATTTGAGTGGAAGAGCAGTTTATTCTGATTTATAAAATCCAGTATCCTGATGCCACTACAATTTCTTTCTCCCTGGAAAGTCAGTATTGTGAATTTCACTGAAATGCAGCCCACCAGCTTTCCCACCCTGTACTCAGAGACTTGTGAAAGACATATTCAAGAAGCTGGTGATCTAGGAAAGGCTGTGTCTGGTCTAATGGGGCTTCTACTTAGAGAAACCTATGAAAAACTTTCTTAAAAATCTGTATGCAATTAATACAACCTGCAATATAGGGTGCCTTGGACCATCCTCAGTGAGATCTAGCAAAGGCTCTGCACTGGCCTACTCTGACCTCTCTCTCTTGACAGCATAAAATACTTTTAACAATATTTAAAGCTCCATTTAAGAGCAAAAGTCTTTCCTAGAATATAACAGACAGAAATGCTAGAATAGAGCAGGTAGAAACTAAATTTATTCCATGATTACACTCACCATTCTGATCTGGAAGTGCTGCAAGGCAATTTTTCAACTATTTCATGAAGGAAATGAATGTATTAACAGGGAGTCTTAAGTTGCTAAAGCTTTTACAGACTATAAATTTGTGACATTTTGTTTTCTCTTATTTTCCCAAATGTGTAGAATGTGTCCATGTCTATATGTTTTTAATTAATACCAGTTTGCCCTGATGAGGTGTCATTGTTAATTTACTGACTTGTGAAGCAAACCTGGTTACAAAACCAGCACAAATAGTTATTTTATCCATAGGTGTCTTCTGCTTATAACAAGTCCATAATCATCACTACTTTTGTCACTCAGATGTGACATAAAAGGCTTGTTTCATAACAAGATCATTAAGTACCACCCTGCTTATATACAAACAGCTAATACTTAATTGTTTGGGACATATTGCACATTTATATGTATAGTCCAAACAAAAAATATTACAGGCAGAATGAGGAGTAATTTTGCATTTAAGACCTCATTTTCATACATATGGAGCTATAGCCTAAGTGTAAATTTAAAAATGGGTAGAGGCTCAACCCTGCTTGATATATGGTAGTTTTTAGTTATTTATATGTGATACTGAACAAGAATCCTGAAGGTTTTTGTACCGTATAAGTACACCTGGAAACTGCTCATGTGATTCATGATGGAAATGAACAGAAATTACTCTCTTGCTACTGATATGAGTCACAATCTGGAAGTGTGGAGCATAATATTTCTACTGGATAGAACCTGTAATTAGGAAAGCCAGGAGTGCTTTCAGGCTTTCACAATTCCGTGCACAGCCCTAGCGAGTTTCAGGATAAAACCAGGTAACAGCTATTGTGAGATGACAGCTATTCACTACAATTTCAGTTATCACAGAAGGAGAAGCTAACCATGTAGACAGTGATAAGAAAGCGAGTAGTCAATCTTCACATCCAGAAAAGAAATCTGCATGCAGTCTTTGCCACAGGAGGATTAATTCATCTTTGGACTCTGTTCCACCCTTGTCAATATGGTTTGAGGTTTTGTCATTCTATTGAGGGCAGCACAAAAGAGGCCCCAGTTTCTTTGGGCCGCCTTTTTAGAGCCTTAGAAGGTGAATAGGAAGGGACCTACTCAATTTACTATATGAACAGGTAAATATAAAATATTTTCTTTTTTCTTTTATTTTTTTTATTTCAAGTTTGGCTAGATTTTATAATTCAGCAGTCCTATTCTATTCTATTCTATTCTATTCTATTCTATTCTATTCTATTCT
>JAHLSL010000057.1:4784960-4885878 GCA_025920805.1 Petroica traversi | reverse complement strand
CTATTCTATTCTATTCTATTCTATTCTATTCTATTCTATTCTATTCTATTCTATTCTATTCTATTCTATTCTATTCTATTCTATTCTATTCTATTCTCCAGTGTATATTCAGATGAATAAAAGAAAAATTAATATCTGACTTCTTACATTTTCAACTTTTCGGTTTTTTTCTTCTTTACTGTGAAAGCAGAGCTGAATCTAGAGATTCACTCAACTTATCAGTGAAAACTGTAATCTAGTATTTTATTATAAAATTAACCTGATTCAAAATTTTTGGAAGTTTTTGCTTGATTTTAAAAATTACACAAAGTTTTTTGTTTTGTTTTGGTTTTTTTTTTTTAAGCAGGAATTTAAGCAGTATTATGCAATGATCCCTGGAAATATATTCACTACAAAAAAATCAACCTTACCAGATGCTGGAAATTAAATGACATCGGAAATATATTTTGATAAGAATGGATGTCTCTCTAGTCCAGTATCTTGCATAGAACCACAGCCAACAATATATCTCAGGGTAAATGATAATTAAAAGCATAAGGAGCATGTGGAGAAGCTACCCACTTTGCTATCCTCAAGGCTCAATAGGTTTTCTCTTCCATAGCCTTCATCTTTGCACTTGATAGCTCTCAGTGGCCTGTTCTTCCATTAATTTATCTGACAGCTTATGAAACCAATTGAAATTATTAACTCTTGTGGCATCCTGTAGCAATTTGTGCCAAGATGAAATGATATATTGTATCATGGAGTATTGCGAAACATAACACATGGTTTTGAGAGTGCAACATAGGCACAGTTACCACAAAGGCAGATTAGGGATGGAGTGGGCTGATCCCTGCCATTAAAGCAGGATCTTAGCACTGAGACCAGGTGGAAGAGCAAGCTGCTGCACAAAAGAGAGCTAGAGTATCTGTCAGATATGTACTCAGAACTCAGTAGGGGAAGCCTGGAAGGGCAGAACTGATTCAGGCATGTATTCCTCCGAGCAAAAGAACTGAAAGTCACTAGAGAAAGTATGAGAAGCTCACCCCCAACAGGCTTTTCTTTGTATTATGGATCAGGTAAAACTTAATAATAATAATAATAAAAAGATGGTTTTTTTATTTCTCAAAACTCGCGTAAATGTAGATATGTACTTTTTTGGGTTTTTTTTTCCACATTATAACTTTTTGTATTTTTTAATCTGGAAGAAAACACCCAAAACAACAAACTTTTGAGATATTAACCACAATTAATTAGAAGTAAAATGAAAATAACATTGATTTAGCTTGCAGTATGCAGAACTCAATAGCATGGGATATGTTAATTTCCTTTGTGCTTGAGTTTTCATGGTGAAGATCATCCTGGATGCTTGTTTATCATGTTTCAAGATGTGTGTCAGTAAGGAAATTTAAATAGGTGTTTCTCTACTTTTTTTTTTTTTGCCATTCTTGGTTAGCCATTCATAACTTCTCGAGTCCCTGCTTATCTTAATTGGAAAGTCTCATAAGAATGTACTTTATGAAGAACAGTAATTAAAGACAAAATAATTGAGACTCAGATGAGCAGAATTCAAATAACAATCCTAGCAAAACAGAAATCTTAGAGTTCCATGAAGATGCCTCTAGTGGTAGACAAACATACAGTTATTTAAATTTATTTATTTATTTATTTATTTATTTATTTATTTATTTATTCATTTAAATCTAGAAATTATAACTGCCTGGGAGTGTTTAAAGAAGAAAAGGAATAGATTATATGGGATGTTCCTATTTGACAACAGACTATTGGATGTATCATTTTAGAGTTATTTGTAGGAAATTCTGCTTTTCCAAACACTGTTTCTGAACCACCTGTAGCAGGATGTTCTGCCTGTAAGGGGGTAAAGCATCTTGAACAATGTCCTGTTTGCAAAGTTATCAGTGGTAAATGAAGAGGGTGTCTTATGTTGCTTTTGGGGTTGAATAATGCTCAAACCAGTCTGACTCACCAAACTCAAAGTTAAACATCCTTATAGTAAGTTGGAGACACGGTAGACCTGATAAACCAACAAAAAAAGTGACACTTCTAATAACTTATCTAAAGCTATTGAGCTGACACAGCTGGCCTGAAGATATATGACTGGTAGTCAATTATTTTATATAAAAAAATCTCAGTTCCAAATTTTAACAGGGTCAACTAAAATCCCTCCATGGAGTGTATGTGTGGAGATTCCTCCCTTGAGTGGCAGCACTCCTCATGGGCACTCCTTGAGGCTCAAAGAGAATTGCCTGTGGTTGGTATGGGTGACATCAATCACTACCTAATAATTGTTTTTGCTAGCTTTAATACAATTGCTTCAGTATAATTGTTTCCATCTTACTTTATAGAGCACTGTATTATCAGAGTTGTTAGAACTCTTATACTCTGTAATAAATAATTCTGGTATATTTGTCTAATTACTATAATAAATCATGTGTATTTATATATATATGGTTTCCCATCCTTAATCCTTTAGGAAAATTTTGTATAAAGGCTAAACTTCACCTGAATAATCTTTAGACATAAACTGTTACCCAAGTCTGAGGCCAAGACTGGATCCAGCCACACCCAGGCTCTGCTCTGAGAAGTGGCTTGAGGGTTCTTTCTGCACCTTGTGACTCAGTGGGAGGGCTTCTCTAAAGAACTTTGTCTGAAGCTCCCACTCTGTCCACAGAACTCCCTGTTACAGGTTTTTATATCTGAAGATACATCTGCATAACATTTTATAAGCAGTTCTGTGCCGGGCTCTAAGTCAAACATTTGTTCATCCAAAAGATATATATCCATATTAACTCTGCTGTGCCTGAATTTATAACACATTTGAGCTTCTGAAACTCTTCATTTGGTAAGAGTGATAAGCTATTGCTCTCAACAGATTCTGGGTTAAGGCAGATCTGGATTTGGAAAAATTAAAAAATGGCCTGAAAATATAAAATATAATGCAGACATGAACACTGTTGTGGTTTGATTACTTGCATTACCTCAATTCTCTCCAGAATAACCCAGAAAAGAGAAAATCACTGTTACAGTGAACTTGTCTAGACATGGGAGATTCCAGTGTAAAGTCATCAAAAATACGTTCTGAAAAAACACTTTGATGGAGAAAAATAACCGCAAACCCTAAGTATGCAAGAGTCTTGTAGCTAGAGAGAGAGAATAAACAAAGGGACTTTTAGGTATGACTTAGATGCTCAGGCAAATTTGTAGAGATTGTAATATGCATGATTGAAACCTTTAATCATTAAGTTTTCTTTTGGTTCTCAAGGACAAAAATCACTGAAGCAAGATGGAGTTTTTTGCACTCCTCTTTAATTTTCTTACTTCAATTCTACTTCTGCTGAATGCCCAGGGCAGAAGTGCCATTTTGCATGTTGTGCTAAGTGGTTAGATAGCTGTTGTCTGTTGTTGGGAGTTAAGATTTGCATTTGTATTTCGTAATGCTCTTTGCTTGTAATTCATGTAATACAACATTTCATTAAATGTAAATGTCGTGTAAAACACTTTAGACATTCAACTGGAACAAGCATTTCGAAGGTGGTAAGCAAGAACAGAGGAAGGATTGTAAAAGGCTGCTCAGATCAACAGAGCAAAATGATATCAGATGTATTGTAAGACATGAAGTCAAAGTCAGTAATTGCTTATGAAGAAGAAAGAAAATAATATAAATTCATCCATTACAAGTGTAGATATTTTCAGGAAATCTTTTGACTTAATGAAACCATTTCTCCTTAACATTTAAATTGTTTGTTTGTTAAAATTTTAGTCTGAATTAATAAATTCTCCCTGATTTTGTTGAATAAGAACAACTCTGAATATTGCAATACTTGCCAAGGTACATGATGAAGTGCAGATTAATATTTTCTCTGTAAGCAGAAACCAAAAGAGCTTTGGGGGCAGATTAAAATTAGGATGAATTGTCTGAAATTATTGCATATACATGATTATACTGTACGAAAATATCACTAAGTTTTATAATAACTCTGAATTTCAATGCAAACTTTCATACTGTGTTCAGTATTCGCTTCCCTAATGTCGCTTCAACAGTGAACAAAATATTTGAATCCTGGATAATTTGCTTTGTTATTTAGTTTTCATCATTTTCTCTAGAAACAACAATGTACAAATGCTGTCAGAAATACTTTTGATGCTTTAATAAGGAAGCAGATATTCCATACAGTCAAATTAAATAGTACTGTAAAATCTAAGATAGTTTGTGTTTTGAATTCTTTTGTTTTGTATCACTGTCTCATCAGTCACTTTTCTTCCTCAAAAAAACATTTTTTTCTATCTGTTTTCTTAATTAGTTATGTCTGTTTTTTTACTTTCCTTCTTTTTACTTGCATCCATATTCTTATGGAAATACTAAAATGTCCTGAAGCAACGAATTTAAATAGAAATTATCTTTGTATGAGTAAAATTTAGAAGTAGTCAATAGAGAGTTTGAATAAGGACCACAAATTTGGACTTCATTTTGCAGTCCTTCAAATTCAGGAATAACTGCTGCTTCTGATAACATTGTTTTCTCTGGTCTATGTTAGAGTTTGTTGTTTTCTCTGTGGAAAAAGATACAATTCTTAAGGGAGGCATAAATCTTTCATTTAGTAGTAAAGAAGGGAAGAGGGGAAGCTGGGAAAGCTCTTCAACTTCTTTGACTGCTCAGTTCATCACTGGGGCTTTGCTACTACCCAGAATTTTTGAGATTGTGTGAGAGTAAGGGCAATGGCTCCTTTTCCTAGCCAGAGACTACTGTTCATCCATAGAAAATTTATTTGCAACACAATTTTTTTTGCTAGCAAATATCAGTACATACTAACTAAAATCAATGTCAATAGAACCATATTTCTATGACATTTCACTTGATACTCTAATAAGGAATGAAAATTTTTAATTTTTTTTTTTTCAAGTACATTTTTATGTTAAGAGCAGGTATTTATTATTAATTGATTATTTTAATGATTTGTGGAGTAAAAAAATACATCACCAACTGTTTTATTATGTTTATATAAACATATCAACAATTGCAATATATCTAACTATACTCTAACATACAAAATGCATCTCAAGAAATTTTTTTTATTGAAATGAAACAGAAGTCTCACTGGCTGGTCGTTCTGATTTCTGACACGTTCTTTAATGTCCTTCTTAAACCAAGATATACGGGACCATGGTGTAATAGTCAAAGTCCTGCCTGTAGCCCCAGCAACAGCCATTGATAACCAAGTTCTGCCTGTTCATCCCTGGATGAGCAGCAAGATTTAGCTCCAAAGACCTGGAAAATTTCAGCAGCAGAATTTCCCTCTCTGCAAGCAGCAAATCTCCCCAGACAATGCACAGGAGCTTCCATTACTTGCAGAAGGGAATCACCAACTCTTGTCACCCTTCCAATGCTCATGGTCAGTCCACGCCAAGCTGGTTTGGAAGCCTGCCTCGGTTGGGCTTTTTCACCTTCCTTAAAATTTAGGCCATTGCTGATGCTGTGGTTGGTGAAGTTGTTTCTTGTCACCACGAGTTTCCAGTTTCTCACGTCTTTGGAGTCATGGTCTACCATTAAGCTCTTCCTTCATCCTTGGATTGGGTGGCCAAAAGTTTTCTCCTCTACAAAGTGCCTGTGAAAACTGTCACTGTCCTTTTGAGCATCCTGGTGCCATGCAATCTTCACTCTCCTTCTCCTGTACCTCCTGCTGCCATCCCAGAGCAGGAGGGACACCAGGCACCCCTGCAGCCCCAAACCTGGGTTCAGGCATTCTCTGCAGCTCCTTCTGGGTCAAGGACGCCAATCTGCAATGGGCACTTTCTACAGCTGGCAAAGGATGGAGAAATGGCTACAGTCCATCACCACTTCAGTGACAGAGTCCCAAACTGTCTGGGAGCAGAACTTCTAGACCCTCTTCAATCCTCTCTCCAGGTAACAGCTGATGTTTCATGCTCTCCTACATGTCAGCTAAACCGTTTCTCCTCCAAGCAGATGAAGAGCAGCCTGATGTTCCTCTCTCACCTGTCTGTTACAGACCACTGCTGTTCCTTTTTAACCAAGATATCTCCAGGAAACAGCTAGTAGGAATTACAGAGGTCCCTAGGGATTTCCAGAAGTAACTACAAATGGTATCCTGTTTAAAGAAAAATATAGACCAAGCAAAATAAAACAGAAGCAGAAAAACGGTATTAATAAAAAACCAACAGGAGACAATTAGGAAAAAAGATTCTACAACCTATATTTTGCCCACCTTCTTCAGATCATTTATGAAACATTTCAAGTAGGTTTGCATTTTGACTTCTGGTGGGAATAAAAAGAGAAATCTAGGTAAGTTGAAAAAGAAACAGATTTCTGCTGTCTTTTCCCAGAAGCACCTGCAGTTTGAGGAGATCATGAAACTTTACATTCTCATCTTGCCACTTTATTTCAGTCTTTGGAATGTACTCTGGCAAGTAGTTTCAAAACAATAAGCAAAAAGAGTTTCTGATAATTGTGGGAAAAGTGAATTCTTATGGAAAATAACAGGCATATTTATAATTCAATGTTAAAATTTTCATAATTCCTATGTTGTTAAAGGGTCAGAAGAGCAAAAATCAATGTGAGATCAAGGATCTGGCCACATAGATCATAGCAGAAAGAATCATCAGAGGAAGCAGGTTAATAGTCTGTTGAAACACTCTCATTAGTACAGTAGTTCCTTTAGACTCCTGACATTTGGTCTTCATTCAGTCTTGGGTGATCAAACATTTAAAATTACATTCATAGTTTATTATGCATGAAAAAAAAAGCCCACCAATTTTGAGCTGGGAAACTAAAAATCTCCAAGATTAGAAAACGTGCTACAGTTATTTTAAATCACTTCATATTGCCTGAGTCCACTTTCAAACTCAAGTAGTAATAAAAAAAAATTTAAGTATCCTACTAAATTTGCACACCTCCAAATGATATGTAACTTGAGCTCTAATCTTTCTGAAGCACATTTCAGTACTGGAGAGTGCATCTTAATTTTTTCTAAGCACAAAACTGAGATGCAGAGTAGAAAGACAGAAATTTGAAATCTGGATTGATTGTAGGCCAGTCAGAAATAAAAGATGCAAGATAGTGAAGTTTGCATGTATCAAGTAGGAAAGTAGTCTCAACATGGCTCCATCTGAATAGTTGAGAGTTTTAAAATACCACACATCACAACACAAAAAAATGAAGGTTTATGACATCATCAGGACTTTGAAATACCCTGAAATACCCTATTTTTAGTACCCAGTAAATATATAGGAATGGTTCTTTTATACTGAAGGAATCAATGACTCATATTTGTGATGCTCTTGGTTAAAGCTCCTTTATTTTGGGTTCTCTTTGTCTACTACTTTGGTCCTTTTCTGTCCTCTTCTTAATGATGCTGTGGCTTGCTCAAAAAACCCTCATATATTTCTAAGAGTTCTAGTCATATTTTACAAATTCTCTGAGAGATTAATTAATTAATTAAGACTTATCTTTTCTTCTTATTAATTATTTAGTAGCCAGAAAGTAAGAAGAAAAAAAAAGGAGGATGGGGGGAAGATTTATGTTTGAAGAACTTGTATAATTCAATAGCAGAAGAAGGTTTGTGAAGTCTTTGTTTTGCTGCCTTTTAAATGATTACACAGGAAGGTGTTTGGAGCTCAATAACTTGTTGTCAGTGATAAGCACCAAATTGAAAAAAAAAAAGAGAATTTTCTAAACGAAGTAAAATTTAATATATATAATTAAACAATTTTCTTTGCTTTCTCCAAGTTACTATTATTTAGACAATTACCACTCAATACACATATGCTAAGGTCAGACCTCATCTGAATTCATGATTATGTGATGAAGAAAAGAAAATGTAAGCATGTAGCAAAGTTTTTATCACATTGCTGCATGTTGTCTAGTGCTCTGTACTACATAATATTAGAAGAGGGAAATTAATTCCTAATACTTATTTTTTTGAATGACATAATGTTAAACTTATATAGTTAATTATCTACTATTTTTGCTGCTTTTAAAGATAATTTTAACTTTGAGTAGGATGAAATATCTAAATTTGAGAGTAAAGAACTGGTTTTTTGTTTGTGAGGTTTTTTTAGTTGGGTTTTTGTTTGTTTGTTTTGTTTGTTTTGTTTGTTTTGTTTGTTTTGTTTGTTTTGTTTGTTTTGTTTGTTTTGTTTGTTTTGTTTGTTTTGTTTGTTTTGTTTGTTTTGTTTGTTTTGTTTGTTTTGTTTGTTTTGTTTGTTTTGTTTGTTTTGTTTGTTTTTTTGTATTTTAAAGCTGAAACATAAGTGATGTTAAAATAAAATCCCATTCCAATACATCTCTTCAGGTTTTGATTGGTCTGGACCAAAAACGGGCCAGGGCAGGTCTGAAATTTTTATCCCTATTATAAGATTTCCACAAATCAGTGTAATACAAAGTGTAGGTAAACTTACCTATATCTGCTTTTTCTGTAGATGCCATCAAAGGAAACCAGGTATATTTGTGTGATAAGCATGCAGAAAGGAATCCAGGAGTATTTGCCATCCACTTCTCAGATACAAAATTATCTCCTGGAAATGGTTCCAGGCATGACTACTTTTATACAGATTCACATCAGTGTAAATGAAAAAAGCAAACAGAAATACAGTACTATGAATGCAAATGCAAGCAGCCAAATTAAGGAAACAATCAGGTCTGGTTTGCTCAGATGAGGTTTTTTATATTTAATTTAGAAGCAGTCATTCTAATAAAATTGCCAGTTTTATCAGTATACCTGAGCACTTTTTAAAAAAACTAAGCAATTAATAATTAAATGATTTTAACTTCCTGTGAAACCTTTATTCTCTTCTCAGCAGCTTTATTTCCTTAAATATTTGTTTTTCAGTTTGATTCAGAAATAGTAGTAGTTCTCATATTCTAATTGTTCCTTCATACATGAATGGATTTTTCTGTTTTCTATGCTAATGTATTTTAAAAGCTGCCATTACTGTCACCTGATGACATTTTTTTCTGCACAACAATTTTGCAGAGACTTTTTTCTAATGTAGCATATAAAGCAACCAGAGCTTTTAATAGGTTCAGGAAAAGGACTTGCTTGCTCATTGACAAGTGCAGAGTGTCACACTGATTATTCATATGAGAAAGGAAAATAATAATGCTTTTAATTTTTGTTGGCTCCAGAAATGTTCAGCCAAATGTGTTTCTAGAAGTAATTGTTTCACTTGAACTGTAATTACTGAAAACATAAATCAGGAAAAAAAACCCCAAAACTACCAGTATGAGAATTATCTAGTTGTGTCCTGATTTTTACATATTTCCCCTAGGTCTGACAGTACTCATTATAGAACCCAAATAAGGCAAACCTAGGATGGCCTTCACTGTACCTGTGTCCTCTCCTCTTACCCTTGGTCTCACAACTAATGAAAGGAAAAGAAAATTGTGGATGAAATTCTGTGTTGTATTTATCTGTATGTGAATGTCTATATAAAAAAAATAGATTATTATGTCAGTGTATATATATAAAAGAAAATGAAATTATAGGTTTGTAGAGAAAAGTCTAGAAGAAATAGAGGAATAGAGCTCATGAGACAAAGCAAATAGGCTCAAATGAAAATGAATGACAGAAAAATTTAGGAAAAAAGTCAGAGTAACTCAGGAAAAGAATATTTTTTGTCTATGCTTGCTTCATTATAGAACATGCAGTTGTGACCAAATCTCTTATGTAATAATAAAAATCATAGAATGGCTTAGCAGTATTTTTTATTCAAGTGTGACACATGTATGTTGTAGCTATATTTGCTACATTTTCCATAATTATTTAATGTGTTAGTCAGGCTTATTTCTTCTTTCTCCTTAGAATATGGAAAATCAGCAGTATGTGACCAATCCCAGAAAAAAAAATATAGCCGAGGTTGTAATTCATATGCTACTAAGAGTACTGCAGCACCACCACTGTAATCAACTTATATTTAGAGATAAGTTTAACAGGAAACATTCAATTATTATCTACATTTAATTCTAGAAATTATCTTGGATTTCCCCAGTCCTAGATCCTCTCCTTAATATGATATTTTACTGACTTGATTAAAAACCAAAAAGTAACACATTTATATTTCCAGGAATTCGATAGGACCCTCAAAAAATTGTTTATACCTATTGGGATATGACCCACTGAAAATGAATTAACTGAGATTGAATTAAAAGCTGTTATATCAGTGTAAGGATCACCCTCCAAATAAAATATGTTATGGAAAATCAAAACCTGATTCATCATTTAAAAGTAAGTATTATACCAACAAATATTATATGATGTGGTATCTCAACTCTACTGACCTAAATTTAGGTGTCTACACTAGAGCCATATAGCTCACCAAATGTAAATAGCTATTTCGGGTGCTGAACAGCTCTTCAGAAACCATCTATTCATTTCTAGTGCATACCTAGTGTACTTTGATAATCTATATACACCTAGCTCTAGAATCAGGAGCTTATTCACCTTTTTGGCAGGTAATTGAAATACCCTTCTCCTCACATTTGCTGGTTTTGCATGTTTTGGAAAGGGGTTTTTTTGAGATTTATATGCTTGTCTCTCTGAGTTCTCAAGGGAATATCAGTACCATGTACACTTGACCAAGTACGTGAAGTAATTTCTACTTTTAATATAACATGCCTATACAACTTTTAAATTTCTCTTATTTTACTGACACTGATAGAATAGGGAGCCTTTTTCTAGAAAAGACTAAAGGCAAAATGAGAAAGAGCTCCATATTAACTAATTTTGGTAAAAGAAATGTATATAAAAGCAATCTAAAACAGGTATGGACATTTGTTTTATAAACTGATTACTGGAGTAATTAACAAAAACTAATACTCCTTAAGTCAATGATGAATTCATCTTACCATTTAGCTGATATTGCACTAAGATATTGGATTAGTTGACTTTCTGTCATACAAGTAATAGGGTGGGGAAAAACCTAGCTAAAACTCAGCCAGCAGAAAGCAGCTACAAACTGTAAAATCTATTAGAAAAGAATGATGAAAAGAGAGTGATTATGTTGGAAGCACTGCAAAGATATCACCCTGGTGCATTATATTCTTATGGTGAGATTTATGTAAACTGCGGCCAGGATTTCTTTACAAAGATAGGAAATGCAGATAATAATGACTGTTATTGTGTATAATGATTGACACTATGTATATAATGACAATTTTAGGTGGCATCAAGGCTGTCTTCTACTTGAACTTCTCCTTTGTCTTCAGTGTTTTGGGCTGTATTCCCGGAGGGCACCAGCTGTATACTTTTAGGTACACTGGAAGGTTCAATTCAGGAATACTTCAGCTACAAAGGGGCATACAGTGTATGTATTAAATTGCACTTTGTTAAAAAAAATAAAAACAAAAAAACTAAAAAAAATATATTCTTAAATCAATATTGACATCAGGTTTTCCTTGTCAACTGCTTTAGAATGTACAGGTATTTTTATTTGTCCAGTCTGAGAGACATTGTGAAAGATGTTATTTGCTTTAAATAACACTAATGTTCTTCCATTCATCCTTTCTTCTCTGTGTATTTTCACTATTAGTAAATAAGTGGATAGCATATTTACACTTAAAGTGTAAATATATTTTCATGTAATATATGCATAGTTATTAAAAATACTAATATTATGTAAGTACAAAACGACAAAAAGCAATAAATACTGCAGTGAATGTGGATAAGTTACACTATGATCTGTGCAAGCCTATCAAAAGATAACAGCCAACTGGAACGATATTTCCAAATATTGTTTTTCAAGTGTTAAGGCCTGGACACAAAATAACCTTGTCTTCATTAATTTCCTTTGAAATCCAAGTGTTCTTGAAATTATCCTTATGAAATACATGGGTCTAATCCCCCTTTTGTGGATCGCCATGAAAGCACTGAAAACAAAAGCCTTCAAAATTTTCTTTTGCAATTTGTTCTTATCTGTTTAATGTTCAACCTTATTTCTTTTTACTTTTCTGTTTACTAAAAATTCTGCTGTGTGATCAGCAGTAAATAAGTTCAAATCAGCTATAAATAGCATTTTTAGCATTACTATATTGTCCTAACCTTGAAAGTGGTTCAGATTGTCTTCTGTGCAAATTGCTTTTCTTTGCAACACAGGTTTTACCTTTCTAGATTGTGGAGTCTGCCTTAAAAAGCAATTTTGTTTCTTATTATTTTAAAGGCAGTTTGAAATCATCAGCTAGAAAAATTAGCATCCTTCACTTGACCTAAAGTCTGGGAAAAATAGAGGGTCTAACCCCCCTTTATTTTGACTACACTACAGAAAGAATTAATGGAAAACTTAGAAGGCTTTTATCCTATTACTTCTCTTAATATTTGTCTTCTAATTACAGCCGCAAGGTGTTCTCTTGCTGAACCAGGGAGTTGGTAGGGGACACCCTCCCTCTAATTAGAAGGAATAGGTTCAATATCATTAACAACTTCTGAAAGCACTGATTAATTCTGTTTAGCTTGTTGAAGCAAATTCCTTGTTGATGCAAAAAGCATGTCATCTGTGAGGAAAAAAATTCAATAAAAATATATTTTCTTTCTCTTTTCAACTCAGAGAAATATTTATGTACACAAAAGAGAGTCCCTTTGTTTCGTGCAATGGTTATTGCTTCAAAGAAAAAGAGTGGCCTAAATAAATCTATTTGCTTTGCATGTAACAAATATGATAAATTATATAACATAAAAGATATTCAAATATTTATGTAAGTAGCTAATATTTCTGCCTGAATACATGAGAAAAAATTAGTTAGGAGCTCATAATAAAAACTGCAGCTTTATATATAATAAACTGGTTTTTAGGTAGAGGCTAAGAGGAATAAATTTAGCCCAGAACTTCCTGAAAATCCGAGTTTTATTTTTTAAATTTGATTCCTAACATAATGAAATGAAGATAATAGAAGGTAAAGCAATCTTAGTTTCTTCAAGAGAAGGCAATGTACTTTGACCATCTTCTACCCTCAGGTAGTCTGATTTTATATAATTTTTTAGAATAGATAACTGTGACATTATTCCTGAATCAAAAAATTTTAATTCAGACCAATTTTTTGTGAAATTAATTAAAGAAAACAAAAACAAAGTGAAATTACTGTGAGTAATTTCCATTCATTTTAGTTTAGTTGTAGTTTCCACTATTTAAAGTAGTGCTTTCATTCTCTCTTCTCTTAAAAGTGAGACGTACCTGTTCTCTTTTACATGACCAATTTCCCTTTTCAAATAAAGCTGTACAAAACCCCACAAAACTAGGATTAATTTGTGTCCTTCGGGTATTTGCAAACTTCCACTTCTGTATGTAATTTTCCTTTTTAGCAAGTGTTTTTAATAAAAATGAATAAAATACGTATTTTTCTACTGACATTTATATGAAACAGATGAGGAAACTAAGATCCATTGCAAAGGCTTCTGACACTTAGACATATAAATATATATGTATGTATATGTGTATATATATATATATATATATATATATACATATATACATATATATATATATATATATATATATATATATATATATATATATACACACATATATATATACACACCTATAAACCCATGGGGTTTACACTCAGGACACAAATGTCATAGATGCATTCATTCTCAGGCCGAGGAGGATTAGAAAAATAACTGATGATTGTGATGAACTTGATAGAGTATCTGTATCTTCAGTTTCCTCAAACTGAAATTAAATTGAATAGTTCAGGTTTGACTACCAAGCAATGCAACATATAAAGATATCTTTTGGTTTGCGGTTGGGAAATCAGAAGTTTATTTGCTTTTACCTTCTTAGCTTTTCCCCAGTTCCACTGGTGAGGCTGTTGGTACTTGGGTGGCTGGCATGTAATGAACAATGACACCTTTAAAGGTTCCTTCCCAGACATTCTGATTCTATATTCTCAACTTTTTTTCTGTGTGGCTTTGCATTTCTTTTTTGCACTCTTCATTCTATAAATCTTTACAAAGCACTCGAAACTACTCGAAACTTAAAGCAATATTTTTTGGGAAAAAAATTACATAAGAAAAGTTTTTCAAAGACAGGTGTAAGAAAACTTACAGGTGTAAGTATAACTTATTAAAGATAATTTTTTCAGGTCCAGCAATTATGCAATCACTTTTGTGATTAAATCATTTGCTTGTCACTTTTCAGAGGAAGAATTTTTAATCCAGAAAATTATAAAGCAATGTGGTAGAGCTTAAAGTACTTTGAGCCCATAACAGTTTTAGTACTTTCATTCCCCCAATTCATGATACCAGAGTTTCCATTTTACTGTAATTTGAGTGGAGTGTGATGTCAGACACATGATTCATTTGCACATAAATAACTGACAGATCAAGACTACAAAAATATAAGCACATTTTCTAACAAGTTTATTAAAAATATCATTACTTGTTGAAGTATCCATTCTTCTCTCATATCAGATTATTTTTACCCACAGATTTTAACAATCTCTTACAATTTTATTACAAAACTAGAACAAAATTCTTGTAACAATAGGATAATTCTTATTGCTTTCTTATTATACTATTAGTCCAATGAACCTGTGCTTCTATCACACTGTGGTACACTTATTTTTGCAGTACAGTTTAATTTAGATTATAATCTTGTGGACACTGATAGGAATTTTACACCTAAAAAAGACTTTTTTTTATAACAAATCCCCCTTCCTGAAAAACACGCATACAACCAGTACACTCTTTTGTATCTTAATTAAAATAGATGTCTTCTTCTTGTCCTCCTCTGTAATTACTTTCCTCACTTTCATTGTGTTTTGCCACATTCTTTCCAGCACATGACAGTGATCTATGAGCAGCCAGTGGATGAGCTAATGCTCCGTGCAACCTGAGTCACCAGCAGGTAATTTCTTCAGGCAGTGAACACCTGACCTACATTTTCAAGGAACCAGATGGGTCAACTTATTATCCTGTGATTCTCTGTGTATTTGGATAGTAGCTAAGCAGCTACTGTAAGGAATCGAATTCTAGGTACCTAATCAATGTCTTCCTAACTTTAAAATGATCATAATTTCTTAAAGCTGTCTTTTGAATTTCATTAATCTTGACAATTGGTGGGTTACTTTTTATGAGATTATAAATACATTTTGTGATTCTACTTTCCACAGGTTGAAGTTACTTACTGTTAATTTTCTGACTGAATGTTTTAACAATGGGGCTAAAGAACTATGAAATAGCATTAGTATTTCCTTTCCAGAAAGCATTTGAAGAAAATTAATCTCTTGTTTGTTATATAATCCATTCTGACCGGCAATATTTTAGAGTTATCACTGACATATTTTACAATTTCTGGTTGTCTAAGAGCTACCAGTAATGCAGTTTTGACAGGCAGGGTCTTTGTTCTAAACCTGACCCCACAATAGATTTGCCATGCATCATTCAGTTTTTCTAATTATATGTTATAAGAATGACTCACACTGTGAGTGTGAATATTATTGAAATACTCTGTAAATATAATGCTGTATTAGCTAAAATTCTTCTAGGCAGACATCTTGTGAATGCTATGCATCTGCAAATATCTTAATTTCCTGACTCAGGGGTAATCATGGCAAAAAAATACAGTTGACTTTTCTCTTTAGGACTTTCAAGAGTTAAGATAGAAATTTCTGTGTTTTTTGCTTCTACCATGTATTCAAATTTTGCTTTAAGATTTGTCTGACAACATCTTCTTTATTAATTAGAATATTAAAATGTTTGAGTCATATTTCAAAGTGAGAAATATTCTGTGTATTTAGAAATGAATAGTTCTTCCACTGAAGCAGAGGGCTCATACGAACTTATGGCAAAGTAGATGTGATTATGGTCTAATTATTTCTTTGATTATCTTATAATTTAATGAAGATGTTTTAATATGTGTGAATTCTACTTTTTAAATTTTTTTTATAATGTGTTAAAGTTTAACATTCATGTGAGAAACCCACGTTACAATTTGTATGGAGTCCCTTCTCCAGATATACATTTTATTGCTCGTGTCCTCTCCTCTGATGGAGATTTTCTGAGCATTTGATTTCAAACGGAAGTACTTCTACTGATATGATATGTGGGTTATACGATTAAAAAAAAAATAATAAAACAAAATTACCATGATTAAATTCAGGAATTATTTCCACAGTCTCAGCTCTACATTTTTTATCCATGTATATATTCATGTGGGTAGAATTCATTTCAATATTTGTCTGGAAACCACCTCCTCCTTGACAAGTGATAAAATTATCATCTAGGTGGTATCAGCTGGAGGTGCAAGTGATCTTGTAGGGAAAATTGATTCTAAGCCCCTCAGAATATAAACACTTTGATGAAACAGAACTAAAATTTGCTAAATATATTCAAATCCTATGAAGTATCTATATGACTGCAATATACTGAATACCTTCTTGGACAAAGGCCTGACAATCGGTGACAGGAGATACTGATAAATGATTTAATGCTGTATGATACAGCACTTTTTTGTTATTATTGTTGAAAAAGTGCTTGCAGCCTAAAAAAATATTGAAGTACCCAATTGAAAAGGGCATACACCTATAGTTACTATCATTGGTATCTGAGCTAACACCAAACAAAATCAATACAGCTATTTACAATGTTAAATCTCTCTTTTTGCTGAATTGATATAAGCACTATATTTATTTATTTTACAGGAATATGTTTTATTCAATAAGTACCATCTGAACTGGCATTGAAACATTTTTCATTCTGCACCGATATCCATCTCTAAAGTATTTTGAAGCCTCTTTCAAGCCGAAAAGTACATGTATTTTAAGTCTCTGAAGGAGTAACCCTGTTTCTATCAGCCAATCATTCAAAATGCTGGTTTAGTTAAAGCTCATTTTAAAAATATTGTTTAGAAATGTCAAATAGGAGTAAGAAAATATGGAGGCAGTTGTCAAAATCAAGGAAATTACATAAAACATATGGATCTGAACTGCTGTATATCAAGACATTATTTTAACCTAGTGATTAAGGGCAAATAGTATATTGTGGTAGAAACTGAGAATAACATGTGTTTAGCCAATACTGAGCTAAAGTCGTTTAAAATAGCTTTTCAAGAGGATACAGTGATTGTGAGTCACTAGAAAGGAGTTACAGAAATATTCAACTGATGAACATGGTTTTCCCTAAGAAAAATTATATTTTTCTTTGTCCCTTGATTTTCTGCAGGTTTTTGTTGTTGTTGTTGTTGGCTTTTGTTCATCAAAAACAGTGAAGAAAATGCAAGATGGAAGTGAAAAAAGATAGATAGTTTTGGTGGTATTTTTCTTTTGAGTTTTTTTATGAAAAATATTGTCTGCCCATCTCAAGTGTCTTTAAGTGCTTGAAGTAATAATGGGATGTCACTGGCTTCTACATTTCCATGAATAGAATTAGATCCACAGCTTTCCTGCTGTGTTTATAAGTGAAGAAAGTCAGAAAAATAACATGTGCCAAAGGTGTACCCAAAGACCATCCTCTTTATTTTGTCATCAGCCCATCTCAAGTTTCCTGGCTGTTCACAGAACCTATGTTTAATATCTATCCTCTATGCACCATAATGATATATATATATATAAAAAACCAAAAACAAACAAACAAACAAAAAAAAAACCCAAAAAAACTTTGCTTGAAGAAAATTCTGAAAGCAATTAAAGGGTCTACAGATGGCTGTTACTAGAAAACTAGTAAATCATAAAATAGTTACAGTTACCTCTCCTGTCACAAGTGATATTAGAATTTTACCTTGGGCTTTCCACTAAATGTAACAGTGTAGCTAATATGAATAAATATGAAATTTCATAGAAAATAATTCCTTGAGGGAGAGTCTCTGCACAGTAATTGATAGATAAGCATAAAATATTTAAATGGAGTATTTAAATAAAGTATTAAAATGCACTTTTAATAAAAAAATCTGGTATGGGATGTTCCCTCTATGATGTGATTAAGAGCAGCACATGGCAACAAACTTTTCAAGTACTGTTGTGTGACTCTTATTAATGCCAGTGACAGCTGAGCAGCTAGATCACTGTATACCACTTTGATATGTAATTTTACTGCAGTAATGGCTTACATGTTATATGAAATTGCTTTAAGAATTAAGTACTTGAAAGAAAACATTTCATGCAAATTCGATGCTTCAAAACAGTAGCTGTAATTTTCAAGCTTGCATATCAATAATTATTTTTCTAAGTTCATGTTCTAGTTGTAAGAAACAAAATGTTAAGATTGCTGAGCAACATCTTCATATGAAGACAGTAAAAACTATATTCTCAGCAGAGTTAATACAAAATTAGTATTTTTGTTCCACCGAACTTTGTGTTTTATGTGAAAATATTTGACCTGAAAGAGGACAAGGTGAAATACTCAGAATTAAGGCTGTCTTGAAGTCTCCTCCCTTTTCCCGTCACTTTCCACCCTCTCTTACTCATTTTCAATGTTATGCTTTGGGATATTTCAATTTTGAATGAACAATTTAATGAGAATTGAGGTGGAAAAGGACATTTGAAAGGAGTTGAATAGTGAGAAGCTCTCTTAGTTTTTCTGCAGTATGAATAGATGTAGTGATACTGATGGGATGCCAGCTGTTCATAGATAGTGGCCCACATAGCACCTGAGTGTGCTGTGCTGCTCACATCCCTCACTGCAGAACACAAGTGACTATCTCCTTGGAACAGAGGAGCCTGCAGGCAGGTTCTGCCTGGTATTGGAGATTGAGCCACCTGTGTGTCTTTGCCTTTATCTAACAATGCAGGAACAAGTTCTCAGCTGAACATCCTTTCTGTTGGACAGCAAAACTGATGAGTAGAGTTGACCAGTTTAAGAAATCTTGTAACAACTCAAAATGCCAACTAATCTTACCTCAAAAGTGCTGCACCTTGACTGACAGTCCTTCAATGCTGCTGATTTTGGGGTTCCCAGAATCTGTAGGGATGTATCATTGCCAATGCTATCCTCTTTCTTTGCAATGTTACTCTAGTAAGTGATCTTTTATAGAATCATAGAGTAGTTTGAGTTGAAAGTGACTATTAGGGTCTTACAGTCCAACTTTCCCTTCTGTGAGCAGGGAAATCTTCAACTACACCTGGATGATGGTCCAAAATGACATGGAGTGTTTCCAGAGATGGGGCATATACCACTTATCCAGGTAAACTGTTCCAGTGTACCTCCATCCTCATTATGAAAATTTTCTTTTTTCTATCTGCCCTCTGAATCTACCCTTCTTTAGTTTAAAATCATTCCCCCTTGACCCCTTGCAACAAGCTCTACTAAAAAATCTGTCCCACTCTTTCTTTTAGGTCCCCTTTAATTATTGTAAAGCCATAATGAGGGTTCTCTGTAGTCTTCTGATCTTCAGGCCAAACACTCTCAGCCTGTTCTCATAGGACAGGTGTTCTATTCCTCTGGTCATTTTTGTGTCCCTCCTCTGGACCCACTTGAAGAGGTCCACATCATGTACAGAGATAAAAACTCTCAGCCTTTCTTATAGGGGTCACAACAAGCCAAAACTACCATAAAATTTTGAACAGATGTGTGTGTTTGACATATGCATTTCTTAAGGGAGAAACAAAAAAAATCAGCTGGTTGATAACGTTATGTTTTAGGAATTGCCTGGCACTCTGGATAGATATCTTTTCATCAGAACTTCTCAAAAAAATGGATCTTTAGCTCATGCATGTTGTACATAAAGTGGTGCACTACTTCTTTTGTTCTACAAATCTTAAATCCTTTCTGAGGATGGAAATGACAAGATGGTACAAAATTGGACACACCTGCAATCTGGCCACAGCATGCTCTAGACACAACAATGTATTGCCATATTTTAAAAGTGAGATTTTTCTTAAATGTACCATTACATACAAGGAATTTGTATTGATTTCCTTCACGATAGAGCCAAGGACGTGTTGGTACCACTGGTAATGCCAACTGGATGATACCTCCAAGATCTTTTATTATGATTATATGGCTCAGCTCATCCCAGTGTGGAATAGTCCTGAAAACCAAATTAAATGTGCAGTGTACAAGACATGCCGGCCCTTATGTCAGCTTATTATTGGAGTA
The DNA here is from genome assembly GCA_025920805.1 of Petroica traversi. NCBI lineage: Eukaryota > Metazoa > Chordata > Aves > Passeriformes > Petroicidae > Petroica > Petroica traversi. Next base: position 4,865,842 of record JAHLSL010000057.1, on the reverse strand, counting down.
CTAACCCCTCAATGTGCAATAGTCTTCTAGCTGGGAACACTACATTATAGAGACCATATATCCTGTCAATATTTATTAAAAAAAATTATCAAAGATAAATAATTTGGAGCCTACGTAAGTACTTTCATTAATTTGAAATGTTTTCAATGTTTCTTCTTTTTTTGTTTAATTTGCATCTACTTGATGAATTGATGAATCCATGTTGGAAGGTATTTTCAGATTATCTTGCTTCAAATAAATTCTAAATTGTACGTGTCATCAAGGATTTTTGTAAAAAATCCCTGCTTTATTGGTTTGAAGATATTGTTTTATTAATGTGCAAATTTTAGACACACATACAAACACACACTTGGAGAAGAGTTCTTTTCTATATATACTTGTTCCAGTGCTTTTCAGAGTTACTTATTTGCCACCAAATATTAATAAAACTCTTAGTTGCTTAAACACTGAACCACTTTCAACTAAGATATTTACAGGAGTAAAAAAAAAAATTCTGTAAAACTCCAGAACAGTACAAGATTTTTTACTGTTCAGAATGAATATTGAAATTAATTTCAGACTGTGACAGACAGCACATGGTCAAAAGGGACACATATTTTGACACTTTAAAGTAAGTATGCTCAATCTGGCTGCTTTTTACATAACTATTCTTGTTTCTGTGAAACAAGGGATATTTTTTTCACGCTTAACTTTGCTCTTCAGCCTTTCAATTCTATGAAAAAAAAGGCATTTGTAATCTTAGTCTTTTGTTTCTCTTAATTCCATACTTTAATTAACTTTATATTCTTCTCAGTTCTTGTTGACTTTTTTCAAACAATCTCATGGACAGATAGGAACTCAAAGAAAAACAAAATCCTTCCCATTTCTTTTCAGTACAAAAGAGAAAAGTTGTATGCACACTTGAAAAAGCTTTTCTCAGTGCTTACACTTTCTAAACATGCAAAAAAAGGAAAGAAACCTTGACTTCTGTGGGTAGCATTTGGGGAAGGTTTAAATTGAAAAACTATAGTACATGGAAGTGGTGATCTTCCTGCATCCTCAGCTGGATGAGGTATCTGCACCCAACTCCCTGAAGCTGTCAGCCTCCCAGGTGGCCACAGCCTGCTTTCAGAGCTGTTCAGTGGTGTTTCTATTGCCTTTTTGTGACAATTCTATCCTTGGCTGCTCAGCTTGTGTTTAGGGTGCAGTTGCAATCATTTATCTCAATTCTGTCCTGTCACATGCTTGTTCATCCCTGATTTTGGGCCTGCTCTGAATTCACTTTCCTACACTCATTTGTCCTTGTTTGCTCTGCCTGTGGAAGCCTAATTTGCAGAAAATGCAGCCTACCTGTTTCTTCTATGTTGATGAATTCCTGATCCTGTATGTCCCTTGCAACTCAAGGTTTATCTGAGGATCCTGACCACACATATCATCGTATTGCAGGTTGAGGAGAGTCAAATAAATTCAAGTTAAAAAGTCTAGTAGCTACCACTTACGTTGCCATACTTAGATATGAAGATGGTATTTATAAATAGTTAGAAAGGTATTACAAATATTCACAGAGTGCATATATGCATACATATTTTTATCATGAACTTGTTACTATTATTTATCTAGTTACGCCTACATGAATATTTCTATCTACCTACTCTTGTAACACTGCAAGATAAATTGAATATCTAAAGAGCCTGAGAAGTGTTGGAAGCCTATTTTATACATGACCAAATATACATTGGAACAATTTTGAATCACATTTAGAAGAGAACATGCCGAAGATGATATTTTAAAAGGATGTTATCTGCATCTGTAGACAACTATATCCTGATTTGTGGTATATATATATGATCTTGGAACAACTAAGAAAAGATATTTTCTGTGAGATACAAGCAAGCTATCTAGAAAAAAATACATTTAAAAATAGCATGAATAGCAAATTAAAAAAGATAATTTTTGTGGAAAAACAAATTAAGCTCTTATATGAATCACAAAACTTAATCATGTGATGGATCATCCAGGTTGATTATAACTAATAGCACAGGTGAAGCCAGAGTTTGTGTTTTCTGGACTGCAGCAAGTTTCATTGAACTGTGCACAGGTTTATTCTCTGAAGAACCAACTACTGAAAATGGAGCATTATTAAAAGGAATTGTGTTTTAATACCTACCTTGATACATTTTTGGCTTTTTTCCCCCTGTTTATTTGACTTGAAATCTTGGTGTGACTAAGCAATACCCAGAAGTTCCTGGAAAAAGAAGTCCCATATAGTAGGTTTGGGACTGAACAAATATTGTCCCAAATTTAGAACAAGCTTGCCTGATCTCAGCTCCTGATTACAGAATCACAGGGCTTTATTCTTATTTCTCATTCACTCAAATCCATAAGAAAAGTTTTGCATTCTTGTATCTTATCTTTCTTTTGGAAGTATGAATTTATTCTCATGCTGGGGTCACAGGTCACAGGTCACAGGCTAATTTTGAGAATTATTTGTGATGTGTCCTGGTTTAACCACAACCAGCAACCCAGCCCCACAAAGCTGCTTATTCACACCCCAGCACAACTCATTGGTGGGATAGGGGAAAAATTGCACGAGTAGAAGTGAGAAAACTCATGGGTTGTGATAAAGATGGTTTAGAGACAAAGCAAAAGCCACACACAGAAGCAAAGGAAAACAGGGGATTAATTCATAGCTTCCCATGGACAGGCAGGTGTTTGTTCAGCCACCTCCCAGAGAGAAGGGACCCATGATGCATAACAGTAACTTAGGAAGACAAATGCCATCACTTCAAATGTCCCCTCCTCTTCCCCCTTCTTCCCCTGGCTTTATATTCCAAGCATGAGGCCGTATGGTCTGGGATACCCCTTTGTTTAGCTGTCCTGCCTGTGTGTCTCTGACAGATAAGGACAAAATCAGTATTCCTGAACATTCATGGAAATATCTGGTTTCAGGAAGATCAGACAAGTTATTAGCAAACACATTAATAGATTTTCCAAGGTAGTGTGATTACCATAGTGTTATTACTGCAAATATGAATTCTGTTTTTCATGAGTGACAAATTTCATGCTTCATTGGAAAACATAAATTATTTTTTGACGGATCAAGTGTTTTTTAAAATAATAAAAACACTTCTTGTATATGTTTAGCATAACAGTAAACTCAATTATCAAATTCATGTATCAGGGAAGAGAGTTCCATCTTATTGAAAGAATTTCTAATCTGATCCAAGTGAGAACACCTTTGCATTTTTATATTTTATTGCTCTGTATCTACGCGAGACAAAAGTACAAATGTTCTTGTAAACATGTAAGAAAGCTTTCTGAGTGTTGTTCAGTGATGTGAAAGAGTAGATCAAATATTCACACCGTTTTCATGTGGTTGGTTCTTCATTATTTACCCATTTTTCCAACTTTTCTGACAGGGTTATGCATTGCATTTAGTATTAGTATTGGAGACAAATAAGCTAAAAATTTTTTGCATTATTTCAAAAACCTTAGTGTGCAACTAACTACACACATAATATTTGAATAGTGTAATTTAAAAAAACTTATTTTCGATGTTCGCTGGTTCCTCTTTGGACCAACACTATCTCCTTTGTTAAGCCCAGGGGAGATGTTACCTAAAGCAGTTAATATTAACATTGGAATCAGAAGTAGATTCCAAAATTTATTTGAACATTTCATTTGATCTTTCATAACATTGCATGGCCTTGCTTCTACCCTTGTCTAAACAAACAATTCTACTGAGCATTGGAGGGGGGGAGAAGCCCTTCCAGTCACCATTTAGAAATATCTTGCAAACAAAAATGATTTTACATAATAGAAAATATAATAGATTAGTAATATGATGAATCATGCAATGAGTAAATATGACAGTGCTTGATTTTCCTTCATTTTCCTAAAATTGCTTTGTAATTGTTCATAAGAATAAAAGACATCAACTTGACATGAAACCATCAAGAAAAGAAATACAGCACAAAGAAGATGAATTGGAGTCTGCAGTGTTTTTGCGCATTAATTTGTGTTTCCAATATTGTATGTGTTCAATTCCCTTTAGAGGTAAGAAAAAAACTAATGAACATTCCTGTTTTGACTGTGCTTATGAACCACTGAAGACGAGAAAAGAATTACATGAATGTCATATCAAAAATGAATTGGTGATACGTTGTGTGGTAAGGGTTTAGTTTAATTTGCAGAACCCATGAAAATATTTTAAATATTAAGGAGCTTGAAATAAGCAACAATTTATCTTGCCATTGTCTACAGATCATTGTTTAAGGTTTCATGTTTTAAATTACAGGAAAACTACCAAGTAATAATCATGGATGTGGTATCTTTTATGGATCACTTTTTTTTCTTGAAACTGATGCAAATTATCATATTAAAGATGTTAATATGAATATTATTAAGAGATACCATAAAACCCGATTCTGTTCAGTTCAGTCTTGTTGTCATTAGACAAAAGCAAAATACAAATCAAGAATGTAGGCACAAGTCAAGAAATAAATCCACAATTTTTCTTGTGAAATAGAAATATGAAATGCTTTTTAATTATTGAAAATGTGTTGAAGAAGACTGAAAAATAACCCTGAATCATAACTAAAAGATCAGCAATAGCAATTTTCATGCACGTGTTTCATCAAAAGTTAATAATGTCTGTGTTAGAGTATCCTTACCCCTATAACAGACTGCAGTTGCCATTGTAATTTGCTAATTTAATTGAAAACCTGTAGTTTAGTTTCTAAGGTTTCGCAATGAGAATTAATTAAATAAATAAATATACTATATTGGCTCTTGTTACTAAAAAGTATTGAAACAAAACTTAAATGCAATAGATTGAAATTTAAGATGAAAACCATTTATTTTTAAAATAAGAGAGGAATTATGCATGAAGTCAGTTTACACAAGCTTTTTAAAGATAATGTCTTCTAGAAGAACATGATTCCTTGTAAAGTTTGTGCAATGCCACCTGTAGTGCATTCCAGTTTGAAGGAATCTCCAAGACAGGCAGAGAACAGTCTCCTTTCTTTACATACTTTTTGTTTTAGTGATTTGTTTCATTGTGTTTTATACTGGCATATAAGTTGTGCTTAACACATGAGAAAACAGAAATATTTCGCTGATGTCAAAAATGTCTGGTGAAGATGACACTCCCTTCTGTGGGATCAGAACTGGGGTCAGGTCGACACCAGGAAGATGTTGCCAAGAGTGAGCATCCCTGTGCCATGGCTCAGCGAGGCACAAAGTGCCTAAGGGTACCCCAGCCTAAACCATGGGGGCCCTCAGCAAGGCTCCTTTGAGAGCTGTCTCTCTCTTTTTGATTTGGACTTTTTCCTCACTGCTTTCTGGTTCAAGGCTACACAGTTACAAACATCAGAGCTGTCTTCAAACCCAGGCAGCTAAACCCCTAGACTTGGGAAATCTTGGGAGATGACCTCAGTGTCCTGATGGAAATCATTTGGGGGATATAGATGAGAATTAAAAATATATCAATTTTATCATGCAATTAAAAAATCTAAGATTTTATCTGAAAAATTTATTCTTAGTAAATTCAAGAGAGAGACCAAAACTTCACATTTTATGTAGAAATCTACTTTCTCTTAAACATGTAGGCAATGTGAAAGAATGAGGTGAGTTCAGCTGCATTTGCTAATGAACCACCACAGAAAAGCCCTGCTTATTTCTATATTTTGTTGTTCTTCCATGTCTCAAAGTACACCATGACAGACTAAATGCCAGAATATTCACAAAAGCAATAATTTAGGACACTTTTGTTTTCTTTCCTTTTAAAAATAGTGTAATTCAGGTAAGTAAAAGTACTTTAAAGACAGCAAATTATGACACCTACTCAAGGAATTGACAAAGGGTGCCCCATCTAGATTTTTGAAAATGTGTTGCTCTCTCAACAGCTGTTTCTTTTGGTGGGGGTGGGGGAAGGATTTTTTTAAAAGAAATATTTATATGAAAGTTACTTCAGCATTCTCCACCGCTTTATACTGCAACAAACAACCAGTGTGTGTATTGGTTTATCACAGCAGCAAGTATCTTTGTTTCCTGGTTCAGTACTAATACCTCAAAAATCATGAGGCTTGTACCTGGAGCTATTCTGCAATGGGAAATATGGCACATTCAAAGGCATCATTGGAATATATGCTCCAAAAGCTCCTTCCTGATCTGAACTCGAGCACTAGCACAGATATTTGCATTTAATTGACTTTTGATATGCCTTCTGATATGCCTTCTGGAGTAAATCAAACAACTGTGAGGAAATTTTGAAGATAATTTGCTATGGTCCTTTCCTAATAATAGTAAGGATGAGACCACTACAGACCCTCACTTTTGCCTGTCCTGCCAACCCTTGAATGCATGAGACTGGCACCTTCAGCACTTTCTTATTTTTTGTGCAGTGTCCCAGTGTGGAAAATACATAATCTTTAATGTCATGATAGAAAAACTCCACAAACAACCCACAAAAACAAAAACCAAACCAAACCAACAACAAAAACAAAACAAAACAAAAAAACCCCAACCAACCAAACAAAAAACCCCACACCAAAACCCACCACAAATTTATTTGATGAGGTAACACATGATAAAAACTTTATTTCAGGATTTTAGCACCAATATCCCTTTCTTAGAATGTAAATTGGATTTTTACAGACCACCTGTATTCAGAGACCTTAGGAACCCTTAAATTCTAACTGAAGGGCAGTAATATCTGGTGGGGGGATATATTTATCTGCTCCAGCAATGTCACAAGTATGCATCTGATTCTTAAAATACACAATTTTTGGATTTTTCTGTATTTCACTCAAAACAGACCAGTAGCTATCGTATCTGTGATATCACTATTTGGTTTCATTTAATATTTTAACACCAACAGTAGAATGTATAAACTATCACACTGAAAAGGCTTACCTAAAGACAAAAAATTCAGCAGATCTTTCATGCAGATCAAAGACTTTTATCTACTTGGTTATATGTGTAATTTATTTGTTGTGAAAACCTGTAAGCAATTAAAAATTAAAACAAAAGGCACTGGCACAAGACATGCTGGGTAAGATAGTGTGATATGTTGCTGTGGAAGCCAAGGTTGTACTAAGTTTCTATAAGGAGCTGGATGTTTATAAGAATATCCAGGTTTATGATGTTATAGTTAAAAAACCAAGAAAGTGCACATTTGACCAATCCGTAGTCATTAGACAAAACCTAATCAAATATATCAGATGTTGCTTATTGATATTTGTGGAAAGGTTTTCCTCGACTCATCCTATATTAATTACCATTGGAGATGGGTTGGAAGACCAAGAGGATATCCCAAGTCTAACTCTTGCAGAGTAATTAAAAACAAGAAAAAACTCAGCACAAAAATGTCATTACACCATTGCTGTCACTGCTTTGCACATGGTGTACTGTTATGAACAAGACTCATTGGGAAGGAGCACCCCTGTATTATGCAGATATATTCTAAGCTGGAAGAGAAGTTGGTGTAGTAATAACATTAAAGACTACATTCTCTGATATTTTCATCTGTGCTATAATTGGTCGAGGTTAAAGTGATGGCCGTGTTGAGAAAAACACGGTAATTTAAATACTGCTTCCTTGCTGAATTCTTCTCACAGATTCTCATAGGACATTTTGTCCTCCTTTTTTGAACTGTGGCCTATTCCAGCAAAGTTGCCTCAAGCACCTTCAAGGTTCTGCAGAGACATCTCAGTGTTCAGAATAGTTTCATCATAAGCAAAATCCTTTTCCACAAACAATGAACACTGCAGTATTCACTGCCAGTGGCACAAAACAAAGTCTATTTTTGTTATAGCCTGAGGTGGCCTTCCACAGCAGATCAACATTCATCATTTTCTTTTCTGCAGTTTTTTCTGTCTTGCTGTTTCATTCAGTTATGTGAAAAACCTGTCTCTTGACATGACTGAAGGAATTGTGTGTGGCGTCTCACATCACCACCCTGTAATACCTGACCAAGAGATAGTTTGCACAGATATTAAAAAAAATTGAAGCTTCCAAGCATAGACTTAAGAAGAAAAGCATATTTCTCCCATTTAAAAGCCTTGTAAAATACTTTCTACTTAGATCATGTTAACAATATTTTAAATAACAAGAACATTCAGAAGTAGGCAGGAAATTTCTCATACTAACTTCAATTCCTTGATTAATAAACCAAAACAGAGGCAAGGTGCGTTAGGTCAAAATGCAAGATTTAGGGAAGACCTTACAATCTGTAGAAACTGGATAAATTAATACAGAGCTGCACCTTTTACTGAAGGTCAGTACTCGGATGATTTTGAAATGTTAGCAATTAAAAAACCCCAGAAGTTGTAAACAATTTTCTTTATCCCATTTCCTTGAACAGAATTGGTATAACTATGAGCATAAGGAAAATCTTAGGTTAAAGATAGCAAAAACAGATACATGTTCCCCAAAGACATAAATTTTTTAAATTTACTAGTGCTGGTCACACAGAATGTTCTTATTTAGCAAAAAATATGATAATACTGATATTAAAGATTATTTTTTTCCTGTAGTGAATTGCAGTTTTGAACACATCAAATTTTTGTTTCCAGTTTTCCAGGAATATGGTGATAAACTGGACATTTATATTCTGTGATTTAATTTTCTTATCATTGTCTTTAATCCCTGTAATTTGGAACACACCCAAATGACCTATAATGATATGGATTTTCTGTGGAGAATGTGAGAAGACAGTTGATTAAAAGCTTTCTTTATAGAAAATTATACAACTTGAGTCTTACTGTCCCATAACATGAAAATCCAAAAATAAAACACACGCCTTGTGCTAAAAACATCTTGTGCACACAACATAAACAACCCCTCAGGTGTACTTATGACATTTACTGCTGTGCATATGCAGAGTAGAATGCATATCCTAGCCAGCCATGTCTGGCTAAGAGACATCAACTGGCTGAACAGGGTGGTTGTAGCTGTTGTATTGAATGTGGAAATGCTTTAGGAGCAAAGGGGCAGAGTATTCTGGTAATCACAATCTGTGAAAAGATCCTAAAAATCTGAAAAGTTCAAATTGCTTCTAGCCAGTGTACCCTTTAACAGATTTGGATTATGAAATGATTCACTATGTGACACGGTAACCTTAACCAGTTCAGAGGAAGCAGCATGCCTATATACTGCATATTGAAAGCAGAATAATTCATTCAAATTACCTGCATTGCAGCTGAGCAACTGTTAAACTCCTCTGAAATCCTACAGCCTTTAATGCTACCTCCCAGCCACGTAAAAAGCCAGTTGTCACAAGATCATATAATTCATTTCTCATGCAGAACACTGGAGACAAATTACTGTCACTGATCAGTACTGCAGTTTTCATCATCTTCTGGAACAAATTATACAGGTTTGGGGTGGTTTTTTTTTTTCCTTTTTTTCCTCCATTGTTCTTTTCCCCTCCCTCTAGGGGAGGAAAACAGCTAGAGTTTTTTCAGCCTTTTTGGCCATGTACCTTAAAGAACTCACTCAGTTTAGGAGCCTTACTATCTCTGCAGCACTATAAATAAAGATCTGTTTTCCCAAGGTAGTAGGCATTTCAGGAGCAGATACAGAAAAGGGAAGAAAAAAGAATGAGAAAACAAACAATGATGGCTCAGACTGGGCAATCACCAGCCTAACTCCTTTGACAATGAGGCTGGCATCTTACTATAAAATTATAATTTCATTGAAAAGGAGAATTATATTTGATATGCAACGAGGTAGCTTAGACAGAGAAATTGCATGGCATCTTTCCTAGCAACATCAGTGACCTTATTTTGCTGGGTTATTTCAAATTAAAGGATCCAGACTTAATGCAAAAACTGCTGGCCGTTGTTCCTCTGCATTAATTGATGCTTCAGAATGAAATTCACAGGCAAATTAACTGGTTAAGATTTTTTTTTTAATTTTGTTTCCCATCACAAAAACACTACCTGCATTTTCTCTAAGATGAAATCCCTTGCATTTTCTTACAAGATAAACAAATGTCCCTCGCTATTGCTTCCATTTCAGCACTGCTTTATATCCCAGTGCAGCACATGGACTGATGTGTTACACTTGCTCATTTTCATGTCCATGTTTCAACCCTGCTCCCATAGGGTTCACTGTTGCTTTTGAGCAGAGGTGCCCCTTAGAGTGTCAGGGCTTCAATATTGCTGCAGGCTTCTAACATTACAGCCCTGAAAATGTCAAATGGTGTTCCGGTGAAGCCTGCTGGCTCATTTGCTTGTATCTTCCCCTCCAGGCTCTTTTTAGCTTTCTCTTCTTCTTCTCTACTCCCTCAAGAGCCTGATGCCTGGCATATTTCCCAACTGTATTAGTCATGCCAGAAGCAGAACCATGTATCCTCAGTTGAGCTGGTTCCACAAGCTGCCCAAGAGCCCTTATGAGACCAACAGACCATACAGCCTTGATAATTTTGCTAGAAATACACTGTTTATGGATGGGGAAGCAGTAATTGTGTATTTCAAGTACTGTTTCTGAGCTTTTAATAGTTATAACTTCAATTTTTTTCTGTGTGAAAAAGAAACTGAAGATTATTGCTTAAATATTTTAAGTTCTGTGGACTTTAAACAGACTTTGATAAACCAGAACTTTATATTTTTAAATGCAAACCTACTTGTATTCAACTGCCAGCATACATGCCATCCCTCAGGAGACACCCTCTAGCTTTTGTGTTATAGCTCTCTATATTAAAGCTAGTCAGAAATCTGGAAAATAAATCAAAACCATCTTTTTTACTTATCACCCCCTTATCAGAAAAAAAATTCATAAGGTATTTGGAGTTCATAAATAAAAAAACATACACCGTGGTAATATTTTGCCCCATATTACTCTCTCTAAAGGTATCTGTTTATAAACTTAATTTTACTGGCAGAGAAATGGACAGCAATATGCACATATGTGGCAGAATCTTGCAGTAACCTCTACTGAGCTTCCATGACTTGTAAAAACGAAGTGGAAATAATGTCACAAGCTTAAAGTCCATCTTAACAATAATGGTGATCAGGATGGGAAAGGGGAAAGGAGAAAGAAAAGCGGGCCAAGAAAATACATGCTTGTCCATTCAGAGGCCTGATGAAAACAATATCAAATGTATTAACACCATTTTTAACACCTGCATTTGCAAGCGAGAAAGAAAAAAACAATTTTGTGTATGTGGTTTAACTTTCAGAAAATAGAAGATAGAGAAGATGGTATGGAGAGGACAAAAGGGATGTAGGAAGTTGTCAGTCAATTAAAGATGTTATCAGAGCACCACAACAATGAACAAATCTCTTTGTGTGAATTAGCTACACTAGAGACTGTCTGCATGCACGTACTATATAGAAAACCCAGAAATGTCAGGGCTGTTGCTAAATTTTATTCTAAAAATATCTTCCAGCTGTTTTCCTAGTAGGAAAAAAATTATAACTGGAAACATAAGCCAATGTAAAACAATTGTTAAGATTTTATTTTGGTCTGTTCAAGAACCTGCCTCTGATCTGTGCACGATCCTTTGCCCTGTGTCCTCATCATGTCAGTGCATGTCACACTAAGTGATGCAACTAACACTTGTCATCTTATATTTCTCCTTAAAGCATCTCCAAAGAGAGAAATTTTCACAAAAATTAAGAAAGCTGAAGAAATATGTTGGGTATATTGACTGGAAGTGAGTATAACAGATTTCGACAAGCTCTGAAAAAGCTCTGACTCCTCCAGAAACAAACAAAAAATGTTTTAAAATCAGGGGTATCTGAATATCTTACTGGAATGAGATACAGTTCTGTGTTTTGAATTGGAATAAAATTTCTATTAGTACAAAAAGAATAAGGCTGAGGGCTAATAAAAATTTTCGTTGCCCGTCCTACATAGACCATAGTAAAATAATATTTTGTCTGTCTAGAAGTTTGAGTTACTGCAAGATTTTTGTGGCAATTTCTTTTAATGTACTCTACATCTATAATTCCTAAAGAGCAATGCAAAAAGAGTCACACAACTAACTTCCAACCTTGAGTTTGAATAACGTAGCTCTTTGAGCTCCAGTAACAATTCTCCTGTGACAGTGGAAGATTTCTGAGATTCTGTGAGCAGTAAAACAAAGATATTATTATATATTTTCAGCAAAACATATATTTCATGAAAGCCTGACACATTACAAAGGTGTGCTCATTTTGCTAACCTTTTCAATAGAAACTACTTCAGATACAGAGGTTTCTAGCACTTCCAGAGAAACAGAAGGAAGACATAGGCAGACACACAGAAATGACACTGCCCTGTTTGGCCAGAAAATAGGACTCTTAGGACAGGTCTATTTTGGAGAAAAAAAAATAAAATTACAAGATCAGATTTCCAATAGAGTCTATAATAACAATGTTACACCCACCCCAGAAGGGAAGAGTAACCTAGGTTCTTGTTTAGAGATCCCTTAGGACTTGATGCTTTGCCTTAACTAGAGGTTAGGAGAATACAAATATCATTTTGAAACCAGGCATTTACAGAGGAAGATTCCAAGTAACAAAATCTTGAGGGTGACCTGCTGGAGCTGAATGCAGCACTAGGAATCAGCTTTCACTTGTGCTTACTCTGAGGACTCTATTCTTTGATGATTTGAGTTCTCATATTTCTCAAGGTATTCAAGTCCTGTTCTTTTGATAACTTTTGTGCACTCTTTAATAATGGCACAAGGAGATTTTCCTTCCGTATTTATGGACAGCAGCATAGTAAATCGGAGGAGTCTTCTGAATGCAAAAGTTTTATTGTTGTACAAGAAGCTGGTGATCAAACAATTTAAAATATGGTACCTGGCTACTGGATTGGAGCTCCCCATGAGGCAGTTCAAACAGATGGCAGCCTTTGTTAGCAGAGCTAAAAAGTGTTAAAAATCTTAAAGTCATACTTGAATTAATTTCTTAGCTTGTCCCAAATTGCAAAAGCAAGAACTTGAGTCTGTGTTTTCTATGTGCTCATAAGGAAGAGAATGATGAGGAAGGAGCATTAAAAAAAATAAATATTTGGGAATAGGGACCTTTCCTTCTCAAACTTACAGAATTTCTTTTGTAAACCGGAAGAATTAGAGGTCTGTGTGAAAGAAGATCATGCATGGCATAATTTACATGACTGTCCTTCTGCTATGAATGGATGCAGTCTCTTTGTGAAGGATTGGCTGGGATGGAAGGGAGGGGGTTTTTCCCTTTTTGTGGGAGACAGTGAGAATGTGTGGAGCTCTGCCTTAGGATGGATGATGAGCAAGTTAAGAGCTTGTTTATCGGGATTAATGGGGAGAACAACGTGGGAAACATCATGTTGAGTGTTTACTCCAGACTCACCAGTCAGGAGAAGAAGCTGGTGAGGCCTCCTTCAATAACTGGAGGAAGCCTTGTCCCTACAGGCCCCAGTCCCATATCTGCTGGAAGAACAGCATGACAAAAAAAGGCAGTAGGTTTCTAGAGTTCATTGAAGTCAACACCTTGGCATGGAAATTGCAGAGCTGGGGAGGGAATTGCTCTGCTGTACCCAACAGCTAATACTTCCACACCAGAATGAACTGGGTGGGGATGGAAACATTCAATGCAGCTTTGCTGTACTGAGCATGAAACGATGGAGTTTGGGATCCCGAGAGGACGCAAAAAAAGGTAAAAGACCAACTGGAGGGCAGACTTTTGGATGAGTCTAGAGAGATAGCACTGGAGAGTAATTTTTCCCATTAGTGTCATTGTCTCTTCTCATCAAGAAAAATGATCATTCAATAATCAGGGATGTCTATGAACCAGAATAAAAACCCAAAGTATGAAAAAGATATTACGAACTCTCCCATGGCAGGTAGTTCCTCCTAATCTATAACAAAAGATAGAATATCATAGTGTTTGAGGTTTTGAAAAATGGATTTTTTGGTGGGTTTGTTATTTTTGAGGTTTTGTTTCATTTTGCTTTGGGGGGTGGAAGAACACCAGATCTTTTATTGTTTCAATTTCCATCTGTTTTAGTTTTGTTTGATTTTGGTTTTTGCTGTTTTGTTTATTTTTTTTGCTTCCTTATTTAGGATTTCTATTTATTTGTGGTTTTATTTGTTTGGCATGACTTCATATTTGTCTGTAAATTCCTTTATGAGAGAGAATTTCTGGAATAAAGAAAAGAGGAGAAGGAATAATTGCCTTTTATTTCTGGAAATATTTCATATCCTGTGATTAGTTGATAGTGCTAAGAGCCTCAGTTAAGCTCTCTTCCCCTTGCCTATTCACCCCTCATTTCCTGCACTGTCACTCTCATTCATAGCAAGAATTAAAACTAATGATAAACACAGAAGACAAATAATTAATAAATTAAATAACTAGTATTAAAGACTGGATGGAGATATTTTATGAACTGTGAAGAAGACTAATCATTTTTAGTGACTGAAAATTCATGTTCACTTTTTTTGTCCTAATGAGAATGTTTCTAAGTCACTGAAGCTACATCCTAGTTAAAAATATATCAAGAGAAAGATATTAAGCAGTTTCTTGATGTCAGTTTCATAGTATTCACAATCTTTGTTAAATTTATCACACTGTTAAAGCAGCAGTGGAAAGACACAAGAAGTACTTAACTGAGACAATTCCCCTCCAAACAATTAGCCTTTCAGAGAAAAAGCTTCTGTGATATGGTTGGTTTAAACAATCAGCTGAATAGTTATTCCCTGTAAAATCTTGATGAACTGCACCTTGAAGACTATTTTTGCTTAGGACTATTCCCCAACAAACTCCATATTTCATTTTTTGCTTCTGACTTGATTTTTGGTGTGAAATAAGAAGACACACTATTAAGAAAAGATATATTGGGACACTGTCCTGGTTTAGGGCAAATATTTAGGAGGAAACCTCTGGGAGGTCTCCTCTAGGAAGAGCCGATTCCAATCGCCCCTCCCTCTACAGGTCCGGGAAGAATTTCCTTAGAGAAAAGTGGAAAAAACTATTTATTTAACAAATATATTCACAAGTATAGGAAAAATTTGGATAATATGAAAACAATGAAACCTCTCCTTCCTCTGAAGAGATGGTAGATTCAGAGTCCGTCTGAGTCCGGTTCAGTGCGGCGGGGGAGGGGGGGGGATTGCCAGGCCCGGCTGTAGGAATCGGCGAGGGGGGGCCCCCCGGGGGTTCCCTGGTGTCCTGGGCCCACGCGATGCCAGCCAGTCCCAAGAAGAGGAAAAAAGGAAAAAATACCCAGCAAAAGAAACAAAGTCTCTCCCTGCAAAAAGCTGAGAAAAATCCGAGGAAAAACCCTCCGCTGTGAGCTCTTCCAGCACCCACACCAGAGAGAGTAAAAAAACAGAAAAAAAAAGAAAAAGAAAAGAGATAATGCTGTCCGCTGGAAGTAGCCTTGCTTCGTAGGAGTAGGAGTAAAGGTATCCTGCAGACAAACGGCGAGTGGTTTTTTTTTTTCCTCCACCTTCACTCTCTGTCTTTCTGGGACAACTTACAGCTGCAGAACTTAAGGTCCAGCATAAGCAAGAGGACGATTGGGGATACAAACAGGTCATATGGCCAACCCAGGACAGACACAGAAAATAGTGAACAATTTAGTGGATTGCATCTGCTTTTATTTTACAAAATGTGGAATATAGAGGATAAAAGATGATATGGTGCAGAAATTTTATTCTTTTTTTTTTAGATAGTCACATGCGCATGTGCATTCATCAATTGCAAGCACTGGTCACTCATATTTAACAAGTACTACATTTATGAGACCTGATGAGGGATAAAACAATTAATAGAAGAATAAGGAGAGTTTGAGATAGAAAAAAATCAAATCAATAGCATTCAGAAAGTGAAAAGCCTGTTGATGCCAATATTTTACTTTGACAACTGCAGATTTACCTGTACTAATTGATACACACAGACATTTTAAATGTGACTGAAAATAAAAATAGTATGGAAAACTGTAGTATATAATATTGGAATTTAGCTATTGATTTCTAAGGAAAATTTTTCACATTTTCCTTAAATATTGAAGCTTTAGAAAAATATTCATCTTATAACAAAAGATAATTTCATTTTATACTATTTATTTTGGGAACCCAAGTGCTTCCTGTGTTGTTACTCAGACTTGCACAAGAGAAATATTTCTGTTTTCCCCTGTGATTGATTTAAATCAGTAACATACACTTCAGGGATGAACTGAGCATGGCCATAGAACCTATTATAATAGTGTTTTTGGGGCTGCCACACTTGTGGGTGTCTGCATGATTTGTATGTTCCTGCCAGGCTCGAGAGACTTATGTGGAGTGCCTTCCTTAGTCTGATGCATGTTCTGCCTCCAAGGATGGTCTGAGTGTCAAAGCAAAGATAAGCTTGATGTTAAGGGAAGCTTCTTATGATCTTGTACTTACAGAGAGGTAGCTTTGCAAGGTTTCTCATTTCTTGGACTAATATTCTAATGAGAAAAGTGTAAACTCTGGAGTCTCTCTTCATCTTATTTTGAAATAGGAACCTATTGTTTGAACTCCATGGGAAGACTGAGACTAATGTATTTGAGGTACAAACTATGAATTTAAGCCTCAGATTTGCAAATATTTAAAGACAGAGTTATGATTACTGAAAGGTTAGTATTTCTTTCCATTCTTATTTTTTTAATTCTCAACAAGCATCAAATAATTTACTTGGTATCTACCATCTCACCCTCATTAAATTCCAGCAGAAAGATTGCTGACTATTCATTTGTTATTACATTTTTAGTTATTAGTAATAAATGCTGACATTGGTGGCCCTATATTTTAATCCTGAATACAATAAAATTTTATGGAACAGCAAGGTCATTAATTTAGAAATTATTATGATAGTAAGCCATCACGATATATTGTCTCTTTATAAAATTATCTATCTGTCCAGGTTGGTTAAATCAATACTGATTTACTCAGCTTATTTTGCCAAATTATCTAGATATGGCCTGTATTTTTTAACTAGCTTCTAGTTACATGGTAAACCTTTGTATCCTTCAAGAAATGGAAACTGAGGGTACAAAGTGGGTGTCACAGGATGCTGCTGAGTTATTTGGAAAATGCATTTTTCATTTCTGACAACCTTAGAGTGAAGACAATTGAAGTAATATATTTAAGATGATTTTAGAAAGACAGTTGGCTGCAGACTCCCAAATTGGTACAGATTCTATGGTGACACACTATTAACATATTCTATGCCACTAGTTTTCATTATGTCGATGCATAAAATCAATAAAGAACTTCAGAAGATTATTGCTTACTGTGATACAACTATTTTGGGTTTATTGACCTATATGCCAAGAATGGATAGGAGTAAAATGAGCCAATAAAATTGAGTATCACTGTTTTCTGGCATAAGAGTAAGATGTTACTACTCATAGACTTTTCTACAAGAAGAGATTTCAAGGAAAAAAAAGAAAATAAAACAGAAATCCCCAAACAATACCCAAAACTCCCACAGAACAAACCCCACCACAGTTAAAACAGAGAGCCAGTCAGACTCAATATTTAACCTGCTGTAAGGATGAGGAACTCTTTTCCCCAAGCATGTCTTCCATAAACAATAGATGATGACTGATAACTCTTCCTTTCAAAAGTTTTTCTCTGACTCTATCACTAGTGAAAAGAGGGAAAAGTGAAAAGCACAATTTTGTGCTGAAGCCAGCCAGAGTTTAGATGGGATTATAGCATTAAAATAAAAGATTAACAGGACTTTTTGGGGAAATAGAATGCATTTTATTACAATTAAAAGCTTAGTTAACACAGAAAAAAAAATGAAGGCAGCAAATTGACCTTTTGTTGTTTGAAATATCATTCCAAGTAAGAAGAAATGTCTTATGCCTTCACACACCAAAATAAACCAAACAAAACCAAAACCAAACAAAACAAGCCCAAAATCAAACCAAACCAAAATAAAACAAAACTCACAAAGAAAACCACCAAACTCCCCCCCCAAACCACCCAAACAGATAAAAAAAGAAATCCTTCAGTTTCAAATAGTATGCAGGGGAACTGAAAACCACTTACCATTATAAATAGTATAATGGCTATAATTTATATAGTGTTTCTTACTTTGCTCTCAAAGGATCAGGACATTTATCCATGTTCTAAAACATCAAGTAGGTAATCTAACTAAATGATTTGAATTCTTTTTGTTCCATTTAATTCTCCTACTTTTCTGCTCTTTTTATGATTAATTTTTGCGTGTGATGCCTCAAATCACTACATATGGTGGATGTTATCTCGAAGATATCAGGGCCCATCCCTGTCATACCCTCAAAAAACTCACTAAATCTGCACTTTTTTTTCTGTCTATACCTTACTAAGAGTATATATTATAGTAACAATACAATACATAGTATTGTTAGTAACAGCAGCAATACACCATTAATGTTTAAGAGAACAATATCGTACAAATAAAGACCAGTATGTCTTATGTGGTGCTTCGAGTACTAAGGAGAAAAGAATGTTTAGTCAATATAACTTATAAAATGAAATGGGGGAGAAAATCTTGCAAAGGAACTTTCTGCAATACCCCTCCTTTCACTTTTAGCTCAAGGAGTCATATGTTAATCCCTATCAGTTTGGACATAATTGACAAAATCCCCAAATCTTTACATCTTTGTCTCGATAATGAATAATCTAGACTGGTTTTGATTTGGGTAGTAGTCTTTGAAAACTCCATTGCCTTACATGTACACACACATGCAAAAACATACATTCTCATATACAAGTCTGTGAGAAACCTTTCTTCTGAGATTTCCCAACAGCTAAATATATCAAAGCTATCCCTTTGATACATCAAAACCTCCACACAAGACTTGTACAGCTTGAGTCTGACATGTTGCTTCTTTACTTTTATAGATTATAATAATGCCTTCTCATGTAAAGTTTTCATGTTCCTTAGGTTTCATATACAGTTGCTCACTTCATCTTTTTATCAATTCTTTAAAACTCCTTTGAATTTCCAGGTCTATCTGTACCAACTAATGCCACTGTCATAGACTTATACAGTATTGATTATATCCCTTGATATATTATCTGTTTTTTCCTTCTTGTATCTATTGCAGATTAAGCTGTCATCTCTGTGGCTTTATATTTTCTATATTTTGACAGGTAGCAAACTTACCTTGTCTTAACTTTATTGAGTTATTAATTTTCTTTAATATTTTCCATCAGAAACCAAATAAAATTGTTATTTTTCCTTTTGCCATTTGAATGACATGACATGAAAGCAAGATATTCACAGTTTTTTGTCTTTTTTTCACCATGCATTTATTAAGATATACAGATTTCTATTTTAAACGAGGTGCATACATATACAATGTTATCATGTCCCAATTTTATTACACTGTAAAGCCAGAGTTAGAAATAAATAACAAAAAGTAACAATGATAACAGAGATGCACTATTTTCTTTACAATCACATGGAAAAATTGCAAACAGAGAAGAGGAACATAGTTGGATATAATTTGCAGTGAAATATGCCATAAATTAATTAACAGAACTTAAGAGAATTCACAGTAAATAGGAACAGAAATAGAAAGAAGGGATCTAGCTTTAGAGCTGCCACTCAGAATCCAACCTGATGTTGCTGAAGTTTCAAAATCATATATATCATGCTTTATGTGAGAAGGGAAGTTTTCCAGAGAGCAAAAATCTAGCACATATTATAAATGATCCATGAATCCAAGAGGCTCTGAACCTCACAACTCCTAAAAATAATATAGAAAACAGAAAAAGTCTCAAACATTGAAAAAACTTCAATGTGCCTTCCAGGTGTGTCTTCCAGGGCTGACAACTGCTTAAATGCCTCTCCAGTACTCAGCTAATGTCACTTTGAACAACAACTTGGAACTGCTCAGGGACTGCTTTATTTTCACTGAAGTTGCTGAGGAGCTGGCAGTTGTTACCAGTGCAGCTGTGCAGTCTGGCAAGGCAGCTCTCCACTGTGCCTTTGCTTGTCTGGGAGTCAAGGCACATCAGCAGATCAGCACATCTCTGAATGTGCAAGGCTCACCCAAAGTGAAGGATTCATAACATAGCAGAAGTAAGAAATGCCCGTGTCCAAACAATACTTTAGCAAGTTCAGTGAAGGCTTATAAGGCAATAAACAAAGTAATAGAAGGAATCAGATCCTTTATAAACAACTGATCTTGCTACACAAACAGCTACTGCATACATAGAAAAGCTAATCTCTTGACCAATAGTTCCTGATATAATTTTAAAACTAACAATACAACAACATTCTCTCTCTCCCCACCAAAGCTGCAAAGAAAAGAAACCTCAAACAAACCAAACCCAGAAGCCAAAGGCAGTTTGACATATGTTGTAGCATAATTCATATCACTGACTTTGGCTTTCAAATAAATTCTGTATCAGAATGCTTGCTAAAATATAGTACAGTCCTTCTTTTATGTTCAATATTGGTCATGGAGATTAACAGTCATGGTCACTATCCACAGAAATTGTTACCACTGTTAATACCATGCTAAAATGGCTATTTACAAATGCTGCCAAATTTGGATGCAAATTTGAGACCCAGAATGACATATGGCAGAAACAATCCTTAGTCACTGGATTTAGCAGTTCAGAGGTTTTGGGTCTCACTGCTGTCAATATTGACACAAGCAGAAATGCCATTATACATTAGTATTACACATCCTGAGCCTTGACTTCTTTGGCTTTCTTAAATCATCTTCCCATTACACAATCAGTATTTCACACAAAGAGGATTCTGTATGAACGGTGGCTATTCTCCAAGAATTCCATAAAGCCAGCAAATCAGTTGATCTTCACTCAAAAGAGTAAGGTGGAGTACTACAAAAGCACCTACTCTGTCTGAAATACATAGAGCTGGCAGCATTGAGGGAGCTGCAGCAAACTGAGAGGCACCCTGTCTAAGGCTGAGAAAAAAAGCTGATCTTTTTGTTTTCTGATTTTACTACTTCTTGAATTACCTCACTGTTTGCTGTTTTCTAGCCTGTTCTTTGTAATGAGATATGTGTTTTGCTCCTTTATTTCACAAGTTTCCTACAGCTTTCATTGTATGTACTTTGCAGAAAAGACAAAATGAAGAAGAAGCTAAACTCTAACCCAAACCAAATAAAACTCAAAACAACCATCAACATATTATTTTAGTTCTTAGCTGAAGCTCAGGCAAACCCTAAGGACTTAAATACACAGTATTTGATTGCAGACTCTAGGCTTTTGCATGGAAATTGTCAAATACCAGACCTTTAGTCATACAGCTGTCCAAAAAAATGGAGGATCAAAAACCCAAGGGTCATGAATTTGGTTAAGGGAAGACCATAGAAAAATATGATTTTTATATTTATTAATGCATCTTTCTTTGCAGAATACCTGTGGAGGGGCGGGGTAGGGTAGGGGCTATGGGGAGGAAAATGGAGCAACATGTGGAGAAAGCACCTCATGATACAATACATCAGAGCTGTTGACCTCCAGTTTGAGACAGGTCTCTTTTCTGATCAGTAAGCTGGGTGGCTCTGCCCAGCCTGTAGGCATTCATTAGTTATACTTCCAGCAGGCAGCGCCAGGCACCATCAGGATTTTAAAAGAACTCTAAATGTACAGTGATATAAGTTATCTATCAGTTTTTAGTCTACATAGTTCCAATATTTCACAGGGTGTAAATATTTTTATTAAGCCTGAAGAGCTTTAGCAATTCTCAACTTCTGTAAGAATGTCAAAATTTTGACCTTAAAACTACACATTCTTTAACAGTGTCATTGTATGGGACCCTTATGAAAAATAATATCCTAAGGAACAAAATATATGCTGTTTTCCTCTTTGTGCTTTCCTTTTTTATTAATATATATCTTAGAAATTTTTTTTTCCCTGAGTAATTTGTAGTAAAATATAACACTCTACTTTGCCTCTCTGTGGGTATCTTCCTATTACTGTAGTACCTTCAAAGACATCTAACCACAACAGTGTAGAAAATTATGCTTGATATTTGAGAACTGTTTTCATTCAGATTAATTTATCCCTTCAATTCTCTTGTGGAAACAATCACAGTGAAGACAAACCACTGAGCCATTTAGTTTAAACCACAGGTGCACCAAATCTTTTTACTCTGCCCGCAGAGTGGTCTTTGAATTTCCCAATATCCATTTCAGTAGCAGTAATTGGTTTATAATAGAAGTCTTGTATAAAATATGCACAAAGTTTTGAAAACATTAAAAAAATCTTCTATTTACTTTATGGTTTTGTTTAAAAAGACATCACTGTATTATAAGCATACACGATTTGGTATACAATACATTCATTCAATTTTGCTATAGCATTAAAATAGCCTCTACAGATAATTCTGGAAAGACAATATACTGTCAATTTTCTTTTTGTCTTGCATTTTTCATCTTGAAAATACTTCAGCTCTTGCAACATTTTAAAAAATATTTTGGATTTGACTTTACTGTAATCTCTACTGTTTTCTTATCTATATTTTAAAATTATTCTGAAGCCTAAAGAGAACTCTTGCAACAGTTCTTACAAAACCTTCTCATGTATTACTAAAAATGTTGCAGTAACCTCAAATCCTAAATAAAAACAACTTAACTGTCTGTTTTGTCAGTTTTATACTAACACCAAAGTTGGCACAATAGTCCACTCTCCATCAATAACAGCGCTGATAAAGTGAAAAGTTCACAAAGTTTCTGACTATGAGAGAAGATCCCCATGTTGAAAAATATAGCATAAAACATATAGTTTCATCCCCTCACTATTTTATTCTCTAGTACATCCCCCCTTTTAGGAAAAAGAAACAAGGCTTTTATAATCTTATTTTAGTAGAATTGAATTGCTTATGTTAGAAGGTACTAAAGTGTTACCTAACCTAGCTGTTTATTTTTCATTCTATTCATATGCTTGAAGTCTATGGCTGATCTACAAAACTGGTACTTAGGAAAGGTCTGTCAGCACCTTTCAGGTGCAGACTGAAAGGGTTCTGGTAGATACTAATTTATAATCAAGCTGATGTTTTATATTAAATGACTCATGAATGTGGCACTCAAGATTAACATCATATTTTTACTACTTGCTCATGATACAATTACTTACTGTTAATGAGAAATTATTTAAGAAATTAGGTTTTACGGACAAACAATTTGCATCCATTTGAGGAAATGTTCAGATCTAATTGTGCAATTAGCTACATTTTCAGGAAATCCCTACACAGTAACCAAGGCTGAGTTCATAAATTCCACAGCCTAATGCCTCTTTTAACAATATTGAGGACTAGTTGTAGTTCTTACTCAAAGTAAAGAATAACATCTATTTCATCTTCTTAGAGTTTTCACAATAAGTCTTGTTAAGAGAAAGAGTTGTTTAGAATTTAATGAAAATATTTTTCAAGTTTAAAGTTCTTCCTTTTTCTCAGCAAATATTTGCCTTTGGATTTTAACAGGTACAACAGCATTCCCCAGTGATGTCTGGAAAAGTTTTATGATGCTGCCTCTTAATGGAATCTTACCTCTGTTTAAAGCACAATTATACCTGTACTCATTTAAAAGTGTCATTAAACACTGATATAATAACAAGTATGAGTGACAGGACCTTGTGTATATCTTCTCATTTGCATTTGCAATTAAATCTAATCATGCTGTTTTGTTGTATTCTTAGGAAATGTCTGTCTATTAGGCCTTGGTACCCTACCTTTAATGCACTGGTGTCATATCCCACTGGCAAGTGAAAAAACTCTTCTAGAAAAAATAAATGTTCCATCCTAAGCATTCTTTCACTGGCAACTGTAAAACCTCATGTTTCACTCTGAAGTGAAATATATTGTAAGTATAAGCAAATTTTTATAGCTAACTGGGTAACTAAACAATTTCAGGCTCAGTTCAAAGTTGAGAAAGTTACTTTATGGTATTATGATAGCATACTGATGCCCATATCATACATTGGGTTTAATCCTATATCTGTTTCCTGTGGGTTTTGTTTTCCTTCAGAGGCACACAAGTGATGGAAGTCTGATGAAGAGTAAGTTTTTGTTACAAGAAAACTTCATTAATACCTGCTCTGGTTGCAGGACTTCTCTTTTAACTAACCACATCTGAATGTAAATTGTAATACCCAATTTACATTCTGACTGATAGTCTCTTCTTAGGAAAAAGGGAAAATTAAATTTTTTGGACTTGTTTTTCTTTTCTATTTTTATTATATTCCAGATGGAAATGAA
Source organism: Petroica traversi (assembly GCA_025920805.1). Classification (NCBI taxonomy): domain Eukaryota; kingdom Metazoa; phylum Chordata; class Aves; order Passeriformes; family Petroicidae; genus Petroica; species Petroica traversi. Next base: position 4,841,699 of record JAHLSL010000057.1, on the reverse strand, counting down.
GAGTTAAAAAAAATTTGAATTCTGCATACTTACTAAGAAAACAAATTTTCATGTTAAAGACAGTGATGATTAAATTGTAAAAAAATTAGTTTTGAGTGATAAAGTAGGAATATATTTTTTCTAATTGCTACTTGTATTAGAACAATTTTTTTGAAGTTCAAGAATCTCTGGATAACTTCATTCTTTTTTTTTATGTTCATGTTTTTCTCATTATCATAAAACATATTGAATGAATAGTATATATAAGATTATTTTTTGCACTGTTCTTAAATTAAAAGCAAATAATGAGAGAGCACATACTTCCTTTAAGTCTTGATAATAACCTTGCATTTTTTTTTTGCAATAAAGTACATAAAAACATCAAGCTAAAATAAAGCTCGGTTTTTATATTATGTTTAGCTTTGACATTTTTCAGGCAAATTTTATTAAAATTTTCTCTGTCCCCCATGAAAGAAAGTGTTTATATTTGATACAACTCTTTTCTAGTAGATACAGAGAAAAAAAATCTAATAAACACTTCTAATAATCATAAAATTCATGTAGGTTTTTCGACAATGCTTACTCAGGGATTGTTTTAGAGGTTGAATCTGCAGATTCAACAATAGAAGACAGTGAAAATTTGGGTTTAAAAGTAAAGTAACTCAGACTGATGAAGCTGTAATACAAATGTGTCAAAACGATGTTTACATATGAAACTTAATAACAGAAGATATAGAACTCTAGAATTAAAAATTCTCTTATAAAATGTTTTACTTCTGTTGATTGCATCAGATTTACTGTATAAATCAGCTTTTAAATTCTCAGCAAGTACTATACTATATTAAATCAAATTTACTTCCTATATTCAGAAAATTTTCAATATACCACCAAAGGAAATTCTTTTTATTCTTTCTCACTACTTCCATCTTTATGTTCATTTAACTTATTTCTAGTAATTATAGATCAGTTTTACATGCAGAAGAAAAAACTTTGCAAACAATTGTAGATTAAAAATTGTATCCTTTTTTCTGTAGTATTTCTAGTGCTAGAATACACCCACACAGGCACACACGGACACACACATATAAATTTTAATGAAGGAAATAATGCGTAGCTTTGAGTAAGTAACACATTCTTCTCTAAATTTCTGATGTTGCTTTTCTATTATTATTATTCTATTATTATTCTATTATTTTTGAGGCCTTCCTGTAAAAAGAGTGGCCCACTGAATTGCTATAAAAGATATATTTATGTTCTTAAATGTTCATGGACTCTGAGCCTTATTTATAATTAATATGTCTGGGAAACAAAATTAATGAGTTGCTATTTGAAACTGAGTTTTTTAAAGAAAAATTATGTGATAAGAAAGGGAATTAATTAAAAATGACCTAAGTATGTAGAACATAAAGAAAAATGTGTACTCTCCATTGTTTTTACATAGAACTAAAGCTATTGATCAAATTTAAATTTTATTCTGAAGTTAGTCATAGATACACACAAGAAAGAAATTTTTAATAAACAAATGTTCTAATGATCTTGAAAAATGCCCCATGAATCTGCCATTGAAAAGGCAATGTATGAATTCTGAAGTGCAAATCTTTATTCTAGATTAAAACCAGTTTTATTTCACTGTGCCATAAACACGACTGGTAGTCCCGAAATGTGACATTTTTTTTTCTCCACCCTTACTTAAAAAAGTTAACTCTGATTTTCTTTTAAAAATGTGTAATGCAGTGTTTCACAGCAGATATATCTTCCCTGTAGAGTAAATAAGAACCAAGCCTATAACACTTGAGTCCTGGAGCTTGCTGTACTATCTGACAGCATCAAATGAAATGAGTGCACAGCTGTTATTGCCAACACAGTGGCAGGTTCTGCTTTATTGGCTTATTTTCTGATTCCATTTTGATATGCAATTGCTTCAAAATGGTACCAATGTATATCAGAGCAAAAGAAAAAACTTTCAATATTCAGTTCAAGAAATTCTATCCATTAAGCACTCTTTTTTTTTCTTTTTAAAAATATTGGTTCTGTTTTTAATCTTCTTACAGTTTATAAACTCCTTGATTACTAAAAGATATATTGTCACCTTATTTCTTTCAATCATTTTTGCAAGCTCCTCCTTGTTTGTATGTGATTCATTGTATTAAAAATGTCCCACCTGACAAGATCTCTTTCAATCTTTTCAGTTTCTATCTTTTGCACAGCTAGCCCTTCTCAGCTCAAATCTTGCTCACTCTGGCTTTTACAGCTGTTCCAATTATCAGTTAATTATCATTACAGTTCTATGCTGCATGTCTAGACTAGTTTGAAACCTCACATTTTGATGGGAAAATGTTCCAAATGGTTTCACACAGATTCTGGCAAATTTATCTTTTAAAATAGTTACAAATCCAGTACTTAAAAAGATGACCCAGTCTTCTTGGGGCTTTAGCAATTTAATATTTCGGCTTTTAATGCCCAGTGTCAGGTGCTCATGCAGTCTTGCAATCTCTATTGCTTGATTGTGTCAGAGCTTTTAGATAGGAATTCTCTCTGCTGCTTGTTCTTGAAAATCTTTCAAGCCTCATTTTTTTTTCAGTTCTGTTCTCAAACGATTGCACCTGTAAAAAATTTCTTTGTAAGCTATTTCTACTTATGTATCTAAAAAGCTTTCTGTATCTATTTAGCTATAAAAAGGAATGTGGCTTTTGGATTTCTTCTATTTGGCTCACAAAAGGTCTGTTTGAGCATAGCACAAGCTCTAGGTTCAGGTACAAGAACATAGTTAAATACAGTCATAAACAGAATAACTCTACCTGGAATTACAGTGGCAGAACACAGCCTTTAAGCTAACACTTGCAAAAGCAACGGGGTCAAGGGAATGGTCTCTGTTTCTTATCTTCAGTTAAGAGCATGCATGCGTGATAAAAAGATGACCAAGAAGCCTGTTCTTCAGAAATATACACTTATTTGTGTCTTCATCTGAATGAAGTTTCAGCTAATCAGCTACTTGCTTGTTTTCAGCATATCATATGAGTTAATGTACAAATCATATAGTTATTTAGTTTAGCTATTCATGGCTCAACATAAAACAGGACATAACAGAGAAGTAAGTGAACAAGCACTGGCCATTTTGACAAAGCCTGGACTTCAGCAATAAATAGGTTGGCAAGTCACAGTAAAGTTTGTAAACTTTGATTCTTAAGGAGGAAAAAAAAATAAAAGCCTTGAATACCACCCATAAGATAGTTAATATGAGTCCTATCAATTTTATTTAATTTTAAATGTTACATTTTTGGCTGAACTTGTTTGAAGACAAACAAGAAACTCACAGATTTCTCGTATGTGGAAAGTCTTGAACTAGAAATAGTCTTTATCTACATTCATAGTGGAAATACCGTTCCTGGTTTCTTTGTTTTATACTACATTATGTGTGTGCAAACATCTGGTGAAGAGCTATCTAACTTTGAAGATTGATGATTCAAAGAGAATACCTAGAACTGAAATAATCAAATCCATAAAGATGCGTGAATTAGGATGAAAATGAACTGAGACAGACTTTTTGACTTAAGCATTTTTGCATACATAAGTTTTAGACATGAAAGTCTTCAGTGTTCTTTGATGAACAGAGAGATGGTCTGTTCTAACTCAAAGTAGACTGGACTCTAAGCAGAATCTTCCAAATTTTGGAAATAGTTTTCTCTATCCCAACTATAACCTTCTTAACAAAAATACATGTGACTACCCATCCAGTTTCTCTGTTATCAGATTCTCTTTTACTCCAGCACTGTACTGACATTTTTCTCTTTTTTTGTACCCTTAACCTAATTTCAAGGCAGAAAATGTGTGTTATTTCTCTATAATCTTCCAATTTCTTTTCAGTGTTTCTAGTGGAGAATGAGTATGTTCATTCAAGTATCTCAATATGGTGGTTATGGAAAATTCACTCACTTTCTATGGGTGAAAGAAAAAGAATATGCACTTCCACTCGTCCTTCTTAACACTCACACCTAAGGACAATAGCAATTAGGACTATCATTTCTCAATTAACTATTATTTGTGGATCATGCCATTCTCATACCCTTCACAGAATGCTGAGGCTTCGAAAAAAATGTCACATTAATTCTACTGGTGACCTTTTAACAGTCTGAGCTTTTTAATGACTTATTGAATGCTCTCTCTCAAAACCATCTTGTTCAACAGTCATCTCTGGGCATATATTACTTCCCTGTTGATCTACGTACTTTAACCTTCTAAATGCAGGTGTATCTTTATTGTATCTGCTAATAATTTTTACTCCCCTTGAAGATTTTTGTAAGAGAAGCCTTTAATCTTACCATACATCAATGTGGACTTCCTTTTTAATCTGCTGTATCTTTATACTTTACATTCATAACTATTTCCCCATCCTATTTATATGATTTTACTAGAAGATCCAATTCAAAATGTACGAAATTATTAGAACTTATTCTGATATTTCTTTCCTTTGTTTCTCTATAGCTATCTTTCTTACTTTCTCCTCTTGGTTTCCTTTCTTGTTCAGATATAATTTTAGCTATCTTTGTTATAAAACAAAAATCTTGTCATAGTAATACCATATGCATATTTATGTACATACACACATCGAATCATACAACCCAAAAAAAGTTAGTCTGCATTCTTCAAGTCACAACAAAAACAAATTTGAAGAGGTAAAGGGGTACTGGACTTGACAAAAAACAATAGGTACTCAGACCAATTCTTTCGTTCTTTTTGCTTCTCTAAATATGGTCTTTTAAGATAATTTTTGTTCAATATACAAAATGCTTTTTCTTTCTTTCCCTTTAGTGTTAGGATTTCTTTTTTTTTAATCACACGCTCTTTGAAGTTCCTCAAAAAGTATCTTTTTGGTTAAGGTTATTGAGCTTAGATTGTTGTAGTAATAACTAAAAATTTACTGGGGTCATTCATTGGCAGCCTTTTGTCAGACTGGCCCACAGCCATGCCATTAAGCTCTCAGACCCCTGCAAAGTGTGGCTTCAGTAAACTGCCTACTGAGAGCAGCTCCTGGCCTATCTCCTGAACTGTGCACAAGGGCTATTTGGGAGAGCAGTTTTAATGGAATAAAAGTGTACTAGGAGCTGCAGCTTAAATATATTTTGCCGGTGCCAAGTTCTATGACACTGTTTAATTTATTACTTATGACATTAATTCAGTGGTTAAAAAGTGGCAGAAACATTCAACAGCCACAAACCACTTGTTTGTTTGTTTCTTATAGAATTTAATGTTTCTTAAAGAATTAATGTTACACTCTCTTCATAGGCCAAATTAACATCCCTGCTGAAAATTCTTCCAATAGTGTTGATGCATACTAAACTAATTGAGATAGTTTTCCATGTCAGTAGCTGTGTTTTTATTAATTCTGCAAGTTCTTTCGCTCTCTGGAAAGTCTCATAGACTTAATAATAACTTTCAGCAGAGATTTAGAAAAACAATGCAAAGGAGAAAAAGAGGAAGATGGAGGTTTGCCAGAGGAAGACCACTTGATTCAAGATACCAAAAAGAAAAGGAACAAGTAGAGGCAATGCTGTTTATTTCTGGTCCTGCCTTGTTGGTCATAGATAGGCATTTTATGTAAAAACCGAAGTGTTTAGAAATGGAAGTAAATAATGTTTATTCATCACTCTATGAAAAATAAGGCATTTGATAGAACAAAATTATAATATTAAAGTAATACCTTTTCTTCTTCCACTCATTAAGGCTGACAATGACCTGGTTTTAGCTGTCATTAAATGTTAGTGATCTAGATGAAGCTGATTGTCTGGTGTTCCTCAACAGTGCATGGAAAAAAAAAGAAAATGGGGAGAACAAGGTCAGAGCATAAGAAATCTTTCAGCTTTTAAATGTTCATATTAAAAGTCCAACATTTTCTTTATTTCTGTAAACTAAACTTCAAAATTAAGTTTAGGTTATACAGTGATAATCCCTCTGTAGATGTATTATGTACAACATAGGTACTAATTATGAATTTAAATCTCATTTACCTTAAAGGAATTTGACTGGGATACTCATCAAGTTGCTGCCTAATGATTAGCTCTGAAAATGTGTAGGTGTGTATATATATATCTAGAGAGAGAGAGAGTAAGTTTTGGAACCTGGCTCTGTCCAGATTCCAAATATCCTGAGATATTCATAGTCTGTTCAACAGACAGGCTGAGTTTTCATTTTTTCAAAATAATTTTTGGATGACGCTTTTAAGGAAATTACTTAGAAACCAGTAGGAATCAATGTTGTTGAAAGCAAAACTTTCCAATTTGATCATACTTGGATTTTGTAAGTGAAGCATTATTTCAAAGTGAGAAAGTAATTATAAATGTTTATCTTGACCCAACAAGATTATAGTTTAGTGAATATGTAAAGAATTTTTTTATAACAAATGTAGCTTTGAATTAATACAATGCAATTATACACTTTTTATCCAATTTCAAAATTTTTGGTTAACCTATCATTTACTTATGAATTGATTTCTTTCTAGGCTTGTCAGATTAGCCTTAGGGAATTTTAGATTTGGAACAAATGCTATCCAAGGACTGCTTAGTTTAACTGAATTGAAATGTAACACAGGGACACGACCCTAAATCATGTATGTTATAATTGCTTTTGTTTTCCCTTGTACTGCTGTTTCATTTTGACATTACACTGAACTCTCTTCCCAGTGGCAATAAAACTACTAAATCATCTGTTGTGACCTTCAATTCCATTAGAAAAACTTCCACTCACCTCAGTCTCTAAATATAGAGTTTTTCATGATCCTGAAAGAAAATAAGACACTAAATGTTAAAATATTGTGCTTTTTTGTAATTTCATATCCTTTTCCGCTTTCAAGGGAATGACAAAAGTTAGAAGAACATCCTTATGAATTTTTTTGTTTGTTTGTTTGTTTTTTAAGAGTTGTGGCTAATTAGCTGTTTATTTTAAAATAATTTATTCTGTTTCTCTCTGTGTGTTTAGCAACAATCACACAAATCTTCTGCATGAAGTTTATTAATCAAATATATTTGTTTATTAAATAAAACTGGGTTTAGCAGTAGATATTTCTCAAAGTACCTATGTTAGATTAGAAAAATAATGATTGAGAGCCAGCTACAGAAATCAGGTTGAATATAACTATTACTATGAAACAATTCAATTATTAAATAAATGCACCTTTTTCCCACGCCTTCTACAAATCCCCAGATAAAGAATTTTACTAGTTGGAGAACAAAAAATCCATAAAAGTGCTAAAAAAAACCCTTCTACATCTTTCTAGAGATGCAAACTGTCTCACACATCAAAATCTTACTGCACAAAGAAGAGGAGTATAGTCCTGTCATGATGGGAGTCGGTAGCAGAACACACTGATTACAAGGCAAGTAATTCACTCTAGCAGTCTGGATCAACTGCTTTTTTTTGAGATATGTGATTTTTTTTTCCCACAATTTATCTTAGATCACATTATTTTCAGTTCCAGGAAAAGAAAAGAGCCCACTTTGTAGGGAAAAAACCAAAAAACAACGAAACAAACCTACCCAACGAACAAAACAAAAACCTCAGCAAACAACTCGCTAAGTTTTACTGTATTATCTTCCATGATTGCATGTGACATCTTGTCTCACTGCATTTTTACTGGTGAGGTAATTATCATTTCAGAGCTTCAAAAGAATCAGGTGAATTGGTTTTCAGTAAGTCATAAGACATCAGAAATGTTCGAGAGTTGGAAGACAACTAATGTGGCACTGTTTGAAAATGCTTAGAGATGCATCTTACCTGGCTATTGGCTCATCAGAATACCAATCTTGGACAAAATAAGGAACTCCTTACAGATTAAAAGATGAAAAAATATGAGTGCAGTTTATGGAAAAAACAAACAATATCCCTTACACATTTTTGTTAAAACTGTTTCTTTTTTTTCTTTTTTTTTTTTTTTTGTACTAGTAATACTTCTGATGTGATTCACTTTCATTATCACAAGGTATTTGATGTGATATGCATCACACATAACTCAGCAAAAGATAGAATGGAATTTAAGATGACAGTGTTTATGGGGATTAAAAATGACTAAATGTAAATGAAGGCATGACATCTTAGAAGATCTTGATTCTTTGTTCTTAGCCATTCATTAATTATTCTTAACAATGAAAAGAAAGAAAATAATCCACACATTTTATTTGGAGATGACTCAAGTGTTCAGCAATAGGGAAAAAAAAAATCATTATATAGTGCCTTGAGTGCTTTAGTAAGCCATTTCCAGTGGAACAAAATTAGTCCAAATACAATTGCAAGCAAAATTAATGAATTACAAGTTATATTTCCTGTACAGCAACCTTATCTCTGAAAATAGTGGTTTACAGAGGACTTGTGGTCATTAGGAAAATCAACAAAACACAAGCAACCAGTGATTTTATTGTTCAATTTTTTGGTTCAGTAGGAATAAAAATGTAACTTCACAGTAGGAAAAATATCACATATGACCAACATGAGATCATTCCTTTAGTTCTAAAATCTCCAATTCTAACTAGCAATCAAAAATCAAAGATGCAAAGAAACAGTCATAGGGATTCTTGACCAAGATTTTTTTCCCTGAGATCAATTCGATTCTGATCTAACTGTTTCTTAATAAAAGTTGGCAGGTGGTACAATGACAATTTTCAAGCACTTAAAGGATGTTAGTTGGAAAACATTATTTTATCAGGCATAGAAAAGTTAATTAGATTTGTTGGCAGGAAGCTGAAGCTAAACAAATTCAGGCTTCAAATAAGGTAACAGTGGTACAAGAACTATCTTGAAAGTTGCAAAGTGAATAAATGTACTGTTCATGCTTTTTTTAACTTTATGACTGCAATATCAATTATTTTTGCTCAGTTGATAGCTTCTGGATTACCAGAAAACCTCTTATTTGGCAAAGAAAACATATTAATCACTACTTTAGCTTTCACATAACTTGATTTCCTATGAATAATTTTCCTAAAGTTAGCTCTTTGTCAGCTTTCTTGTATAACTGGACTCTAAAAACCAGATTATGTATGCTTCACTGTCTCAGCTTTCCCAGGTTTCTTAGCTTAGCTGATGATAGACACCTGTTCACTCAGAAAAGCTCTGAAATGCACTGAAGCTTCCCTCTCCAAGACATTAACACATATTATTAACCTGTACTGTTTTAATTTAATGGACATAAAAGGCCAGTTTCTGAGTCTATTCCTCCTTTGGTACCCCTTGCCTTCAGTTTTTTCCCAACAGCAGAGGCCTGAATTAAGATTTTCTAAGCTTGTGCAGAAACAGAATTCCATATTGGATACAAGGCATATTGCAGGCAATACTAAATGGTGGCTACCAGTGTGAACTAAAGAACCTCAGAGAGATTGTCAGGATAGTGTATTTATGCACTGAATATGAGAAAAATGTAAGTGATGATGAAAGAACAGGAAACACACTACAATATTGGATGAGAAAAGTCTTTTCTCTTCACTGCTCTGGACAGGTTGAGGAACCAGATTCGAGGCTGCAGCGTGACAAGCCTACTTTTAATCTAGAATTGCACATGTATTGGGTTGCTATGAACAGGTTTTTAGCACGAGAGGGACTGTAAGCAGGCATCAGAAGTTTCCTCCATGTCCAGCAGAGCCAATGGCAGCTGGCTGCAAGACAGATGTGCCCATGGTCAAGGCAGAGCCAGTCAGAAAAGGTGAGAACACAGATCCTGCTCAAGTTCAGGGTCAGCTGGTGTTGATCATTCTCACAGGACACTGAGACTTCCTTTGTCTGCCATCCATGTTGAAGACAGAGGCAAACAATAAATAACACACCTCTGCCTTTTCCTTGTCCCTGTTTCTGAGGTGACCATCCTCATCCTGCAGTGAGATGATGTTATTTTTACACTGCCTTTTGCCATTAATATATTTGAAGAAACACTGTTAACTGTCCCAAACATTTCTGCCCAGCCTCATCTCCAGTTGAGCTTTGGCCACATGAATTTTCTCCTTACAGTGGCAGCATCATCTCTGTATTCTTTCCACATAACCTAAGCTATTTCCACTTGCACATTTGTCTGAGACCTTGCTTCCGCTGAACATGCATTTTCCTTTTCCATCTTATTTCAGAAAGAAGAATCTTTTGGAAGCCAGCCTTTTGCCTCCTCTGCTTGATTTGAAACATTTAAGAACTGCCTGCTCCTGTGCCATCTGGAGGTGATGTTTTAAAAGTGACCAGCGCTAATGGACGTTAGCACATGCAAAAACATTTTACCCAGGGGAATTCACTTACTAATTCCCTGAGCATCCTGAAGTCTGCTCTCCTCCTGGCCAAAGTTGACATTTTATACTGAAGTTTAAAAAATGGCTATTGAACTCTTTTTCCCTCCGTCCTTGTTTTCTTTTGCTCTTCATACTGTTGTCTGGTGGTTTATGGAGAGAGTCTTTCTTTTCAGGGTACAGAAATGCATATACAAGGCTTCACAGACAACTTCCTCTTCTTTAGGAGGAAGTTATTTGCTCCCATGTTGAAGAGTAATGCAAAAATGTTATGTCATGCCTTGGCTCTTGAAAGCTTTAAGTAGACAAAGTAATGTAACCCTCTGTAAAATGAAACTGGTGTTTAACTTGTCCAGAAGCAATTTTCAGAAATGTATCAATGCCACCGCGTAGCATTTAATTGTGACTACTAACTTTTTAAAGTAACACTGAAAATACATCAAATTTGTTGATGCTATTCATATTTTATTATCATTTGGCTGAGTTGATAGCAATTAAGACAAGAACAGTTTGATATAAATACATGGCTTATGTAAATCCACTTAACAAAATTTTTCTTGTCATAGCTATTTTTTTTTTCTCTTGATTATATTATCCAATATATTTTCAAACAGTGAAATTTATCAGCAACATATGAAGCAAAAACTCATTGAACAAAGCAAATAATTTTCAACTAATTCAGTTTCAACATGAAACATCAGTTTGATAGAACAAGACATACAGTGATATTGTATGAGATTTAATTTGTGCTTCATCCAAGTGCCCGGTGCCCACAGATTAGGTTTTAAAATAGAAATCTGCCAGGACCTGGTTGGATAGCTATGCTTATTCTAAATTTTATTTTTTGCTCAAATTTTATTATATATACAGCATTTATCTACTTTAACAATGCCCAAACAAAGTACTTGCAACTATGTTGCTGACTTCAAATTCTCAAAGCTGCTGAAAGTATGTCTGTGAATTTTCTTCTTCACACAGAGGTACAACTTTAAAAGTTCTTTGACAGGCTCAAACTGTTTGGTGCAATATACTAGATTCAAATCACCACACATAGTTAACTACAAATTATTGTATGGATTGTTTGAGCAGCCGTGACACCTTTTATTGTATATTTGTGTCTGATTGAAAAATTTTCATTACTTTCACCAGAGCTCCATTTACTTGAAGAGAAGCAGACCGTTATCCAATCATCTTCCTCTATTCTTTTCCTTTTTTCCTTTTTTTTTTAACAAGAAGACAAGAAAAACACAGACAAGAATCTATATTTTTCTCACGGTAAAAGCTATTCTGCCTCCCAGTAGTTCCTTAGTGTTACAGCAATATGACTCTGTCAGAAAACTTCTGATTACCTTTGTGTTGTTGATACACACAGGTAAAATTTGAAACCAATTTTTGTTTACTGAAAATAAGAAAATACTAGCTTGTTTCTGCAACACGCAGTTCATGTTTCTTTGCATTATCAAAGTATTGCATATAATTTTTATTATAATGATTATCAATAAATAGAATTGAAAAGCAATAATAACATGGTTTATTGCATTTTAAAAGCTATTCTAACTGCTTAGGAGGAATTAAAGAAAGAAGTCACCGAATGACAAATAAAGCAGATAGCACAAAAATATTAAGATATTATGATTGAATTGTAATTGATTGTTACTACTTGCCTATGTTTAGAAATATGATTTTTCCCCCCGAATTTGTTTGCAGAACTTCACACAGACTGGAGAATTCTAATTTTCAGTGTTAAGCAGCTTTTAGTAATGTAAACAACCACAGAAAGTTGAAACAGCAAAACCAGAGTGAGTTTAAACTCCTACATTTTGGGAAGTTAGATAGAAATTCTCCAGAGATGCAATATTTTTTAAATACGACATCTATTTTTCACTTACAAATTTGTTTGAGACCTGCTGCTTGCCAGTTTGGGGAGTAATAGAACAGGTTATACAGTTTTGTAAATGGGGCAATGTTAGTATGAGATGCTGCAACTAATATATTTTGTAAGGTGTTTTGGTTTCCTTGTTTATTCATTCTGTTTAGCTTTCTTTTTTCCTATAGAGTATTATTTTGTAGGGCTTCTAATTTTGTAGATTTTCAAATGTTCAGCTTATGCAAAAAACTCCACTACTCTTGTGCACAACTTGACAGAGAGCTGGACCACCTCTCCTGTGAAGAAAATCTGAGAGCTGAGATTGCTCAGCCTGGAGATGAGAAGTCTCTGGGGAGACTTTATTGTTGTCTTTCAGTACTGAAAAGGGGCTTGCAAGAAAAACAGGCACAAGATTTTTAGCATGGGCAGTTATGATAAGGTGAGGGATAATGTTTTTGGTTTTTTTTTAACTAAATGAGAGTAAATTTAGACTAGATATAAGGAAGAAATATTATATTATATGGGTAGTGAAGCACTAGAACTATTTGAACAGAGAAATATTCAAGGTCAGATGGGTCTTTGGGACACCTGTTCTAGTAGAAGTTGTCTCTACCCATGGCAAGGAGGTTGGACTGGAGGACCTCTAAAGGTCACTTCCAACCTAACTAATGCTATTATTCTGCAATACTATTATTCCACTGCCAAGATCTAAGTGAAAATCTCTGAAGAGGCAATTTTCTTGCAAATCACTCAAAACCACGTACCTATAGAAACAGCCATACATATATCTGTATACTTGTTCATTAGGAACAACTTAACTGAAGGACATTTTATGAAATTAAGATTTTATTGTAATAATTCTATAATATATAAGGAATCTCTGATACATGTAACATAGGATTACTTTCAAGTTTTTTGTATCTTTTATAAAATGGAGTTTGTAAAACTTTTCTCCCTGACTATGAAGAGATCAGATGCTTTAAACTGCCAGTAATAACCATAATTACTGGAGATACCACTTAATTCCTGGGAAGAAGAGTATAAAGTAATTGCAAACTGCAGCATTTATATTTAATTAACCACCAGAGACCTAATGCCTTATACCTTCACTAGTAATTGTATGATACTTGGCTATTTTATTATCTCTTATTTATTATTGTGCAAACAACATCATCTTGGATATCTTCAGTATTCAGAATTCCAGATTTCTTATTCTGACACTGACATACTAAAAGATTTTTCTTCCCCAAGTTTTTCAAGCAAATACTTATATAGAAGTAGAAATTTGATGCACCAACCACACCTCCAACCTGGCCACCACAATGTGAAATTAAATTTTTGGCAAATAACGCCAAAGGATGGTGATTGGACAAAAAAAAATTAGTTTTGCTCAATTACTGAAGTAGAAAAATGTTAAGTAGTCCATTTCAAAAGCAGATGAAAACAGAACTTTTTGCACTGAAGGAAGGAGAAGAATTGAGGTTTTAAAACTCTCCAGGGTAAAGAATATAACATGAAAGAATTAATTGACCCCTGAGGAAATTAAACTAAAGATGACATGCTATAGTTTATTGATTATGTGGTGGAAGTGTGTTCCTGTACATTGGAGCTAATTAAATGTCCAGGATGTCAGGATGAATGAGAACACGTAATTATTGATAATTGTCAATAAAAATGACCTGATGCTTAAAATTGATCCTGCATGTCCCTCACTTACCTGCACATTCAGATCAATTTTTGACACATTAGCTTTTTAAGTCCCTTCTCAGAATTAATGGCATATATGGACTTTCTTTCAAGTGAATTATAAAGCAGGGGGGAAAAAGAGGCAGTTTTGGTTTTTCTAAAATACACAAATGTCTCCAGGTACAGCATCGACAGCATGTGATATGTGCCAAAATGTTGCATGAATAAATCCTACACTGACTCTTCATACATACAGGAAGTTTAATAACTAAAAACTCCTAATATTTTTCTATATCTCTGTGAAGGGACATAGGGGAAAGTAAATTATGTATAAAGTTTTGCAAATTGCTGTTTTGTCTTTCTCTATAAGAAAAAAAAATACTTAAATGAAACTTCCTTCTTGACACAAGTCAGAGTTTTCCTTTAAAATGTATAGTATTTTACCCACATTCATATCATTCAATGAATCAAACAAAAGATATAATTTTGTGACTTTATATCTCTTCAGAGGGATATAAAGACCTGTGAATGGTCACACCTACCTAAATTTCTTTCAAAAATGTGATATGAGAAAGAATAAATCCACCAAAGACCATGAGGAGTGAGACACTATGTAAAGAATAATCTAGATCTTATAAACTGAGGTAGTAATTTAAGATATGAGATTAATTATCTTCTGAATACTTGGATTAGACAGCAACTACATCAACAAATTTGGTAAAAAAAATTTTTCTAAAAGAATGTTGGAATTATTTTTCCAATTATTTTTCTTTCTGTTTTCTATGAATCTTGCCTGGAAAATGTAATTTTTTACAGGCCTATCTATTTTTTTTCCTAAAGATATTTTAACTTTTCTAATGTTTTAAACAAGATTATTTAAAAAAAATTAAAAACCTGACATCTATCTTATCAATTTAGAATTGTGTGTTCTTATAAAGTTAATAACCAAAGAAAAATCTTATTCAGTTTTATTTAGAAATAAACACCTACGGTATAATGTCAGTGGGAATGGTGTCTTATACTTAAAGAAGGACACTTTTTTTTTTATTAAGGTTTGCATTTGACTAACCAGATATTTGTTAAAATAAGATACCACCAAGAATATAATTTGCAAGTGAACAGCCCTGAATATCAGAGAGACCTACCTATGTATTTCACTGATTTCCTAAATATGGAGTAGTTTTGGTCAGCAGCAAACCTCAAATTCCTGGAATCTGATTGCGTGGTTGAAGTCAAGAAGAAGTAGTTAAATGTATAGAAGAATTGAAAATATTGTGTTGCACAAAGGGAAGGCAAGCACAATGAACATTAGATTCTAAGCTTCTGGTGTTATGCAACGGATTCATTTTCAGTCATGGTCAGCAGGGAGAATCTGATATATCCCAAAAATCTCTGTGTTTTAAAAGGTAGCAAAGATAAGGAATGCAATTGCAGCTCCTTACAGCAATAAAGGCTGCTGTAAGATAATATATCAGATTACTGTTAACATGGAACTTCCTCATGACTAATCAAGGATATAAATTTTAGCAAATTATTTACATATCATTGTCAACATTTTTTGTCATAATGACACATTATAAACATGATAAATTGGCCAAATATGTGAGAAAATACTTACAAGAACTGGGGAATTTTTAATAAAAATTAATGTTTCATTACAATTGTCTTCAAATCTTTTAATACATTGAAATTATTATAATTTTTTAAATTTTTTAATGGTCACATTAAGCAGACATATTTAAAATAAGCACTTAAATCATGTGTTGTTCAGAAGAACATTAAGAAAATCTGCCTGAAATACTGAAAGATGCATGAAAAAGGATCTTTTTTTAGGTCAGCAGCTAACCTTTTAAAGATCTGTGTTTATGGGGTTTTGATGCTGAAATATTCCTTTCCTTACAAAAGAGGTAAAAAAGGAAGAGCATAAAAGCCTTGCAATAGCAGAAAAGGTAGGAGTTGCTCTGTTAGTATTTGGATAAAGGACATATCAATTTTCTAATGTCACAACACTTATCCAAAAATCAAGATGTTATATCTACAAATATGGAAATAAAAAAATATGAATAAAACTCTTTTTACTTCTGTCAACATAACTAGTGGATTTCTTGTTTCTGGCTTAATATGGATGACTCTTTCAAATATATGCACTTAAGTATATTTATATCCACATATATATATACACATTTATATAAGAAAAGTGAGACTGACTGTGAAAGAAAAATTACACTGCTTTGTTACATTCTGATTGTCCATAACTGAGTATCAAGAAATACAAATTAGAATGGTAAGAACAGTTGTAATTGAAAAAAAAAAAAAACAAAAAAACAAAAAACAAACAAAACCCAGAAAAAGAAAAAGGATAAAATAGAAGAATGATGACTACAATTCCCTGTATAACTATGTGCCTGCTGGTTTCTGATTATGGAGCTAATTGAGAAATTAGCTATAGTGTTGTGCTAGAAATTAGCTCAATTTTTAGTGCTGTTTTACGTCCTATCCTGAAGGTTTTAAAAATATAACATCTCTGCATCTCTGCATCTCTGCATCTCTGCAGTGATTATTTTATCTATTACTAATATTTATACACAATACTAGTTTGAACGTATATTACAATTATGGGCATTAGGTATTTTTGCATTACAAAGAAAGCAGTACTCTTCAAGTCCAAACACCACTGGAAAATAAAATAAATAAAAGAAAACAAAAGTGCAAAAGGAGGTGAGAAGCAATAGAGCCAGGAGAGCTGACCCCAACTGACCAGAGGGATTTCCCACACCATATGGCATCTTGCTCAACACATAGAGCTGGGGGAAGAAGGGGGAAGGAAAAGGCAAGGGGGGCCTTTTGAGTGATGGCATTTGTCTTCCCAAGTGACCACTGTGTGTGACAGAGCCCAGCTTTCTTGGAGAAGGCTGAACACCTGCCCGTTCATGGGAAGGAGTGAAAGAATTCACTGTTTTGCTTTGCTAGTGTGTGCTTTTGCAGCTTTCGCTTCTTAATCTGCCCAACTCAACCTATGAGTTTTCTCACTTTTACCCCTCTGATTCTCCCTCCCATCCCAGGAGCTGGCAGTGACCAAATGGCTCTATGGGACACAGTTGTCAATGTGACTAAGCCACAAGAGTCATATGAATCAGATTTTATAAAGGATCTATTGCCATCCTCTTCCAAGAAAACATGTAAGGATTTAGAGAACATAAAAGATAATGGAATTATCAGTGACTGAATTGGGAAGGATGTGGTAATTCTTATTATTCAGTGTTATTTATTTATCAACTCTAAGTAAAAAACATTACTGGGAATTCAAACATGAAGTAAGAAGCATGACTAAACCAGTTTCATATATTTACTGGGAAAGTATATTCCCAGTAAATATATGAAAAGTTTGTCATAAATTTGCTTCTATATCTATATATTAACAATGAAAGCATTCAAAATCATCAGGTTTTGTTAGAAGACAGATTATTAACTTATTTAAGGTATAAGAAAAAAATCCAAGTTTGAACATCTGAGTTATGATATAAAAATTTAAAACTTATGATAAATATATTGTACCTTAATAGTATTGAATCATATTATTGTGATATCAGTCCAGTATGAGAGGTGATAATCAGACAGAAGAAACAGAGAGTGTTTAGCAAGAAAACAGGTTGAAATTTGATGAAAGACAAAAACGTTTTCTGTAACACTTAATATTTTAAGTTGAAGGAGTTACAGCATTTTTCCACCTAGTTTAAAAATATTTATACTATTTAGAAATATACTATTTCGATTTTTCTTTGAAGTAAAGTACTTTTCTGAAATAGAAATTTATTAGAAGTCTTTTCATGTATTACTGCATTGCACAACCAGGTAGCTATAAATTAGTTATTATAATGAAATATGACAATATTAATATAAACAAAGGTCTGACTTTTTTGAAGTTTAGATTGACAGCATTTTGAAATATTCAATCCAAAATACTTTAAATACAGAAAGAAAAAGGATTAAGCTAACATCATATAACCAGAATAAATTTGAAATCATAAATATCAATGAGTTTGAAGTCTAATTCTTGGAAGCATGTTAAAAGATCAGTCACCACTTTCTGTCTGTTATATAACAATGGGACAGGCTAAGATAATACTCTGGAAACACTGTCAGTTTGGGAAAATAGGCTATATATATATATACATATACATAAATATAATTGTTTTGATAGAAAACAGTAGAAGGGTAAAGAAGGACAAATCTAATATGAAAACATAGAACTATAGAAATATAGAACTATGAAGGACTTTGAAGGTAATAATGAGGAGCTACCTACAGAAATGACAGAGGAGTCATAAATTTTGTGAAATGGGGTTGGATAGTCAATAAAAATGTAGTCATTTTCATTTTAGCATGCCTGAAGGACTGCCTTAGACTGAATATTGGAAAACATCAACATATAGTAAAACATTTTTTTTAATTTTTCCTTTATTTTTTTTTTTAATGTTTAAATAAAATTAAGAAGTAGCAGTTAGTTTTTATGTAATGCAGAGATCCTAGAATAGATTGGGATTCTATGATTTCCAGGCATAGGATAAATACAAAACTGATGGGAGAAGTAATGGGCACTTGGGTCTCCAGCACACTCACATTGAGCTGACAGTGAACCATCCAGAAAGAAATGTCAGACAGGCTGGGATGGCTGATAGCCCGAGAGAGATGTCAGATAAGAGAGGATATGAAAGAGAGCTTCAGTGCAGAGAAAGTCGAGGGAAAGATTTAGTAAGTGGGTCTGAAGATGAAAGGGAGAGTGGATGTAAAAATGGCAGAGCGGAGAATGAACAGGCAGTTCTGGTTGTTTCTGTTAAAAGCTCGTATTTAGAAACTGAGAGCATGTTTACCACAGGAAAAAAAAATATTGAGGTAAGTCTTCAAAAGAAACAGGAGGAGTTCCATTTTTAAAGGAGTCTTAGGAGTTTGAAAGAACAAAGAATTTCCAATTTTCATTTTCATTACATTACTGCATTTGTATTTTTAAATTTTGTTTTCAACTATACCTTTCTAGAAAATCACAAAAAAATGCTTTCATGAGGAAAGAATCTCTCAGACAGATATGTATCCTTCCCACAAAAAAACTGGATTGATTTTATCAGTTAAAATTAATTATCTCTACTAAGATTGCCTACTAAGCAAGATTAACCTTGTTGGTAGTAACAAGTTTTGTGATTTCTTTACTTTTTTTCAGGAAAAAGACTGCAAAATAAATAATAAGGGAAGGGGGAAGAAAAATTAGGGGTTAACAGCTCTTCTTGTTCTAAAACGGAGATTGTTTTAAATGTGGATGTGATTATATGGTAAGGTTATCGGAAATGAGTAAGAATATTTGATCCCAGAGGGGTTTTGAAACCTCCATTTCCTATCTCCCATATTTAAGACAGCTTATTTTGACCAAGTAGAAGTTGAAGAAGAAAAGAAAACAAAACAAACACCAAAATACCCCATCCCTAACTCAGTAGAATGGAATGAATGGAAAATCAGTTTGTAATTACACTTTTCTGTAAGAGCTATCCTTAAATTCTGGCAACTCCTATTGAGCAGCAATCCTTCCTCAGTGCCCAGTCACAGGGATAAGAAAAAATATAATTGCGGTTGTGTTGGTTTCAACTGGGGTAGAGTAAATTTTTTCACAGTGGCTGGTCCGGG
The DNA here is from genome assembly GCA_025920805.1 of Petroica traversi. Taxonomy (NCBI): domain Eukaryota; kingdom Metazoa; phylum Chordata; class Aves; order Passeriformes; family Petroicidae; genus Petroica; species Petroica traversi. Next base: position 4,822,247 of record JAHLSL010000057.1, on the reverse strand, counting down.
GCTATGTTTTGGATTTATGTTGAACACAAGGTTGATAATATAGAGATGTTTTTGTTATTCCTAAGCAGGGCTAACATAGAGCCAAGGCCTTTTCTGCTTTTTGTACAACCACACTGGAGAGGAAGTTGTTGGTGCATGGGAGGTTGCAAGGAGACACAGCCAGGACAGGTGACCCCAACTGACCAAACAACTGACCCAGACAATCTGAAATTGTGCTCAGTTTATAAAGTGGGGGTGCCCTGGGTTGACCATATGACCTGTTTGTATCCCCAATCGTCCTCTTGCTTATGCTGGACATTAGGCTCTACAGCTTTAAGTTAGTCCCAGAGAGACAGAGAGAGTGAAAGTGGAGGAATAAAAACCACTTGCTGTTTGTCTGCAGGAGTTCCATCTTATCTATTAGAAAGGCCTTGAGAGAGCGGAGAGGCTACATTCCAGGGGGACAGCGTTATTTTTTTCCTTCTCTCTGGTGTGTGCGGGAACAGCATACAGCAGAGGGTCTCCTCGGATCTTTCTCAGCTTTTTTCCAGGGAGAGACTTTGTTTCTTTTGCTGAGTATTTTTTTCCTTTTTTCCTCCTCCTGGGACTGGTTGGCATGGCATGGGCCCAAGACACCAGGGAATCCCCGGGGGCGTGCCCCCCTCTGACTTCTACTGCCAGGTCCAGCAATCGGCCCACCCCCACCACTGGAGAACTGAACTGGACTCAGAGGGACTCTGAATCTACCATCTCTTCAGAGGAAGGAGAGGTTTCATTGTTTTCATATTATCCAAATTTTTCCTATGCTTGTGAATATTCTATTTGTTAAATAAATAGTTTTTTCCACTTTACTCTAAGGAAATTCTTCCTAGACCTGTAGGGGGAGGGGTGATTGGAACGGCTCTTCCTAGAGGAGACCCCCCCCAGAGGTTTGCTCCTAAATATTTGCCCTAAACCAGGACAGGGGGGAGAAGGGGGAAGTGGGGCATGTTTGAAGTGATGGCATTTGTCTTCCCAAATAACCATTACATGTGATGAGTCCCTGCTCTCCTGGAAATGGTTGAGCACCTGCCTGCCCATGGGGAGCAGTGAATTAATTCTTGTTTTTCTTTGCTTGTGTGCATGAGTTTTGTTTTCCCTATTAATCTGTCTTTATCTCAGCCCATGGCTTTTCTAAGTTTGGCCTTTCCAGTTCTCTCCCTGATGCTGCTGGTGGGGGAATGAGCAAGCAGCTCTGTGGAGTGTGCCTGCAGGGATGAAAGCATGACACAAGTTAAAGCTGCAAATGAAAATATGTGATGTCTAGAAAGCAAATTAATGATGGGCTGAATGATTACTTTTCTGCAAATAATCTCAAAGAGGGTAACTACCTGACCCATCCCCTTTATAAAGAACTCTAGCATGAGGTGTTGAATAATTAAATCTACTTTTCTTTAATCTTTCTGGCCTATGAACAAAATGCATGATTTTGTTTCTGCTTTATGAAGCAAAAAAAACAGACATATGTTTTCATCTTTAAGGAAAGTTCATTCAATCACTACACACCTGTTTAAAACATCTTAATGACAATACTTGTGCCTAATTCACACCCCACAGATCATCAAAGATGAAATTCTGTTCATTTGGAATCAAATACAGTAGTTCCTGCACTATCAAATTTCTCCAGTTGGTAAAAATAGATTAAATCCAGTGATTCCCTGCAAAACTGACACTCATTAAAAGTATCACCTCTGTGTGGGATCTTTGTGACCACTAAAGACATATTACAGTTTTCATGTCATGATCACAGTAGAAACTTCCAGAAGGGATAGAGGGATAGATAATATAAATAATATATAGTACATCCATATTTTATATATATATATATATATATACATACTATTTTTCACAGTTGATTCGTCACCTATTTATAAGCCAATTTTAATTCACCTGGCACTCAGAATGTACCTGCATTTACCTAGTAATATCTCATTATTTTTCTCTCTTTGGGTGATAGCTCCAGGCTGGCATTTAATAACCAAATTTCATAAATGATCTCTGTGAGCAGAATAAATATTTCTTAGAGTATATTAAAAGCAAAACCTCTTATATTGATTTGTTCCAAATACATCCCCAGTCACTGGTGCTATACATATAAACCGTCAAGAACAGACAAAAAAAAAAAAACCAAAACCAACCCTTTCAATATCTTGATTAATAAATTAGCATATGAAGAAGATGATACCCCTCCAAGGTGCTAAGTAATTTTGCTATACAAATTATGAATTCAAGAAAACATTAATAAAATTTTTTTCTAATAGCAGAGATTACAAATAAAAATGTTTTATCTGCAAGTTCTGCAGTAGCCTTTTTGCAATTTCAAACAACTTCTAGTTTTCCAGGAAATAAAAGGTTGGCTTCTTTACCACCACAGATTTGTCTTTATAGGCGCAGCTCATTCATTATTGATGAAGATTGATTTTATCTGATTACCTTCTCTGTATTTGATAAGAATCCTACACAGATCACCTTTTATTTTTGCTGTAGGTGAGAAACTGAAACTGCTTTTTGCTGCTATGGTAACATTATTTTATAATAGCATTCCGTTTCAGCTTTTATACTAAATTTGCTCACAATGTAGGAGGAAGAAGGAAGGAAGAAAACTGACATGAGAGCAAGAGAGTGTAATTTGAAAAACCCCAAAATATTCAAAATCAAGAATGGGTTCTTTCCAGCTTTCACTCAAGGGAGGAGAGGGGAAGAACACCATGTAAAATTCAATATTAATGTTGTATTTGACAATATTTACAGTAAAAATGAAAAGGGCCTCATTAGACAGAAATTTCATTCAGTTATCTAGCCATCAAGATGAAACACAAGAATCAGTGATAAAACTATTCAATAGTGTAAAATAATGAGAAGAAAACAAACAAAATTACCTAATTTGAAAAGTTCAGGTGAAAATAAGAAGCTGGAAAAATATTCAGACATCCTGCTTTGATTTTCTAGATACTATACTGTTTTAGTTACAAATTCTGACAAAATAAGGTCATAGAGTCACACCAGTCAATGAAAATAGTAATTCCTGGGTCTTTTCCCATCGATTTTAGAGGCATTTGATGTAATCTGTAACATGTACTTTACTTCACAATAACGTTTGAGCTCAAACATGTGCCTTAAATGTATGTTTCAATCAGAATTATACTTGATAAGTAGTATGAAATAATGAAAGGAAACTATGGTTCAGAGGTCTTCATATTAGAATACACAGAGAGAAATATTCCAGGGTTTGTTTTCTCTTGTTTGTTTGCTTGTTTTTGTTCTGTGTTTCTTTGGGAAAAACAAAACAAAACAAAACCAAAACCAAAACTTGTGTAGTGGAAATAAAATTGAATTAACTTTACCAGTAAAACAACATTAACTTCCCCAATATGGGATCAGATTATGTAAAATCTATGAGTTTCAAGACCCTTTATAATAAACCACTAGGCTTAAAGATTTGATATGCCAAATCTGGGTCACCATTTAATAGAGAATCTTGCCAACCAAACCACCAATTGATTGTGACAGTTGTTTTCTTTAGGGAAGACCATCCTCTTCCTGAAAAAAAGGGGATGATGGCAGCCATAGTGTGCAGTGTGGAGAAGAAAAAGTGGTGTTACTGTTAACTTTATGGCATAACAGATGTTCTTTGTTTAAAGAAAATAAGTCAATCTCTTTTTCTGCAATCATTTCTTTTATGACTTTAATTAAATATTTGCTAATTCTAAGTAAAGAAACAATAAATGAAACATTTCCAAATATGGACTGGCAAAAATATCTGTTGAGAAAATATTTTCTTTCTTTGTGCAGAAAACTTACTGGTTATAAAGTTATAAAGCAAACATTGTATTTTTTAGGGTGATGGCCAAATCACAGAAAATAGTTCTAGTCGAAACAAATGTACTTCCCATAAGTTGAACAAATGAAAACATGAACACACACAAATCTTTACAAAGAATAGCTACACATACTGTCTTGATGCCACATCTCACTGATGGAATTAACATTTCTGATTCTTTTTCAAAATGGAAGTGATGATATTTTTCCATTTTTGTATTTTTCCTACTGTTAATTTAATTATGTCAACAGCAAGAAAAATGCTACTTCAACTTCAAAAGTTTCATTTGGATATCACACTGTTTCTGTATTTCTGGAACACTTCCTTCAGCAAAAGTGTATTGAGATTTTTATTATTTTTTTTTATTTTAACTGGACCTATTTTAGTCAAATTTAGTCTATATTAAAAAATATCTTCCAACCCTCCAAAAATGCATGTTTTCATATTTATCTGAAAGAACAATCAGACAAATAAGAAAACACTCTTATCTAAGTAGAAACATGTAGTACTACCAGGACCTCCTTGTCACCTCCAGAAGAAACCAGGGTTGATCTGTTTTTTAGATTCTCAGAACAGTGTCACCAGGGAATTGCATGCAATATTTGGAGCATACACTTCTTCAGGGCATGAAGCTTCTAAAAATAAAAGATGACACTATTGTAGTGCGCTTAAGTGTGATTGACAAGAGCAGTGAAGTAATAAAAAATAAGACAAAATTGTTGTGACACTAGGCAAGCTGCTTAAACAATGACTGAGAAAGAGCTGCATCTGTATTCTGGGATTTTTTTTCCCTATGCATCCCAAAAGTGGTCACTGTAAAATTGTAAGGTTCATAGATACAATTTTTCTTTTGTTTCCCTGCATAAAAGCAGTCATTCCATAAGACATTTAAGAGATCCGTGTTTCTTCAAAAAGGCACACATATATAAAATTTTATCTTTCACTGAAATTTGTATTACTATTTTGTAACATTCATTAAGACAGATTTCTCAGGATTTGTTTCCTCTCATTGCACTCTAGTGAATTCTTAGTGGCTCTTAAGAAAAGAAGTGAGATAGAAGGTAGGGTTAAAACAGCAAAATAAAGTCTCAGCACGATTGTTTAGAGACAACTTGAATTGTTAGTTTCAATGACAGGTACCTTCCTCAACAAGAAATTTTGGTGGGGTTTTTTTATGTTTTGGGATTTTTTTTCTGATTTTTTTTCTGTTTGGCCTAATATAGTTATTTACATTCTGTTATGCTCCTGCGTAGCTCCTGGGTTGTTCCTGTCTGGTTTTTGCTACATCTTGATTTATTAGCATACAGCAAAATGTGCAAAAATTAGATCAGACTAAGACAAGATTTTCTTTTTGAAATCATTGTCCTGATTTCAGCTGGGATAGTTAATTTCTTCTCAGTAACTGGTACGGTGTTGCGTTTTGGATTGAGGGTGAGAAAAATGTTCATAACACATTGATGTTTTAGTTTTTGTTGAGTCATGTTTATCCTAAGTCAAGGACTGGGGGGTTTATGTGTGGGTGAAAGGTAGAATATATTTGATTTGTGTAGCCAGGTGTTGGTAGTGGGAGAGGTTCTAAAAGAGTGGCTTTTATGAAAAGCTGCCAGAAGCTTTCCCTTTGTCAGAGCCAATGCCAGCTGGTTTCATAGTGAATCCTTCACTGTTCAAGACTGAGCCAATCAGAGATGGCAGAGGTATCTCTGCAACAAAATATTGTCCTGGTTTAGGAAACATATTCTTCAGTGTTGTGTTCCCACTGAAACACTCCAAATCATGTGCCACTCAATCACTCTGCCTCCTGCTCACCCTCCTGCTGCAGTGGGCTGAAGAGAAGAATTGAAAGCACAAGAGATAAAAATCACTGGTTGAAATAAAGAAAATCTACTGAAAACAATAATGAAATAAGAAAATGAACAGTAACAGCAACAATGTTAATGACAGAGTGTACAAGAAAAAAGGTGAATGATCTACACGCTATTGCTAATCCCCTATGGAAAACTCCTGACCATGCCTGATTGCTCCCTCTGCCACACTATGTGAGCCAGAAGGGACCCCTTTCCCCACCTCTGGAAAATGATGTGAGGTTGTACAGAGTAAATTTCAAGTCCTAGCCACATTCCCTTCTGGCTGCTACCAAATTTAAGCCTGTCCTGGACACATATTTAAGGAGAAAAGCAAAAGATACAGTGCAGAAGTAACTGTTCTCAGGGAAGAGCAAGGTGAGGATATGTGAGATGAGCAGCTCTGCAGACACCATGGTCGGTGGAGAAGGAGGGCAAGGACTTGCTCTGGGTGCCGGAGCTGAGATTACCCTGCAGTCCATGGTGAAGCAGCTGTACCTCTGCAGCCCACGGAGATCCACAGGAAGGCAGGGCTCCACCTGCAGCTATTCAGGACACCCACATCAGAGCACGTGGGTGCCTGAAAGGGGGCTGTGACCCCACGGGTAGCCTGCACTGGAACAGGCTTCCAGCGGGGGCCTGCAGACACATGGAGAGAGAAGCCCATGCTGAGGCAGGTTTCTTGGTAGGACTGTGGTCCCCTGGAGGACCCATGCTGGGGCAGGCTGTTTTGGAAGGACTGCTCCCTGTGGAAGTGTGATCCGGCAGTTTGTGAACTCTGGCCTGTGGAAATAACCCACACTTGAGAAGTTCCTTGAGAACTGTCTCCCGTGGGAGAGACCCCACTTGTAAGCAGAGGAAATACTCTTCTCCCTGAGCAGTGGCAGGAAGAACTGTGACGAACTAACCATAACCCCTATTCCCTGTCTCCCTGCACTGCTGGAGGACAGAAGGTAGAGCCCAAGAAGGAGGGCGGGGTGGAGGGAAGGTGTTTTAAAGCTGCTCTGATTTCAATTGGTAATAAATTCACTTAAAGTCTGGTTTGCCCTTGATAGTAATCAGTTCGTGATTTCTCCCTGTCCTTATCTCAACTCATGAACCTTTCATTGCATTTTCTCTCCCTTATCCAGTCGAGGAGGAGAGTGATAAAGCATCTTGGTGGTTACCTGTCATCCAGACAGGGCCAGCAAGCCATAACAGTGTTTGTAGGACAGGGGCAGTTGTGATTGTGGATTTCATAGAAAAAATAGCAACCTATATGTAGCAATTTACATTTGATTATTGAAGAAAGTATTCATATTTACATATAAAAATATGCACAGATAAATGTGCAGTAGAAAAAGTTTGGAAAAGATGGATGGAAAAGGAATTGATCTCCAGTTTCTTATTTTAATTTAGTAAAACTAAAACTTTCCATTAACATATCTCCTTCTTCAGGTTTTCATATTTCGTTTTCTCATATATTGCTAGTCCTAGAGCTATAGACAGCCAAAATGTCCATTTAAAACTTTCTGTTCATAATTTGATACTACCAGAGCAAACAGCACCTGCTGATTCCCAGGGTACACCAATAAGTGCAGTCTGCAGGCTGAAACAGCTGGCGCCACTATTTAACACGATCAGGATTTACATTTAAAATGTACTCGGTATTATATTATGTTTCAGTAACTACTTTTCATCATGTGACCATCTGTTTCTGCAGTTGCAATTTTGTGCTTCCCTTGATAGCTGTCCTCAAAAAACCAAAAAATTAAACCCAAACCAACCAAAATTCATGTTGGATATTCTAAACCTCTTTACTGAACACTAAAGAACACAATTGCATAATGTGGTTTAGTCCTGATAGGCAGCTCAGCACCACACAGCCTCTTGCTCATTTCTCCAGTGGGATAAGATAAAGAACCCAAAGGGTAAAATTGGAAAAACTCAAGGGTGGAGGTAAAGCAAATTTACCAAATTTTAAAAAGCTGTGTATACAAGCAAAACAAAACAAGGAATTTATTCACATCCTCTCATGGACAAGCAGGAAAGCCAGGATCCATCATGTGTAAACATTACTTGGAAGGAAAGCGCCATCGTTCCAACCATTCTCCCTTCGTCCTTCTTCCCCCAGTTTCAGTTTGTGTCACCTGTCACAGCTGTGTTCCCTCTGAAATCCCTGTGCACCCCTAGCCTGCACAGTGGTGCAGGAGCATGAGAAGCAGGAAAGGCCTTGGTGCCTTATAAGCACTTAATAATTAAATAATGAAGACATTCCTGTGCTATCAACACTGTTCTTTTGACAAATCCAGAACATTACACCATAAAAGCTAAACGAAGAAAAGTTATGCCTCTATCCCAGCCAAGAAGAGTAAAGTTAAGAACGAACATTGGCATCTTAAATATCACTAGGAGTACCATGAATATTTTGCAAACAGGCCCAAAAATATGAAGTAACTACGCTGAAAACTGATATCTGAAACTTAACCAGAAAGTTTAAAAAACTCCAAACCCAGAACATTGGCACAAAAGGTTGACAGATGGAAGTGGTACAGTATCACTTATAAATTATTTCCTGACTACTATACAGGGATAATTTAAATATGTTCTTGGAAAGTAGAGAACATGAAAATGGGTCCTCTTAGAGAAGATGATTTCTGTTACTTTGTTGAGTGGCAGTACCAGCACTTCAAATGAAAAGGAGTTTTGCTTTTTCTCAGAGGCAAGTCATACACACCAACTGTAAGAGTAGTATTGCTGAGTAAAGGAAGTTCTGGTTCTGTCACTAAGGTTTGAATGGAAGATCACAATTAACTCTAACTATGTCTTTGAAATGCCAGTGAAATTCTCAAACTGAACAGAAATAAATAGAAAACCCAATATATGGGTTAGTCAGCTAAGACCCAAAAAGATTGAACTATAACAAAACCATCATATTTTTAACAATGTTTTCGAATCTTTAGAAAAAATGTATAAAGCAATTATTTTTTTTAATAAAGCAGAAAAGTAGTTTCCTGTAGTGCTTCAAATTGCTTCACACAACAATTTGAAAACCTTGTATTAATCTTGACAAAGAAACAGCTAACAATTCTGCTCTTCTGCAAGCAGGAAAAAGGAAAACTTCTATCAGAGCATTGCACTTCTGTTCAGAGTGAGCTATTCTGAGAATGGCTAATCAGTGACAAAGTCTTGCCAGATGCAGACAATTTGGGTTTTGAGGCAGGATGATGAGTGCAGGAAGTTGAGGGATTTTCTTTGAAAACACAATTCTCACACTAAAATGAAAAAATTATGAATCTATACATGAAAATACCTTTAGTACTCCTATTGCAAAGTGAGAAATTTGTTACTTTTGCTGAATGTGAATTTTTAGTTTCTGTAGCTATATTCAGAAGTTTGTGAGACTGATTAAAGTTGAGCTGCAATAAAAATTGAAAAAAATTACATAATCAAGGTTTAGAAAAAGAAAATATAATTTTACTGAATTACTCTTTAAAACCCTTTAAGAAGAAAATTGCTTTATTTTTTTGTCAAGGTTTTCATTTATCTTCATGAGAAAACGTATCTGAATCAAGGACTGATGGCTCAAAACATAGTGCAGTATAATCATCATAATGCCTTCGTCACATTATTAGGAATATATATACAGTTTGAAAACCAACTCCTCATCCTTAAAACACAAAATTATTTTCCAGTACTGGCAGAAATTTTATGGGTTTTCCACAATGGACTTACAAGTGACTTGAAGAGAACTAACATGAGATTTGAATTTTACTTTAAATTGTACATACAGGCTGTGAATTTTAATTCTTCACTACATTTTTGAATTTGAAACAAATGTATCCTAGGTTTTACACAGAGCTGCAGAAGAAACACTTAGTCTACACCAAGTTGAAGGCAGCTTACCGACCATACAACTTGATAGTTCGGCTATAAAGCATGAGAAGAAAGATGAGTCTCAGTCAGATTTCAGGCAACTAATTCAGGCAGAAATATTATGAATGAATTACAGTGCTTGTGATGCACACTATTGACTGGCTCCAGAGAGATGTATACATATTTTGGGAAAGGGGATGAAGTCCCTACTTTTTACCATATGCTGGGGATGAGAGTGAGCTTACAGTACTGTGAACTGCTCTCCTGTCAAGAGATTGAGGTGCTGGACTGAAAAATTCTTCCAGAGGTTCTGGCTGTAGTCCTCTTCTTTCATGTGTGAGCATATTCTACAATGCAATTTACAAACTAAGCAAGCTTAACAACAGTTGAAGAAATCTCTATCTATTAGAAAACTTCCATAGCTACACTGATAGTAAATAAGGCATTTAATTTCTGCTCTAAGTATATTCATGGACAATTGATACCCATTTATTCTTTACATTTGTAGTTTAAATAACTCACATATCTTCCTGGAGTTTATCTTTTCTGCTTTTCCAGACCCACCCCCTCTTATATTTAGATTGAAGTCATGTAAGAATTGGACCTTAATTTTCCAGGTTTAATGAGCCAAAGCTTTTATTTCTTCCATCAAGATAACTCTACATTATCCTTACTACTTTGTAAGCCTTCTGTGCACTGATTCCAGTCAAAGTGCAGCTCCCTGGAAACAGGGGACCTTGCAAGTTTTTCCCATCTTTGGAATGTTAGCTGCAAGTCATCACTGAATCATTAACTGAACCATATTTTCTATTAACTATATCTTTCACTCATTTGGCCAGTTATTTCATTAAAAGCTCTCTTTTTAACTTTTTCTCTCCTTTTTCCCCCCCCAGTTAATCTGAAATCTTCTGCAAGATTATTTTTTTTCTAGCTTCTCTAATACAGGTTTGATATTTACCTATACAATGTCCAAAAATATATATAACGTTTTATTGTAGTAACTATTTGATAAAGGAAAATGCCACAACACTGTGGAATAACTGGGCTCAATTATTTATTAACATAATTTGTTCTTTAATATATATTTTTGAAACTACGATTCTTCCCTGAAGATGATTTCTGATATCAGTTATTTTTCTTGTAAATTCTTATCAAAATCTGACCCATGGAAATTTATAAAATATTTTCACTCCTTAGGTTTCATATGGATAATAACAGAGTGTTGGGTGCTTTATGCAAGGGAAGCAAAGTAAAATTTTATCAATAGGCCTGGATTTCTTTAACATAACATGAAGAAGCCTGAACAAGTTCTGAAATTAGTTCAGTGACAGAACTAAGCCAGACTGTGCAAATACTTCCAAATTTCTTTAATGAGGATCTGGACTGTGAAGAATGTGATGAAGCAGAGGAACTTCTAAACACTTTTCCTTCTTAGTGCTTTATTATTCTTCATCTCTTCATCTTATTAAGCACATATCACTAATATTTATCATTACAAAACATTATTTCAGCTCTGTCCTGGGTTTATATGACAAAGTTTTGGTAGCAAGAGGCTCCAAGTGTGTCCCGTGTGAGAAGGCGCTATGAACTACCCTGATGTGGTGCACAGACCACTCCAGCTGGCTCCAAAACTGAGCCACCACTGCCCAAAGCAAATCCCACCAGCAATGTTGATGGCACATTTCCTAAAAAAAAAAATCTAAGAAAGGGTAAAAAACCCTGGGTGGTATCTGTGCAAGAAAAAGGAAAAACATACAAGAAACATCCCAGCAGAATATTGGATCAGCGAGGAAAAAACACGCTACCTTGTATTTCCTTTTTAATGAGTTTCTTTTTCTTTTAGAAGGCTGATGTAAATTTAGAAGAGGCTTCTTAATCCAGCAAGAGAATGTGTTTCATTAAAGAAAATGAGATCAACATCTATGCAGGAGACGCCTGATTTAATTAGGATTTCTTCAGAAGCTCGCTACAAAACATGGAGTTTAGATTCAGCCTCAACTGGCAAAATTGAGAACTATGGCTTGACTGTGCTGAGAATAACAGTCCCATAGTCTCCTGCAGTAACCTGTCAAACTTAAGTATACAGAATTCTTATTACAAAAACAGTAAATTTGCTTCTAGGTTCCCCTTACCATTATATCGGTTTAAGTGTGAAGTACACACAATATATGCCACAATATATATGCCACATTATAAAATACATTCAAATCTCAGGATGTGAAATATGCATCAAAACTTGGGTAATGATGATCAAAACCTTATGACTCACACATGTTTTCCAGAAGTGCTCAACATCTAGACTGAACTGGGCAAAAGACTGACTATTTGAGAAATGGCCTCACGTTTTATCTTCATGGCTTTTATGAACCCTTAAAGGAAAACATGATTCATTTCCCTGAGCAGCAATTTACTCAGGAAGTCATCTTCATATGATTACATTTTGCTGGAAAGGATAAGATGAATCTGACCTTATTTTAAATTCTTTTTTTTCCCTTGCATCCATTTTGCTGGTCCTACTGTTCTCTGTCAATGCCAAGTTTCTTATATGATTTTTACCATCCTGTCTGTTTCTCTGAATTAGGATTTCAATAAAAAAGCCATAGACCTATGGCAAGGTAAACCAATCTAGCTAAAGTCTAATGTTTATCAATATTCAGAAACCCTGGGCAATCTGTCATATATATTAATTCAGATTTAATTCAGGTACAGAATAACAATGTGTGACTTTAAATTAAAATGTGCTATTCACCAAATGTCAGAGTTTGTAAAAATTTCTTGTTTCCAAGAAATACAATTAACACTGTGTCTTTGTGGATGTATTCTAAGCTTGCAAGAATGTATAGCCATCTTCAGGACATTTCAGATTTGAAAATATGACTAAAAGAATAAAACAGACACCTTGATTTGAACAAACTAGAGCATCACATGGGTTTCTCCATCACTCACAGGGAATTGAGATACTTATCATGCCCTGAATATCTTAACTTTCAGAAATTTGTAATGGAGTAAAATTGCACCCTCATTTACTGTGGGTCATTAAAAACAATTCACCTTGCTAGCCAAAAGTACAAGTTGAGAATGAATATTATTGGTGGTGATCTACTCTATCAAACATAGAAGAAAAATCAGTTAAGACTTACTCTGAAAAGACAGTCTAATACAAACAACCACCAAACTAGGACCAAAGATATATACATAATTCAAAGCTGAACATCAAGAAAATTTGTATTTAAAATTGTCAAGATTTTGTTATAGCCTCTGGAGGTAACTTTGCTGCATGACTCCTTGTTTAGAAAAAATATGGAGGAGATAAAAAATGGGACAGAATACACAATACAAACACGTCCTCAGTCAAAGTCCATGGCTGATGAAAGATACCCATTTTCTAGATTAATAAACAGGAATTGAACACCTTATTTACCTGAAGACAGACCTTTTGTATTGGCCAAACTTTCCATAGAGTGTATGAGCTCTAGGTTCTCAGGTGTAAGACATGAGGAAAGGAAGGCAAAAGACCAGCATGGCTGAATCAAGACCTGCTGGCTAAACTAAGGGGCAGAGGGAATTGCACAGGTGGTAGAAGAGGGGCAAGTGTCCTGGGAAGACAATAGGGATGCTGCCTGGCTGTGGAGGGACTGGGTCTTGAAGGCAAAGGTGAGCCTGGAGCTGAACTTGACATGGAATGTAAAGAATAATAAGAAGGGTTTCTACAGGTATGTAAGCCAGAAAAGGAAGGTCAAAGAAAGCACACTTTCTCTAATAAGCTAAACTTAATCAAATAATAATTGCTATTGGCTGAATTAGAAGAGTTGCAACAGTGACATATTAAGTCACTGACCCATGTTATTTTACTGTAAGAGAACACACATAACATGTACTTTAGCTGTATAGAATTCCATTTTTTGAGGAATTCATAAACTTGCTCAGCTCTCATAGAAAAATAAAATCATTATTTTCCAAGTAAGGAGAGACTACTAAGCTAACTAAATAGATTGTAGGTTTAACAGCAGTACACACACTCATCTTAGATCAGGTAAGAAGAAAGCACTGCATGCAGTTAAATATTGGTGTCCTAATGCCTTTTCAATATACTTAATTATAATATTCAATTCACTTCATATGCAAACCTATGTTCAAACATCAATGTCAGAGGTAAATCCAGGATCATCAAAAGTTACCTTCTGTGTACACATATTGTAGAATGACTCCAAAAGTCAAAATTATGTTTCTTGAAAGCTATCTGATCTAATTTTAAAATCCAGTTCTTGGCTTATCCACAGCTACCTGTGGTGAGGGTTTCAATGTTTAATTATTTTCAGTGCTAGGAAATCATATCTTATTTAAAGCTTAATTTTGTGTAATCTTAAATTCAAGGTGCTGGATCACGTCATCCCTTTATCTGCAAGATTTAAAAAAGGATTGTGATTGCCTGTGCATTGTGCATAGTGACCAAGTTATGTTTCCCTTACTTTTCTTTGACAAAATGACCAGACTGAAGCCTTCAAGTCTCAGAGCTTGGTATCTAAATACTTCTTAAACTTCTTCTGCAGAGTGTCTTCTATAATTCTTCAAGTTTTGTCATCTGAATCAGACATAAAGTTGTGGAAACAATCTTTCCAATTCTTTTCCTATCAATTTAAAAAAAAAAAATTCTCTGAAGGACTACAGTGACCTTTATACCAGCTACAGCACTGACAGAATTCATGGGAAAATGGCCTTTTACGAACACTCTCAAACTCTTCTCTGAGTTGTTGCCTCACCTGAAGGTCACTGTCCTAAAAACATTGTTTAAGTTCTTTCTACCAAAAAAGTTATTATATTAAGATTCTTCTACTAAAATATGTTTGGCTCAAGAGTGATAATTTATTGGAATAGTTTGGATCACTCCATAAAATTTATAACTGTTTTTTATTTACTGGTCTATAAATGTGTGTCAAATGAAAATTTTATTGTGAAGACATTTTATAAACTGGGTAGTAGTGAAAACATTTGGAGAGATAAAAGAGCAGTGTTACTACCAACAAATGCACTTGGAGATCAATCTGCAAGATTGTTTTTAATCTAAAAGTACTGATTAACTCTACTGAATAGGTATATATAAAATTACAACATATTTCTAATTAGATACATTTGATCTTCACATTTTATTATACACCTTTATAATCTGGCCATAAACAAATAAATAGAAAAAAAAAAAAAAAAGGTACCTGATGAGGTTTAATTTTCATTAGATATTTTTGAAAGCATTAACAGCAATTTTACATTTTCAGTATTTCTTGATAAAAATTCCTAAATAACTGTTCAGTTAATCTGGTGTTAGGCTAATGAAACTTGTCCTTTGGACAACATTTCACTGTTACCTATGCTGTTGCTTTTCTTCAAAAAAATAATATATAGAATAATTTTTCAACCTGTGAAAGACTTGTATATCCTACCTTTAATTCTCTCTTGTTCTCTTTCTCCTCTTATGAGGAACACCATATATTTCATACATCAAGGCGAAGGCAAAACTATTGATGGTGAAAGGTTACATTAAAATTACTGTTAGTTTTGCAAAAAGTAACAACAAATTAAAAAATCCTGAAATAGTAGAAGCATATAAATGATCACTGAAGGGAGCTTCAGGATATCTCTGAGTCCTACTTTCTGCTTGAAAGAGCACTGTCACCAACGATTGCCACTCAAGATCAGTTCACCCAGGGAAAAAGATAACCAAAATTCCAATTTTTACTAGACTTTTTAGATGAGTACTTATAGCCAAGACTTTCTAGTCAGGACTTGAAAACCTTGAATGATATGCATCTCCACAATCCCTCTGGCTAAGTTGTTTCAGGTCTTGTGCACTTACTTGTCAGAGAAGAACTTTTTGTTTCCTGAAGTCCAGTGCAAACAACACAAACCACGAAAATTGCCTATTTCTTTTTTGCTTGTCAATAACAAGAACAATTTGGCTTAGTCATCTTTGTTTCTTCAAGAAGATTTAAACAGACTGTGCTCACAGAGCTAAGTAGTCCTCTTCTTTAAAGTCAGGTTCTCAACCATCTCAGTAACTGAGTCAGGACACTCAACATCATTCTTATATAAGCCTGGGCAGGAGGAAGACATTCTATTCCAGGTATGGCTTCCCCAGAGTTATGAAGAGAGAAATTATAAGAATTCCTCTTTTTTAATTGAATTTCAATATGTTTCTGCTTGCAGAGCCCTGAGATTGATCAGAGTCACTCTGGATTAAAACTGTACTCTCTTCTTCAGCTTCAGTTCATTGCTGGGCTCCATCTTGGTGTATGTCTGTTCACTGAGGGCTGCCATCCAGTCAAATAATTTAATATTCCCCCTCAGAGTGGAACAGTCCAGTCAATTTCAAGTCCCATTTATACACTGCTTATCCATCCCAGTTTCTGAAATTATCGAAACCTCACTTAAATTATATCTGCCATGCTCCACTCATTCAATTGACAAATTTCTTCTTCACAGATGTCCTGGTACTACATATGTGTAGTACTATATCTATCAGAAAGACTGTGAGATAAACCATGCAAATGATTTACATGTCCTGAGCAGAACATGTAAGTTCTAATAGTCCATTGTAATTCTTTACATAAACTTGAAGAACATTTCTACATTCATTGTATGTAAGGTCTGTAGGGGATATATTTCTCTCTTAAAGAGACACCAAGAATTTCCATTAAAATCAAAGAAATATAATCATTCTGGAATAATTTGTCTGATCTGTCTTATGTTTCTTTGTCTTCTGTCTTAAGATAAGAAAAATCAGCCTCTAGAAAGTGCCTCCTTCAACTGCAAAAGGAAGATTCTACAGAGGATCTTTGGACAGGCAACATGTAAAAAAATTTATTTGTAGGTCCTGTAGCTGATGTCACCCATCAACTGTAGCAGTAAAAATTATCTTCAAGGACAACAGAAAAAACCAAAACCACAAACAAATAAGCAAAACCAGAAAAAAATAAAAAAGAAAAAGAAGAAACGGAGAAAGAAAAAAAAAGAGAGGAAAATATCTTCCCTGTGATCAGCAAAGGTAAAAAATGGGTACCTCTCTAGATGAATATCCTCTTCTTGACAGCTTCCCTAGTCCAACAACCACTACCTCCATAAACCTTTTCTAAACTAATGGCATAATTTCCACAGTATCACAGTCTTGTTGCTCTTATTTCTTATAGCAGTATGGCTCAAGAGGACCAGTTGCAGATTTTGCAGAGCCAACTGACTTTTAAAGCTATGAGTATTATTGTGAAATGCTTATGGATACTTTGCTAATGTTGATCTACTAAATTCTGCCTGTTCTATAGTATAAGTTTGCAAAATAAAATATATGAAACAAGGTCTCTAAAATGGGGGATAAAAATAAAACAATACAAACATAATTTGAAAATACTTCTTCAAAATCACAGTATAGCCATATTTATAGTTTTAACAGTCATCAAGAATTTCCTTCCACAGTAGGAATTGCAAAACAAGTTGATTAAGTATACTTTGGAATATAAGAGGTAGTTACAGTGGTATGTAGGGGTGTGTAGGTGGAAGGTTATGAACTGAAAGGAGAGACTGTAACATTATGAGCTAAAGGGATTGAAATTGAAGCCATTTAAGTCAAAGCAGTTTCCCACAGCAGTCTAGGCAATTATCTTCGATGTAGGTTTACTCTTTAGATGTCTGATATTGGAGGGTAGAATCCATTTTTATCTCAGGTCCTCATTTAGAAAGCGTGAGTGTTTATTCTTTTTCCTTTCTTTCTGCCTTTGCAATTATTAAGACAGCAAAATTGTCTTAATCCTTCAATTTTTCTAACTTGAAACATCATGCTTACAAAAAGGAAGTCCTTAGCACTTCCACAGCATGAATTACTACAACTTTTGAGCCCTGTTTTAAACTTATGCATTTTTAAAATATTCATAGAAATCAAAATGACAAGGAAATGATAGTTTAGTCAAAGTTTTTCTCATTATTGTATACTCAGAAAAAAAAAGGGTAAAATTTTGACCACTCTGAATGTAAGAAAACTGTGGCATTTCAATTAGAGATTTGAGAAGGACAGAAAAATAAGTGATTATGTTAAAAATAACAGTACAAAGGCTACTATTATTTACCATGTTGTAGTCTATATGAAATTTCCAACAGCTTAGCGAAGGAAGAGCTGGACTATAACACTTCAACTTGATGTAAAAAGTGAAAAGAAAAAAAAAAATTATCTTTTTACTGAACCACCTGCCAATTTCCAACATGTGAGAAGTACTTGGAGTCCTAACAGCAGCAGGATATGGTCTGTTAAAGAATCACAATTAGTTTGAAGTTGTAGGCATTTTGTTTGCGTTTTTTTTTTAAACAATGTATTAAAAACATGTTCACCTTGAAGAGAATGAAAAGAGAATCATTATACTGTTACATTTATGTTATACTTTCACTGTAATTTAAGCAATCCACTGCAGAAGAACAGTTCTTAATACCATTTCTAAGAAGTATTGAACAAACAATTTCCCATATTACGTTTACAGTCTTGAATATGCAATGATAGGATGACTGCTAAATATTTTGCCCAGCATTGTGCAACATAATGGCAGCATAAATGACAATGTAAAGCTAAGTGACAACTAGTATTATACACGGTTGAAATTTATATAATGAATATAAGGATTTCTGTCAACAGCAGCAACATAATTTAAAGAAGACTTGGGTGCATATAAGATTTACACAAAGTGCCAATATACTTTCATATCCTGCTAGAACAATTTTGAAAATTATGTTCATCAGTTAATGCTGATGTTTTAAAGACTAGAATAATTATTAATCTTATCCTGTGTTTCCTATAAATTCCTAAAACTTGTGTCTCTGTTGTTGAAACAAAAGGTACATTATGTCTGCACATGGTGAATTTTAGTTTCTGTAGATCAAGGATATATGAACTTATATCTTGGTTAAAGCCTCCAAATTATATAAGTGGTCAGTGCCTTTTGAAAGAATAGCAGTTGTATTACCTTTCCAATGGTTGAGCTGGAAACTTACAGTTTAAAAATTATTGTTTCAGATGGGAGACAAGGAATAACTTCATAAAAGATTTATAAAGCAGGAGTAAAAATGAAATAGAGAGCAAGGACCAAAAAGACATAAATTAGTATAAAGAATGGGGAGAGAGTAAAAAGACAATACAACAAATAGATAGGCAAGTTCTTTCATTACATTGAGGAGATAATGCTTACGGAAGAAAGTAAGAGCGTAAGAGAAAAACTTATAAATTATGAGAGAGATTAAAAAAAAAGTTTAATTTTTCATCACTGTGCCAGAATATACGTAACATTAATCCAAAATAGATTAAAGGAGAGACTTCATTGAGGCAGAGTCAGTTCTTGTCAGTCTTTTGCAATCCTTTGGACAATTCCACACCCAGTGAGTGACACACACGACAGTCACTTCCGTAAACTGCGTTCATTCCGTAAACAGAGTTCATTCATCAAATAGCAAACTTACAGCAATAATGAGAACTCTATGGTCTCAATCCAAAGCCTACCAAAATTAATAGGAACAATTCTAACACAAGTGTTCACAGCACTTTGCAAAAGCATTTACTGAAAAAGGCAGTCAATGACAGATTTCAAGCCTGATAAGAGTATTATGTCCAAATAAAAATCTTGATAAATCCTTTCCTAAGTAGGATCATGAAGTACATTTCTAACCTGGAGGAGCAGGATGTGTATGTGTGTGTGTGTGTGTGTGTGTGTGTGTATGTGTGTTGGGGGTGGATGATTGGCTCAATTTGAAGGTATACACTTTTAAAATTGAAAAGTAATATTAAAAAAGTAACATTAAAGACATTAAGTGGACTGAAGGAATATTTATATTGCCTTCTAAAAAAATACCTTCCAAATTTATATTTTTCATTTATTTTAGGCTTGTATTGCCATTTTCCATTTTTTTTTAACATTTTAATAAACAAGACTGTATCTTAAGATGTGGACTTACATGCCCTCAATATTCCTAATAAACTAGAGGGTTAGATCCTTCAGCCTTATTAAAAAAAAATCAAAATATAATATACGTCCTGTACATTTTGCTAGTATATCTGGCAGAAAGATTAAGATCCACAGAGAATGGAACAGAGAGGAATGATGACAGATGGGGCTCTCCAAATTGTGCCTTACTCCATCTTACTCCTTTTCACAGCTGCACAAGCCCTCGTCTTGATGTGGAGAGGAGCTCGGGTTCCAGGGGCAGTCAGTGAGTGAGAGAGCTCTGTTGTTAGAGGGATCCACACTGCACCCATGTGTACACTTGTGTGAATATTCCCACTAACAGACCTTCATCCTGGTTAGAGAGGGAGGGGAACAAGATGAAGCAATCAGTGCTGCCTGTATTTGAATGCTGACTGTTCCTGCTTGTGTTGCTCTGAAACGCTGGGGGTGTGCATATCTATAGGTGTGTATTGTGTGTGTTTGTGCCCAGTGGGATTACACCTGCTGGACACAAAGGTCCCTATCTGTGGTATCCTTGCCTTCACTTGACTACTGCATTTGTGATTCCCGAGCACATTCCTGAAGAGAAATTTATAAAAGATTATTCATTGCATGTTCAATTTTTATTTTGTATAAATATTGCATCATGCAATAAAACTAACCAAGCTTTCAGAAATTATTTGTACATATGGTTAGTTTGTTTGCAGAGCACCTAATGGCATTTAATAAAATATTTCAGAATCTGCCTGAAGCAAAGGTCTTAACATCAAAAAGGGGGTCTTGATGATAAAAAAATATTTTGTCTAGGATTTTTATTTTCTGACACCATTAATGTGCAGTCCAGAAATGCAAAAGTTTATGGAGATAGAATAGGGCAAGAATCTTTAAAATACTGGATGGAAAAATTAATTCAAGGAACAAAATAATAATTTTAATGCTAAAGAAATGTGGTCAGAATTTCTAAACAGTTAAAAGTGGGAAGCCTACAGGTTTTGATGAAATTGTGGAAAAAACTATATACAAAGTAAAAATGTGGTGATATATTTGCTTTAAAATCAACTTAATATTCTGTATTATTTCAAGTGTTGTGTCCTGTTTTGGGGCTATCAATTCAAGAAGGAAGTGAGGAAACAGTCTCAAGCCACACCATGGACATTAGGCTGGACAATGGGAAGAATTTCTTCATAGAAAGAGTGATTAAGCATTGGAATAGACTGTCCAGGGAGATTGTAGAGTCACCATCCCTGGGAATGCTTAAGGAAAGACTGGATGAGGCATTTAGGCTTGTTGACATATGGTGGTGTTTGGTCACAGGTTGGATTCGATGATCTCAGAGGTCTTTTCCAGACTAGTTGATTCTGTGGTTCTGTGACAGGGGACTTAAAAGCTCTTTTATCTTTTCCAAACTCTATTATCTGGTGCCATGAAAGACAATAGTGTTCCACAGAAACAGATTTTAATATGGCCTGAACAGTTTCTCTGGAATCCACTCTTAATGGAAATGTAGTGCAAGCTGAAAGGAATCAGAAGAGATTAAGAGAAAAAATAAGATACAGCCTATTGCCAGATGCTATGTGACTACTAGAAGAAGGCCTGCACAGTTAGTATTCAGACAGTATTTTACTTCAAACTGTAGAGTTTGGAGCAGGAGTTTTGGATTTATTTCTATTCAGTCTCAATAGATACTCTGTTCCTGTCCAGATCCTTCATCAAGACACCATAAAGATGTGCACTAACCTTCCTTACTGACATTTCCATTTCCAGAGAAGGAATTTCACACATACAAGGAGTAAGGAAGCCATGGTGTGAAAAGTGCCCACTTCTCAGGCTTTTCTTTTTATCACACATTCACTGCACCAGTGTCAAAACTTTTATAGTAAAACAACTTTTATTTTTCCTAGAAAAAAAATGCTAGCATTTTTTCTTTTAGAGAGAAGAGATCCTTTTACCCTTAACTTCTTCCAGCCCCTCCTTACAGTCTGTAGGGGTAACCCATGCTTGCTGCCCTATACTTCCACTGAGGTCTCATTTTTATTCTTTTGCACACTTGCCCATTGGAGAGAGAAGGACCCCAAACCTGGGTCTCATAGAAGTGACAATGTCATCAACACATATGTCGCAGTACCATTTTAATTTGCATTATGGGCTGACATTTTCTCTAATTCTTGCTTATTTCTAACTTCTCTCCTGTTTTCTTTACAGAGGGTATCTTGTATTTCAACCTTGTAATGGACCTGAGCATCAGATCTACTTAGGTCAACCCTTCAAACTCTAAACTAATATACAATATAATACACTGAATTTTAAGTGTGGAAAAATAATCCCATTATCAGTAAAGCAAACAAAGAGGTTCAATGCAAGAAAAGTATTTAATCTTTAATTTAAAGGACATGTAGTGAGAAATTTTGTTGTAAATATTGTTTTGACTAATGCTTTCAAAAACTACTCCCCAAACAGTTAACATACAGTATCTACTAGAAAGAGGACATTAGAGGTATTAATTCAAAATTTCATATTAAAACTTAAATACATGTTCTCTCTTATTCCAAATTTAATACAGATAAAATCTTTGTCATCTTGGGAGGATTTTATAAAATATTGGTATATTCCTTTAATTCAGTTTTAAAGTCCCATTCATTTGTTTACTAACTCAGGTGTAAGATTTTTGTCAGCTTTCTTCCTCCAAGCTGTTGATGAATTAAATTATCAATAAAAGTCTAGGAAACTTTAATAATAGTATGACTAGGTTAATACTTAAATGCGAAGAAAAAAATAAAAATACAAGCACATTCTACATCTCCTCCTGCCAACATACAAGATTGTTGCTAATTTTAGCTTAGCTGTGTTTTGCACACATTTTTTTCAATTAAGAGTATTTGAGGTAACATTTGTACCTCCATGTATGTATAAAAAAATGTACCAAATAAATAAGATGTCATAAATAAAGAACTGCTAAACCTATTAAAATTTACCCCACTAATGAGGAATTGATTTGTATTTGCAATTACCACTTTCAAGCATATGTGTTCGTAAGTCCTTTGTAAAATATAAAAAACATCGAAGCTTCATCCAGATTTCAAACTCCTACCATAATGAACATGGCCTCATATCATATCATCATATCATATCATATCATATCATATCATCATATCAATCACATCATATCAATCATAATATGATTGCTTTCTTCAGTGTCTGTACCACCAAGAACATCAGTAAAGACTCTTTTTAAACTACCTAAATTTGTCTTTTCCTACTATAGTAAAGAAAATTATCAAATTTTTATAAAAAGACTTAATACACTGGACTGCTTCCCAAACTGACTGAATGATAATCTCATAGTCTGATAGGCTAATATCAAAATTGGCCTATTTTAGGCCTATTTAGGCCCTTGGAACTTAAGGACTACATGTATCATGGGGAAACTCAAGAATGACTTGGAATAATAAACTGAATTGTCTGAAAGATCTGTCCAATATTCTAGATTCACTTGAAGAAAACCTTTTAAAACTATGCCATGTGTCTTAGTGGATTGATTAAGAAAGGTTTCACAGTGTTTCCTTGTCTTTTGGAAGTATTGTGTTAATGAATTATAATTTATAGCTTAAAAGGAAAGTGTATAAAAATCTAACACCACTTATTGATATTGCAGTTAATGTGTTCTCAGCACATGCAATATATAGTGGTTGAATAAGAACAGGTTTTCCAAACGTTTTGTTTATTTTTCTTATTTTGAGTTACTCAGAAGTAAGGAAATAGATAGCAAAATATTTACCTTAGCCTCCTTTTCTGTTGATTTTTTATTTGTGGGCCTTGCTTAATGGAAGTGTGTGTGTCTAGGGTATGTGTTTATGCTTTCTTTAGCCTTCTAGTTCTGGCTCACCTACCTGTAGAAGCCTGCCCTGGGTTAGCCATATGACCTGTTTGTATCCCCAATCGTCCCCTTGCTTATGCTGGACATTAAGTTCTGCAGCTTTAAGTTGGTCCAAGGAAGACAGTGAAAGTGAAGGTGGAGGAAAAAAAAACACTCGCCGTTTGTCTGCAGGATACTACGAACCAAGGCCAAGAGAGCGGAGAGGCTGCATTCCAGCAGACAGCGTTATCTCTTTTTCTTTTTTTTTTTTTTTTTACTCACTCTGTTGTGGGGGGTGCTGCCCTAGCTCACAGCGGAGGGTTTTTTCCTCGGATTTTTTTTTCCCCGCTTTTTGCAGGGAGAGACTTTGTTTCTTTTGCTGGGAATTTTTTCTTTTTTTCCTCTTCCTGGGACTGGTTGGCATCGCGTGGGCCCAGGACACCAGGGAACCCCCGGGGGGCCCCCCCCCACCCTCGCCGACTTCTACAGCCGGGCCCGGCAATCGTCCCCCCACTGGAGAACTGAACCGGACTCAGACGGACTCTGAATCTACCATCTCTTCAGAGGAAGGAGAGGTTTCATTGTTTTCATATTATCCAATTTTTCCCTATACTTGTAAATATTCTATGTGTTAAATAAATAGTTTTTTCCACTTTTCTCTAAGGAAATTCTTCCCGGACCGGTAGGGGGAGGGGCGATTGGAATCGGCTCTTCCTAGAGGAGACCCCCCAGAGGTTTCCTCCAAAATATTTGCCCTAAACCAGGACAAAGCCCTTCTTGTTATTATTTGAATTTCTTGACAAGTTTAGTTGCAGCTGCACCTTACCCATCCTCACTCCATCCCTACAAAATCAGACTGCATCTCTACAATCTTCCCAGGATACCTGTCCTCCTTTTATGGCCTGTGGATTTTTTTCTTTCCCTTTAGTTCAACCATGAGGTCCCAACTCAACTATGGTGGTATTTTGTTTTCCTGGCTCAATATCTTGCACCTGGGGTCACTACCTCGCTCTATGGAGGGCATCCTTAAGAATCTGCCAGCTCTGTTCTCTCCGCTTCTTGCTGAGGGCACTTTCCCAGACAGCCCTGTTGAGTATATCCTTGTAGATCTGGAAGGGATCCTGACTTTTCTCTTTGCCTGATCTCTGCCCCCAGGACTGTGAACTCACCAGTGAGGAGTCCAGGCTGCTTTCAATCTTGAACCCACAGGTGGGTCACTTACACTGGTGACCCTCAGGGCTGGTATCCTGTTCCTTCTAGTAGAGCTGTTACCTGGCTGAAGAAGTTATCCTCTGTGCATTCTAGGAGTCTTGCATGTGAATTCAACCCACAGGTTTTGTTTTCATTCTTCCAGTTCTCCCCCTGACCCTGGTGCTAGGGGGGTGAGCAAGCGGCTGCCGGCTGGAATGAAACCACAACAGAATGCAATGCCAGTTATTTTTGTTCCTTTGTACATCTCTCCCTAAAAATATAGGACGTTTTATATTTTTCCAATTCTCTAAATTACAGACTATCAAAATAAATCAGCTGAACAAAATACAACAACTCCATACTTGTCAGCTAATAAGCAGGAACTGGTTTTATTTATTAAAGCATCGGAGGTGAAAACGTCTATTAGTTTTCCTCCTCATGACAGTGACTTCTCAATTGAACAACAATTACCACTGTTAAAATATGGAGGGGAAATTACAGATTCATTATGAATATTCTTATTTCTTCTCATAACAGTTCTCTTGGCATCAAAACTTTGGTAAACCAAAATTTTAGGATTTTAGTTGATACCGCTTTCAGCATACTGCATACAATAGAGGTTGACATAGTTTATAATTAGTATTAGTTTTTCTTCTTTCTCTCATGATGACTGTGGAGAGATCAAAATTGAGAAATCTGCAGAGGCAAGAAAGACATCCTTTGATGTGGAAAATAATCCAGGGAGGATGTGGAAATGGGCACTGGAATGGAAAGAGGCTGCTATGAAAGATCAAAAGAAATAGGTCCCAAAGAGAACTGGCTGAACAGTAATTGGATGTTTCCTTCTGAAAGGTCTGATTAATGGTAGCAGAAGTATAAATTTACCTTTGAGCTCTTTCCTTGTGAGCTTTAGGTACATGTAGACATATTTTCATATATGCATAAAATTATTGCAGAGAATTTCAATGTAATTTGTGCCATACTGTAGAACTATAGCATTAAAAACAAAAAAACAAAAAAACAAAAACCAACATATTGGATGCTCAACATACAAAAGGGAGATCATGTGTTCCTTCAAATGGTGGCAAATATACTAAAAGTTTACATTGTTATCAAGATATTGATTTCATAGGGATTTATAATACTCCATCAGATATATAAAGACAACTAAAAGACAGAAGGTTGTTAGTGCAAATTTAACTCCTGCACAAAAACTAAAGAAATCTAAAATTATGAATAACTATAATAATGAAGCTGAGTAGAACTCTACTGATATCAGTGCTTTGAGAGAAATTCAGAAGGGGATGGCTTGGATGCTCTAAACATGATTTTGTAAGGTGTAATGTAATTAGGTACTGTAGAAATATTCTTAACAAAGGAAAATTTTCATTTATATTTCTAATTATATTTACTTTGTATTTTAAAGCACAGATGAAAAATACCATCTTGCTAAACAGAAGAATCATTGTCAGGGTCTAAAGTATCTTTAAATAGCTGCATATTTTTTTCTCTCTTGTTGGGATATGAAATGTTCTATTTAAAAAAAACCAAACTGCATTATACTCTAATCTGTATTGTCATAAATATTACAACTCATGTCATGATGCTTTTGATTATTCTTTGAAAGAAAATGCCTGGGGATATAGCTTGGTTTTGATTGCATACATTACCTTGGTTGCATATTAACCGATTCCCAAAAAGCAATCCCGATTTAACCAAAGTACTTCTGCACTTGCTTCCCTCATTTGCATGCAATTTGCAGTTATGAATAACAGCTTTTCTCACATCACTCACAAATAACTGTGTATTTCTCTTTTATAGTATTTTTAAATTATCAAATGGCTTTTGGAAGGTTATTATCAAGGTTTTATAACCTTAGTCTTCTCCTTACTTGAGAAACGACACTAGACAACAGACAAATGAGGAAAGTTTTTCCTTTGTGGAATTCACTGGGGACTGTGTATATTCCCTGACTTTGACTTAAACATGTTCTACAAAAAATCCTATTATCTTAAACATAATTAATTTGAAAATTACTTGGATTGCCAAATAAGTAACAACTTTCAACCATCTGCAGTTTTGCGGGAGGGTTGTTTGTTTTGATATTTTAATACCTTTTTAGAAAAATAAAATTATTTTTAAAATATGAATTGCCTGATTCTTCCGATGATTCCTTTTACAAGCCATTAGAGATGTGTTATAACTTTAACAAATTTGCACAGAGTTTTTCACCTTTTTTTTAGCATGTGTGTTTTCAGTGCTTTATCATAAAATCTCTTTAATAACAAGTGTCAGTTAATCCATTCTTTCTTATTAAGTCTTTGAGGATTTTTTCTGTTCATGTTTCCTCTGAGCAGTATTATGATACTCCATGCTGAATACAGGACTCAGATTGAATGTAGGCTCAGGGAACTGGAGGATTCTAATCTGTGCATTTAATGTGTACAGTGCATCTTCCATGATCTATGTTTTTAATGAAAATATCAAATGTAAACTGGTTTAATGAAAATTGTTCTCCTGAAGAAAAAAAATCTTTGTATTCCTTTCATTTTAACAGAGAGCTATAACTATCCTTTTAATATGGGGTTACCAGTGGTTTTTAACAACTTTTCACTCACCCTGAAAAAGTTTTATAAACATTATGGCTTTATTTTATAATTACATTAATTTGGGATGAGTATATTTTCCTTCCTTATTTTTATAAAAGGTGTTTTTATTTGTTTCTGTTAAAATTTTTCTATATGATTTATTAATATTTCAGTTCATTGAAGCTGTCTTTGACTTCTTCCCATTCTAATGTAACTAGGGGAATATTCTCTATCTGAATACTGTCTCAGGCATTGTATTTTATAAACTGTATATTAGCATATATTTTTGTCTCTTAGATTTTCCTTTTTATTTTTTCATATCTTCCGTCTTTCCTATTTTTCATCTTTTTTTCTTTTTTTTTTTTACAAAATATCAGTATTAATTATCCTTCAAAAAATTAGACATTTGGAATTTAAAATGCTATTCTGATATAATGAGTCATGGTATTTGCAAGTTTTTCAAAACTTAGGATTAACCTATAGCAAAACCAATACAAGAAAATAACTTTACAAGTCTTTGTGAGAGTTAGCATTATAAAAGAAAATTAAAGACTTCTTAAGACTACTATCCAGGGAAGTAAAAGTAGAATACCTTTTTATTTGTTAGGCCTCTTTAAAAAAGAACCAACATAGCAAAAATTATTGAATATCCTCATCTATTTTAACTGAAACAAGAGCAAGCATTTATCCTTGGGGCTAACCAAATACTCATCTTTCTTCCAAATAATCTATTTATTTCTTAAAGAAATTAAAAAATAAGGAAAAAAATAATTGCTTACAAGATTTTATTTGACAGAATCCAGCTAAATGGTGAAAAATAAAAACATCGTCTACTGACTGACTTCAACAGAAAGTCTTTAATTATGAAGGGAAGGTACTAAAATTAAAGTTTTATATACAGCACAAAAATCTAGTAGATACTTCATAAAATTCAGGTTCAATATAGCTATTATTTCCTGGAATGTATTACATTCCTACATCACCACTGAGCTGAAAAAAACCCCAAACAAAACCCCTGAAAAATCTGAAAAGCATAGAAACTTGAATACTACAAATCAGATCAATATTGCCTAGACATACAAGTCTAGACTTTCTCAATGCCTATGGACAGACTGTAATAGTGGTGGTTGGAACACGTCTTGAACTGCTTTCAAAATGCATGTGCATTTCCCCTTTCTCAATTTTTCTTGTTTCTGTAGAAGAAATTAAAAACAAAACAAACAAACAAACAAAATATCCCCCACCAAATCAAACAAATAAACAAAAAATCTCCCCAAACCCCCAAACAAAACAATAAACAATAAAAATCAGTGTATAAATATATATATATATATATATGTGTGTGTGTGTTCGTATATATATATATATATATATAATTCTGTCAAATAAAGTACTTATTTCCATTCTATACTATAAGCATAATTTTTGCCTTCATGATATGGTAGGAATGAATGAGAGATAATGAGTCATAAAATATTGGTCTACTTGGTCCTCAGATATTTTTCTCCTTCCTGCTAGACTTAAAAATCCAGTACGATATAAAACTTGGCTTTTACATATGGAAAGTGTAAGAATAATATCTTGAATGTCAGATATCAGCACAAATATAAGAAAATTCATAGTAAATTAAAGACACAACAGAATACACAAATATACAAATAACTTAATCTTTGTTGTAACTTCCTAGTTCATTAAGGCTTAGCCATTTTTTGATTCAGACCCTGTTATTTATTAAGGCATCTGCCCAGACAAAAAAGATTAGAATAGTCTTCCTTCCAAAAGCCATATCCACCAAAATAAAATTATAGACAACCCATCCTACATTAATCAGGCAGCCACTGCAGATGAGGCATAGCTAATCTGTTAAGATTTTCACGAAAAATATTTGAATTGTTACAGATTTTCCTTTCTTCCCATGAAAGAATTTAAAAAAACCAAAAGAACCTAAGCCAAACCAAAACAACAACAACAACAACAAAAACCCCCAAACAAATCTTTTAAAATAAACCCCTAACAAACAAAACAATAAAAAACCCCAAATCCAAACTTTAGCTTCCTTCAGTTCTACAAGACACTTCAGAATTAATCAAAATGTTTGTATAAAAGTGTTAACAATGGGATGATTTTTGAGCTTATTCTTAAAAGGGGAAAGATCAGCTCAATTTTTAATAGGCAATAAGCCATCAATATCTGTCTGGTATTCAGAAATCACATGCATTAGCTAGGGATGCTGCCTTTAGAAGAGTTACAACATTACTAGTACCCTTAGTAACGAATTTACACACAAAGAAAAATAATAAGAAAATACCAAGGACTGTCTCATTTATTTTTGCCTGCATATCAGTGCAATCTGACACTAAATTCAGTGGGGAAAGGTTCCTATTCCATCAACAGGATATGGTTGAATGGTGCACATTTCAAAATTTTCAGGGCACACCCCTGGCCAGTCATAACTCACTCTGTATTCACAGTCTTTCGCCTGTGTCCATTTTCATTCATACACTTTATTTTCCATCTTCTTTCATCTTTTCTATTAAATGTATATATGATAATTATCTCCATCTTGGCTCATGATCCCCTGCACTGTGCAGTGTGACTGAATTCTCCCCTCACAGTTGTATGGAGCTTATGTTTTTATCCCTGCTCTATCTGTTTGCAATTTCTATTGCACTCTGATATGAATTCAGTTACTCAGTTAAGAACCCAATCCAAATTATCTCATATCCTAATCTTTTTTTTCTGAATATTTTATGCACTCCTCTGTGCCACGGGATGTACAGATGTCTAAGTCAATTATATGTGCAGTTTTGCTATTTTCAAGTCCCATTATAATTCCATGATAAAATGAAATAAATTAATAATGTATGACCATCTTATTAAATGTATATCTAACAGGCTAACATACTTTGTTCATTATCTACCTGAACAAATAGTCTTTGAAATTTTTAAAACCATGATAAAAAATAAAATTCAAAATCTGTTTTAAAATCTTACAGAAGTTTAAGTGTATAAAGTTTCCATACCTCAGAAAAAATACCTCAGACATTGAAATTAGTTTTTCAGCAATGGAGTAACTAATACTTTTGTCATCTGCCAAAGTACCTGAATGTTTTTGCTTTACTTTATCAGCTTTCTGTTTTGGAATAATCAGAAGCAATTATTCCTGTGATTTTTCTAGTTTTCATCAATGGTGAGTTATTTCTTTGGTTGTTTGGGGTTTTTTTCCCTCCCTTTGGTAAAAAAAAATGGAGTACCTATTTGCTTAAAAATTCCTAAAAAGAATCATGACATAGAAACAATTTTAAGACAGGCTGGTTTCTCATAATGTAAAATTCACCATATATAGAAGTCATGATAAAATTCTATTTTTTTCCTGAGGAGTTAAAATGAAATTTCATGATATGTAGTCTGTTTGTTGTGTAGCCCTGTAATATTGTCACTGCTAATGACAGGCCATAGGTGTTGTACTACCTAGGATTGGTATTGTTAGATTTGATCTGTCTGAACTTTATCTGCCTGAAGTTTTGTTTAACTTTGTGTAGGTGTGATACTAGTTTCTCTACTTATAAAAGTATCTACAGCTAATTTGTACTATTCTTGTTTTTATTTTATTTTTTTTAATAAAGACAACAGAGTTTTACAGCCACAATGAATTAATCAATGAGTGATGTTTACAACTCTTAACACAATGATGTAGTATACAGAAATACTACCCTGGTGTGTGCAACAGAAGAGCCCTGACAAACTGAGATAAGTGTGCAGGATAGAGAAGTAGAGACATGGAGCGATAAAACATGGGGTGTAGGTCTGGCACTGGAAAGCCCACAGATAAAAACAATTCATAAAATGTCAGTTAAAGAAAGGTAAATGAAGGAGGAAAAAAAAGTTGGTTTAGTGGCAACAAAGATAAAGAAGAAATGGTATCTAAAATATACAAAAATCAGACATAATATGGAGGCCAGTGAAGTAAAAAACTGTCAACAAACACATACAAGTGACACCATGTTAATCCTAAAGTGTGGAAGAAAACATGTACATCAGCAGGATATATTATCTGATGAAAAACTCTAGAAACATATTGCTTCCCTCTCCAGCAGCTGAAACTACTGGCTTTAAGACCTGGGAGAACAATGAAAAGGTGAGCATAGCCTCAAGGAAAGGAATGGTAACTATAAATATGTAAGTTACAATTTTAATGGTGTGATAATTACTATTGAGATCTTCTCTGTAGGGAAATATTGTAAGTATTACTATTTGCCTTTTTTTCTGAAATAATTAGATTTAGAACCAAGTTTATTTTTAAATTATATTTCTAATATTAAAATAATAATGAGAATAATAATGAATTCTTAGCTTTATACATTAAGTTTTCTGTTTGAGCATAAACAAGATTGTGGGAACAGCTGACTTTTTACAGAGGTAATCTTTATGAACAAATTGGTTTCCCTAGTGAGAACTACATTCCACTAATAACAAATCAAATTTTAATTTCTAAGTACCTGGCATATATCCTCCTGTAGAGTGTTTCAAATAGAAATTTGATTTCCTCAGTAATTACTTGTGTGAAAAAGGAAAAAAAAAGAAAAAGGAAAAATATCCTTACTGTTTTTATTTCTCAGGCAGCTTTTTCCCGCTTGTGTTTTGGAGAAAATAATGATGTTGATAATGTTCTGGTATAACATATCTCAAGTTTCACTACATTTGAAAATATGCTCCCTACAAGATGCTAATTAACATTGCTATTAATTAATAACAGCCATTAATAAAAAAAAAGAAAACATTTCCTTTAATGTTTCTAACATGTGCTTCAAAAATAAAGTTTTAGTTACTTTGTACCATGCTGTAAACTAATTTCCTCTATTAAAGTTTCAGCTAAAATGGCACTACTTTTTTGGTAGTAGATTTGCTAACACCAGCTGTACTCAAACCTTTTCAGGGAACTAAAATTGTTTGCTGTGGGACCTATGCCCTGTCTGGGTGGCAGCTTAGGTAAATGAAGGACAGAGTGCCCAGAGCCTGGAGAGCTGTTAATGCTGCAGCCACAAGGATGTGTGCAGACAATATTAGATATTTGAATGACACTTCCTAACAGCACTAAGCCAGGAATTTATATCCTTCTAAAGTCATTAGCCCTGAAAGCCTGATGGATTCTTAAATTCTAGCTATTAATCAACCCAGAATAAACTATGTCAGGTTTTCAGTGAAGACAGCAACTCTACAGGCAGCATCTCAGGAAGAATGATACCTGAGGCAGCTGCTGCATTGCCATTCAAAGCCACAAGGTTCATGCAACACTTTTTTTTTGGGATATTTCTGGAGGTTTTAAAAAATAGAAAACAGATAACCAGTTAAGGTTGTGTTTGCACACCACCAATGAACAGCGAAAGATGTATAATAATTACAAATGGACTAAGTATTTCAGAAAATGGAAGACTATATTTTTTGTTGTGCCATTCTTCATGAAGCAGCAGAAATCTCTTATAATACTAGCTGAAGAATTACAGAAAAATTATCATAAAAAGGGTTTCAAAGCAAATATGCTAAGAAAACAGCAATAAGATGTGCATGGGTGTATGCATGTATGCGTGCCTGTGTTTGCATCTGAGGGAGTACAAGCCTTCTGCAGATTTCTAAGGACGAAAAAAGATGATTTTTTAAGAGATGAGTCTGCAGAACCAGAATTTTGACTGAATATTCCATATTAGATTCTTCCTATATATATGTATACCAATTTAAGTTTGGGATTTCCAAAATTCAGTTAAAAAAAATTAAAATAAAAATTATTTCTTTCCCCAGTTCTCAACTTTTAACCATACTTCTACCCATATTATGATTAGTAATGTAGTCTTAATAGGATAAGTCTAACAATTTTTATTCCACATATATTTTCAGTATATATAACATCAATGCTATTGCAGATCTATTTGTACAACTGTATAGAATCTCTGGCTCCGCAGTAAAATTATATAAGAAAAAGCAAAGAAGTAAAAAACAAGAAAGACAAAACTAACAAATTTTAAAAGTTATGAAGTTTATTTCAGTTGACCCCTTTAAAAATGGTGAAAACTGAAAACAGTAGAATTTTTTTCTAAGCACAATTTTATCCACCTTATCCAAAACTCTCTACTTGTTGTTCGCAGTAAATTACATATCCTATAGGTTTTCTTCCTAACCTATGCTTCTCTTTATGACCCTTATTCTTCATACAAAAAACATTTATAGTTAATGCCTCATGTTCACATCAGCTATTTTAAATCTCAGAATTAAATTTCTTCCATCACCCAAGCATATGACCTGTTGTTTCAGTCAATTATTTCGTGATAGTGTTTGGCTGGGTTTATATTAAATCTGAATGAGAAGCCTGCTATTATATGGACTAGACTCAAATTTAGGATGTCTAAGTAGCTTTCCCCAATATAATAAAGTAAGACAGTAAAACATAATTGTTTTTATTATCTGTTATCGTTAACATTTTAATCTCCCTCAGCTGTTTGGGAAGATAGGACCAATTTTATTGCAGGTTTAAAAATCATGTAAGTAAATCTGCTTACAGAAGTTCCAATTCTGGATATGTCTGTCATTCAAGCTGACACAACTAAACTGTTTTCTGAACCATAAAGAAAAGTACGAGCTCTTTCCTAAGAAATGTGCACTTCTGTGGCTAAGTCTGAAATAAAAATTTCTGTTAAGAGGTTTGGCTCATTTTTTAAAGCAAAATGCCACTCTTTTTGCCACTTCATGTCTGTTTCCCTCAGTGACATCCATTTGAGGAAGATCATGTCAACAAAACTTTAACAGAGAATTCAAATAAAATTCTGGGCTTAAATGAAGATCTCTAGGCAATTCTTTCTTTCAGGTGGTAACTTTTGTGAGGGATGAGTAATGAGCACTTTAAAAATCGATGCATGTTAACAATATTACAAATAGCTGTAGAAATGAGGTTGCTGGCATTTTGCTAAAAGAATATTACAGGATGGCTGAAGGCAAAGATGCATAGCAGGATTCAAGGGTTGTCAAAAATAACATACATGCCTTCTTATTTTTTTCCTACATTTTTTCTTTACTGTTGCAAATATTGACACCATGTAATACCTGTCTTTCAGATGTGTAGGCTCTAAAGGTATTATTTTCAGTTTTTAAGTGAATTTTCGTAGCCATCTTTTCTATAAATTTTCTCTCATTCTATTAGACATTAAAGAGATGCTGCTTCTCCAGCCCAAAAAATGATATTGCCTCTTGAGAAAGTAAATACAATGAAGAAAGAAAATACAAATTCCAAGTGTTCCAGATATTCTAAATACTCTATAAACAGGAATTAAAATTATACAATGTGTAATCTCAAAAGTCTGACCAACACTAAAATATTATCTTTTATTTTTTAAAAGGAAGCATGAAATCTTTTTATTACCTACTTCAATTTATCTAGCTTTGATTCCTAATCTTAAAAAACTGAACACTTTTAAATAAGATTCTTCTGTCAATATTCATATGGTTTCAGAAGACAATGACATCTCACTGCTTTTCTAATTTTATTAATCTCTATAATTTGCAATGTTATCATTATAATTTTTTACATTAGAAAGAGAGTAGAAAGTTAAGTGAGTAGGCTTTTTTTTTTTTTATTATACCATCAAGGGAAAACAGTTTGGTGCACAGGAAAGAAGATGTGACATTCCTTAGAACATATGTACTGACTTTTTCTCCTGCACACACATATAAAAAGAACTTCAGGACATACTGTGCCCAGCCAAGAGATAGAAATGGGGACACTGCTGTTTTCTGCTCAACAGAAGCAAAGCTCAGCAATAGAAACAATGTCGACAGTAGAACTCAACATATTTAAGATTCATAGTTTGCAAGTTTTTTCTTGCATTACATTGTGTTGTACTGGAATAAAACCCCTAAAGGAAGCAGGGAGATACCTGACTTTTCAATGTAGGGCATAGTACTGGGAGAGGACAATAGAGTAGGAAAAAAGTCTGTATTTAAAATAATTTTAAAGATCCATTTCTCTGAATAAAATTGTCATAGTTCTTCGTTGTCACATTATCATATTTATAGTTTTAAGTACTTTTAATCTATAAAAATTAGGTTTTGGATCTCCTTAGAAGAAAGCTATATTTCCCTTGATGTGCAAGAATTATCTTGTATACTGGTATGGTACAAGTGCTACTAAAACTATGTATGTAAGGACAGCAATAGTAAACAAAACACATTCATGATGTGTTTTTATTTCTCCAGGTATCTACTGAGATTTCTGTCCTTTCATCCATTAATTTTAATTCTGTTCATGCAGTGTGCAATAATTTTTGTGTTTTGAGACATGAGAATGCAACTTACCATTATAGTTGAAATTCAAAAGTATATTCTGCCAAGAAGCATGTTGGGGGATGCCTTTGAATTCACATACACACAGAAAGTTCAGAATGTGTTTACCAATGCTATGTTTGCAGTCTGAAGGGATAGAGACCTTTTTCTTAAAGGAAGTCAGAGACAGAGAAATTTCTATCACTATCTTAATCTTATCTTTCCTGGAACACAGAGGACCACTGCCATTGCCCTAGTTAGAAAGAAGATTTTTTTTCCTTCACATGGGTCAATGCCCTTTCTTTTTTTTTCCTCTCTCTCTTTTTTTTTTCTTTTTGTGGAAGAGAAGTGTGTATCTGCTAGCTGTAGAAATTACCCTGTAAGGGCAGAATGTTCTTTTTTTTTTATTACAAAGATGGTTCATTGAAACAAAATTTCCTTTGTCTGCTGAATAGTTGTACACTCTTGGGATAATTTCTGAGTAATTTATTTGGCAAACTAGTCTGTAGACAGTATTGAAAATAGTAATCCATTACAGCCATAATGGGCAAGGTGGTAACTAAAGTAAAATCAAATATAAGTGACACGATACCATGTATGGTGTTCCATCTCTATTTCTGTTTCTCAACAGAGTATTCGCAGTACGCAGGAGGAAGGTCAAAGCAAAGGGCTAATCCTGGAAGGCTGAGAGCACCCACAAAATAAAACGAAAGTACCAATCATCTCTAGAGGAAACATATGTGCCTTCATCTTACAATACTCTAAACTTTCTGAGAGAGGACTAATTCTAATAACATATGTCTAATTGACATATAAACTATTGCTGTAAGCCAGCAAAGGCAAGCCTAATTTCCAATTCTTCCATGCATATTCAGAACTTTGTCTTTTTAAATTGGAATTAATTAAAACTGGGAAAATGATCAGTGACTAAATAGCTGCAAAATCTCAATATTAAAAATGACCATTTTGATGTAATGAGTTTAAAAATAGTTTGAGACTTAGCTTTAATTTTGCATTTTCACATCCATATTCAGAATACCAGGCTTCAGGCTCAGACTGTCTGCTCTCACATGCAGTCCATCACTTCTGCAAAGCTACCAAAAACATCATGGCAACAGAGCTCCACCCAACACTTGTGTACCTTCTCCCTGGAAAAAATCCAGCCTTTGGACCATACTTCTCTTCTACAATTTCTCTGTTAAAGCATCTCTTATTTATTCAGGATCTTGTATTTCCTTCTACACATACATTAATGACTGTTAAAATCATCTTACTAGAAACTATTTTAAAAGAATTTTGTGGTTCTCCAATAGAGAACAGCAAAATAGTAGGAAGTCAATGACTATTCAGGTGTGCAACCTGTACTCACTTCACTGGAGTCTATAAAAAGGAAAGAATAACAAACAAAATCCTGAAAAATGTTCTAATTGTCCTTTAATTAACAAACTTGAAAGAAATCTTTGTCTCTCTATGAATCTTTCTTTCTCTCTTTTTCTTTCGCTTTCTTTCTTTCTTTCTTTCATTCTTTCTTTCTTTTTCTTTCTTTCATTCTTTCTTTCATTCTTTCTTTCAGTCTTTCTTTCAGCCTTTTTTTCTCTTTTTCTTTCTTTCTTTCTTTCTTTCTTTCTGTCTCTTTCTTTCTTTCTCTTTCCTCCTTTCTTTCTCTTTCTTTCTTTTTCTTTCTTTCTTTCTTTCTTTCTTTCTTTCTTTCTTTCTTTCTTTCTTTCTTTCTTTCTTTTTCTTTCTTTCTTTCTCTTTCTTTCTTTCTCTCTTTCTTTCTCTTTCTTTCTTTCTTTCTTTCTTTCTTTCTTTCTTTCTTTCTTTCTTTCTTTCTTTCTTTCTTTCTTTCTTT
>JAHLSL010000057.1:4771492-4784950 GCA_025920805.1 Petroica traversi | reverse complement strand
TTTCTTTCTTTCTTTCTTTCTTTCTTTCTTTCTTTCTTTCTTTCTTTTCCTTCCTTCCTTCCTTCCTTCCTTCCTTCCTTCCTTCCTTCCTTCCTTCCTTCCTTCCTTCCTTCCTTCCTTCCTTCCTTCCTTCCACCACTTCCGCCACTTCCGCCACTTCCACCACTTCCGCCACTTCCGCCACTTCCGCCACTTCCTTCCGCCACTTCCTTCCTTCTGCCACTTCCTTCCTTCCTTCCTTCCCTCCCTCCCTACTTAATTCTGTTCTAAATGAAGACTTATTTTCTTAGAAAATTTAATTAGAGGAAGTATTTAAACTGGTAACAACTGAATTAGACCAGCTGTGAATATTCAAAAAAAGTCATAGAAGCATGAAATTAATCATGTATCAGTATGGTACTTTGAGTTCCCAGTTTCTGTTGCCACACATACTCTGTTTATTGTTATTTATCATATCCTTTACTAGTTATGAGGGTTGAACTCTCCAGCAGCATCAAAGGGTTCTTACAGAGCATGTTCTAACCTGATCCTCATTCATGTAAAAGAGGGGAGCTCCATTCTTCGGTTTTAAGCAGGTTAAAGCATAGAATAACTCATGACTGTTCAAAAGAATGATGAGGTTAAACAACGTAAACATCATGTTATGGCCTTGTTCAGAGAATTTCATGCTTTTGTCTGAGAATAATCACTGGGATATGGAAGAAAAAAAGTACTGCTATTTGTAAAAAAAAAAAAAAAAAAAAAAAAGGACGTTAAGGTCCCTCAAGGGTATTTGTGAAGTTGCTGATGTGAAAAAATATGTTCAAGCTAGAAAATTAGCAAGAAAGAGCCTACCTAGCAAAACAACCTCCCAGTATTCATCTAAAAATATACTATAACCAAATTAGCACAGGACAACATTCTAATTAATTATAAATTAAATTCTTATTTGATCACTTAATTTAATATCCAGCTTAAATATTCTTCGTACGTCACTGTTTGAAGTGAAGGGGAAGGGGGTAGGATAAAAGGAATCTATCATGAAACGTTAGGAACAAATAACATGAACTTGAAACATCATTAAATCAAACTCTCCTTCAGATATACGCATTTTCGATATATTTGTGCACAGAGGGCAAGGATTTTTGTTATGACTCAAGTGAGTAGATACTGCTGTTTTAAGTAGCATCTGGAATATTTTCTGGAGTGGTTTATTTAGGTAATTCTGAGTTGATAAATGTTGTTTCTGTATTTCTATTTTCATAAGCAGAATGCTGAACCTTGCTTTCTCTACTTCAATTACAGCTAAAGGAAACATTTAGAAGAGCTTCTTTGTAGAGTTTTCTATTTAAGTGCATGACACTTAAATGGAACTTAGAATTGTTTAGCAACTTGTATTTGCTAAATTGAATTTTACCTGCATACTCACGTCACTCATCAACTCAGTCTACACCATACTAGATTGACTATAGAACAAATTACTAACTTCTCCCTTTGAAAATATTTTCAATTTAATTTTTTTAAAGAAAGAATTATCTGAAGACACTTCAACAAATACCTATAATATTTTTTCTAGGTTTTTTATAATACGAAATCATTTGTGTCAATGAAATCTCTAAAATGTCTTCAGACCAAAATATTATAACTCCTTTCTAGTTCAGGATGCTAACATCTCTTAGTGATTGTTGCATCAAAGTCTAAATATGTAAAAGGACTAATGTTTTCAGTTCTTCTTCATATTATTATATGTGTATTCTTTCAAAACCACAGATATCAGTCATCCATACTTTCTACAGAGGTGTAATGGGGAAAGAAGGAGCAAGAGGAAAGCTGGTCCACTTGTATAGACTCTCAGCCTGTTTATCTCCTAAAGCCCAAAGGGTATGCAACACATGTCCTACAGCACAGCACCTGGGCCTAATTTCTTAGGACAGTTACTCCTCAAAACTCTGAGAGTTAAAAAACCCAAACAAATGAGTTTCTTAGAGGTCAAATAGAATATCAAAGAACCTTTGAGGATCCTTAATTTAATTCACTTTTTTATTTACTGAAATTTAATTTCCCTGTTTTTGGGGTTTTTTTGATCTTTGAAGAATTAGGAAAAAAGAGAACTCTAGGACAATTTTTCTGAAACAAGCTGTCTAGCTGATATATGATATCAATTTATTTTTAAGAAGTGTTTTCAGCTGTGATATTCATGCTACATATAAAGTGGCAATTAAAAGAAATTTATGTTGTATCTCACTAGGTAGAACTTACTAAAGAATAAGAAAACTATGCTTCACTGCTTCCCTTGACAATTAAAATTTCCTTAATGGTCTAAGTTGTTTATGATGTACTCAAGACAGAATCTGAGCTAAATGAGCCTGGAGAGGATTTTTTTTGAAACACAAAGAAATCCTGTTCCTAGATTTATATTTAAGAAATTAAATTCAAGGAAATTCTGAAAGGAAAGTTTTATGGGAAACAATGTAAGAAAATATCTGTTGATTATGATATATGCTTACAATAGAATTTACCTATGTACCACGGGTCAGAGTGCACAACATCAAGTCAAAATCTTTATACCATCAACCAAGTCTTCAGTTTTCCTCTGTGACTGAGAACTGCATATTTTGCCATTTATTTTCTAACTTGTTTCAAAGAATGGACACATCTTTGACAACTATGAACTTTACTGATTGCTTAAAGAACAAAATTATAGAGGTTTTTGGGATTCATTGTCATAAATGGATTTCTAGACACTTTCTTCTGGGATAATCTGCAAATAGTTCTGAATGAGATTGAATATTTTCAGGATTAAAAATAAATTTTAATGGAAAGAAATAAAATAAATTTTAGCAAAATTTAGTTCATCAGTATATAGACAACTTATCCTTGAACAATATATAAAAAATTACAAGTCAAAACTCTTGTATA
This sequence comes from Petroica traversi, assembly GCA_025920805.1. Lineage (NCBI taxonomy): Eukaryota > Metazoa > Chordata > Aves > Passeriformes > Petroicidae > Petroica > Petroica traversi. The sequence goes on along the minus strand of JAHLSL010000057.1, from coordinate 4,782,052 downwards.
TATAGAATAATTGAAAATAAGCAAGAAAATACTGTAGAGTCTATTTAGGGTGTGAAGAAACCCCCGAGTGTAATCAAATCCTTGATTCTGAATCAAGATATATTTAATAACTACCAAAATCTAAGTTGATATTTCAGAGTAGTTTACCTGAATTTAACATGAATTAATTTTAATTCCCTAGAACTGAGATTTTCATTGCATGTATTAGAAATCAAGAAAAGTAATTAATATTAAAAGTATTTTAGAATAAAAATAATGAAATATCAAATTATTATTAAAATGTTTTTAAAAATCTCTGCCACTAGCTTAGAAATATAAGAACCTTAAAGCTTCCAGCATAAATTCAGAAACAAAGATATGTGACTTAAAGGAATTTTTAGCCGTATTTCAACTTACGCTGGTGTATAAGAGCACAGAAGAAAGAGCTTTTTCAAGAATTCTGTCTTTTAAAAACCTACTATTTCCTATAGTGTACATGGGGGGGGTCTTTAAAAATCACCCCTAAAACCAAAAAATAAACAAATCCCACAACAACCCAAAAACAGACCGAACAAAAAAGCTCAAAAAAATAAACAAACAAACTGAAATGACCCAAAACAAAAGCAAACAGACAAAAAACAAAAAAATCCTCCCAAAACAAAAAACAACAAAAAAAACCCCACGAGAAAACCACCAAAATAGCCCAAAAAAGACCCAAACCAAACCTACTTATCTTTATATTCACATATACATACATATACACATACACAAACTTATTTTAAAGACAACAGAAAGCAGCCAATATGGAGCAGTTTTATTCTTTGTCATGAAACCCATTTATTGTGTCCTTGTTTAATATTTTCCAAACAGTGAGCCATTCTGCCATGTACCCAATATTCCTTGAAGAAGTTCTGCTGATGAAACTCTCCCATGATTACCAGATCTGATGAAGAGCCTTTAATTAATATTGAAAGTAAAGCTACAACTGGTTTGTATTCACCAGCTCTGTTCACTTTCCAGGGCAAAGTAAAATAGTCTCTTCTTTCCCATGAATAATAACAAGTGAGCCTGAGAGCTCAGTCTGCTCACTTTTCTATTTCCATAAATCAATTTCACATATGTTTATGAAAATGCATGTTTTTTCTAGCTTAAGTATGAGCTATAGTGTTAGCTGTAGTGAAAATCATTTGCACCACAGCAGAGTCTGGAAACTTTGAAGTGTCCTCTCTAATCTTAGGAAAGCTACTGGATATGTGGTGTAGTCCACCTAACAGCAAGGAATCTCATTTTTATCTAAAATTTGCTGACTAAAACATATTAATTTTTTTAAGTATCCACTATTTTTCTTCTGTAAAACAAAATAAAAGTAAAAACCACTCGCAGCTCAGTTTAAGTGCTTTCCAGTTAGAATCATACAATCAGCACCGGAATCTTTTTAATTTATAGGCCTTTGTTAAATTGTTGTAGAAAACAATCTCCCTTTAATCTTCCCTTCTCAAAGCAGAGCAGGACCAGTTCTTTGTCTCTGTCTCTCCTCATGTACTGCAAGAACTTCATTCCTCTACACACCTTGATGGCCTACATTGGATTATTCCAGTTTCTCAATACCTCTCCTGTAGAGAGAACAGAGCTATGAACAGTACCTTACATGGGGCCTCACCAATGCTGAATAATCACTTCCATCAATATTCCAGGTATGCTTTTGCTAATTAATATGGCAGAGAGTGTAGTTTGCCTTTGTTACACTGAAACACAATTAAGTGGATAGAGGAAATTTTTTTTCTAATTCAGACTCATCTTTACTGCAATTATGAAGCTTTTCATTAAGTTTCATATTGTTGCCTATTTTATTATTAGAAATAGTCTTTCCCATCTAACTAAACTGAGAATGTCCGTGATGTCTTTTCACCTTTCAACCATTACTCAGAAGTTTTGATTTCTGAAGATTTTGCTTCTGTCTTTCCTTTCAGTTGCAATTATTGTAAATTTGGAGTATTCCTAATTACTTGGTGAGTTTTACAAAGTGTGATGGAAAGCATATTTTCTTTACCAGATGCCTGAAGGGTTGTCTTAGCCCAGGAATGCATATTGAGGAGGTTTGACACTGTCTCATGTGACTTATAATTTCTTTTATGTGATTTCTTCTACCTAACTCTGTCTTAGAGGCATGAAGCAGATTAGAATTTCAAAGACTATTAGAAAGAATATTAGAATACAGGGGAAAAGAATTTATATTATTTTGTGCTTTTTCAATCTTTTTAATCCTATTTCATTTATCAGGTAGAAAGAGAAGAATAATAACCCTTTGTTTAGAGGGGTTATGCTTTTAGAAATCAGAAGAGGATCATGTGTCTGTAACCTGAGTGGATTATTTCCATCACAGAAATTTGTTGAGCTTTAAAGATGGAATGGCCTTATAAGCCAGACCAACTGCTTCCACTGATTTCGATACCTTCTAGTTTATATTTAGAATTTAGATTTACAAGCACTTTGTTTTACTTGCACTTTATTTTAAATTTTAAAATTTGTATTTTTTTGGGTAGCTAAAGTGTAAGTTCACTGAGTCCCTTTGTATCTTATATTTGTATTCATAGAAACATAGAGTCATTAAGATTGGAAAAGATCTCCAATATCATCAAGGTCAGCCTTTGACTGGACACCACCATTTCAATTAGACCACAGCAGTAAATGCTATGTCCAGCCAATTCTTGAACACTTCCAGGGATGGTGACTCCACCATCTTGCTGGGCAACTCATTCCAAAGTCTGACTACCCATTCAGTGAAGAAGTGTCCAACTTGAACATCTTGAAGCCATTTTCTCTTGTCTCAAAATATCAAGGAGATGTAAAGGACGTGATTCAGTTGCTTGAACATATGTTCCCTTTCAGACAGTCATCACAAGGTACTGACAAAGAGACCCCAGAAGAAACTTGCATGCTGCAGAGCAGCAGGTGGGATGAAGCTATTATAATCATAGAAAAAACTGGATGTGTATTCCACAGACAGATTACAAGGGATTGGGACTTCTGTTTAAGTTGCCTTTAATGATGTAGAGATTCATATGTGATCTTGATATCTATCCTTTACAGCCTAATAAATAGCTTTCCAGCCACTCTTCCCCTAGCCTGTAGCACTGCAAGAAGCAGTTGGGACCCAAGTGCAGGACCTGACACTTGGCCTTATTGAACTCATGCCATTGGTCTCTGGCCATGGATCCAGCCTGTCCAGATCTCTTCAGTGCCTTCTTACCCTCCAGTGGTTCAACTCTGCCACCCATCTTGGCATCACCTTCAAACTGACTGAGCAGGCACTCAATCCCCTCATCCAGATCATAGATAAAGATATTAAATAGGGTTGTCCAAAGTACTGGGCCCTAGGGAGCCCATCTTATGACTGGCCCACTGCTTGATGTAACTCCATTCACCACCACTCTTAGAGCCCAGCCATCCAGCCAGTCTTTCACCCAAGGAGCAGTGCATCCATTCAAGCCATGAGAAGCCAGTTTCTCCAAAAGAATGCTAAGGAAGACAGCTTTACAAAATTCCAGGTAGACAACAGCCTTTCCTTCATCCACCAACCATGTAACTTAGTCATAGGAGGAGGTCAAGCAGGACTCGCCTTTCACAGACCTGTGCTGGCCGGGTCAGACTGCCTGGCTGTCCTGCCTGTGCCCCATGATGGCATCCAAGAAGGTCTTCTCCATTGCCTTCCCTGGCAATGAGGCCAGCCTGATAAACCTGTCGTTTTATTGATCCTCCTTCCAACTTGTTTTGTAGATGGGCATCATAATCACCAGCTTTCAGCCAGCTGGTCTCTCTGGTTAGTCAAGACTGGTAAATTAAGTAGCTCAGCAAGTTCTTCTGGCAGCTCCATTAGTACTCTTGTGGGGATCTCATACAGCTGTCAGAGACACCAAAGAAAAGGGGCAGAACAGATATTTATTTAATTTTTTTTCTACTTTTTCACAGTAGGCATATTTGGGAAGCTGAAACCTACTAATCTAGTTAAATAACTAAAGCTTCCATAAATTCCTAAAAATTAAGGGGAGCTGTTTATTTTTTAAAGACATCTATTAAAGGGAAAAAAGTGTTGCTGTTTAACTTTTATCTAATACTTACATTGTCATAATATTTACCTTGGAAATGGAAGATCTGTATTCAACAAATGCCTTCTCCTGAGAATTTCTATACACATATTTCTAATGTGAGAGCTAAAACAAGCAGTCAAAACAATAGAAACATTATGAAATAATTATAATATTAAGGGCCGAAATTTAGATTCCCATGAATTCCCACATAATGAATAATTAAACTAGGTTTATTTGAAAGGATCGTTCACTTGGATTTAAATTACATTACAGCCTTCTGAATATCTCTGTAGACTTCAGTTTTTGTCTAGGAGTAGAAAAAAACGTCAGAAGAAAAAAAATCTATGCAGAACCATCTTTTCTGAAAATCATTTCTGGATACACATTCAGGATTTGGAAACCGTAAACTTTGTTTCTTTTTAAATGTCTCCCGTCCGTGAGTTTCTTTAGTCCATCAAAATAAATATATAAAACAAGAAGTTCCATAGCTTTCCCAGGCAATTATCTATAACTTCAGATCATGCTTTTACAGTTCCCTTGTTCATTGTGTCTCAGTTGTTTATAATATTTTTTTAGAAATACAGATGAGTACAACTATTAATGTTTTCCAAGCAGAACCTAGGTAGAAGGCAAGCATATCTTGAGGATGTTTGAATGCTTTCTATATGGAATTATTTTTATTTTAGAAGAAATGAGGAACAACAGTCTTTTAGTTCTCCCATTACTTTCTCAACTGTGTCGTATCACTGAATTTAGATAAATGTATTTTAATTGAATGGAATTACTTTTTACAAGTATGAATATACATCAGCAACTTTGGAAACAGAAAATTTCTTGCTGTTTAAGAGCATCTTAGATTTATTTGTCATGAGGATAGCCATGGATATGCAAACATATCCATATTGAGAAGAAAGGTTACTATTCATTTATACCCATATTTGGATAATTCATGTTAAACTGGATAACAAAATGGAAAATTAATTTTCTCTCTGTAATTGACAGAGAAACTTTATTAACCAATAGACTTTTCTTTCATCTTTTTGGTAGTGTATAAGGGTCTCCTACAACGTTTTCAGGGAAGTAAAAAAAAAAAAAATCCTAGGTTCGTGTGTTTTGCATAAATGTTTTTTAATAAATAAGCTATGTATTTAATCTGTGATTTGATGTGGGATGGGGTTTTTTGTTGTTGCTTTATTTGGTTTTTTTTCCCTGAAGAAAAAAATCAGATCTTTTTTGTTAGAACAAAACATAACATTTTTGTTAATTGCTTTTCCTGTTACAATCATTACTTTAAATTCTAACTGCATTATAGAAATTCTGAAATCTGATAATTTTAAAGATATTACCTAGTTTAAATTTGTGCTATGTTAAATTAGATTTATTAACTTTATGAGGTAGACAGATATTTCTATTAAGACTTTACTTCAAAATTGCCTCATGATTCTCTTTCAAATCTGGAATTTATAAATTGGAGTAATAAAAAAACTGAGTAATTGAAATAAGGAAGTGATTATGGAGTGTCAGAATCAGTGCTTCCCTGGATATTGGTGTGAAGGACACGTCTAACTACCTTAGTGCCTCTTAAATTTTTTTGCTCACAAAATTGTTTGCATTTGAATATATTAGCATACACTGTGGCTACCTTAATGCTGGTTTACCTGCTTTGTCCAATTGGGTTTTAAACCACTCCAACATTCCTTTTTCTTTAATTTCCCTTGGGAAGCTGTCTAATAGATCTGACAGTTAGCAAATATTTCCTCATTCAGTCTTAATTTTAATTTCTCATTTTGTCTGATTATATTGAATTGTTCTTACATATACCAACTTTTACAACTCTATTCATTTCTTGTTTACAACCTATGAGTAAGATGAACTACCTTTATAAACTGCTTCTTTGGTAATTGTTTATCTGGAGTAGATATTACAAAATCTTTTTTAACACTATTTCTTAAATAATGTAAACAGTTAAGTTCAATTTGGTTTTTTAGCCTTTTTTTCAATTCTTAAAATAAGTTTTTAAGACAGTCAGATACTCAAAATATTGAGAATTTAAGTTATGTAGTACTGGGTTGTTTAAAATTTAACTTTCTGATTTAAAGGCATCCACTCTGAAGAAATAATATAATGTAACACATGCTGCTCTATTGTCTTGCCTGATCACATAGATGAGCTTTCCTCATTATTTATATACAGTGCCAGAAAATGCAATTTCTATCATTACCCTACAATAATTTATGTAAATTTGCTGTTTATTTTCTTCATGAGATCATCATATAAGCTAAATATTGTCCAAATCATTCAACTGCTATCAAACACCAGACAGCAAGGCCGGTGAAACTCCCAGGCTGTGGAGTGACCTATGTGGAACCTGTGGGAGGATTTTCCTCAGGGTACCTAGAGGCTCCCCACCATGTAAAGTCATTTCAGGGCAGGCAGACAGCAATGTGTCCTTGAGCAGCAAGGCCCTTTACACCATTTGAGATGCTGCAGAGTCTCAGCATAGTTTCAGGAAATATCATCTGTGACCTGAAAAAAAAGGGAAGCACAAATCACTTCTAAGTAGCCTCTGACAATCAACTTGCATTGTAAGGTATTTCACAGAATATTTGCCTATCTAAAGGCAACCAAACAGATCCTACATCTGGGTCTTACACATACATATCTACATTACTATAGCTGAACTTGTCTTAATGAGAGATTGACTCTCATTTGAGCGGAAAAATTTAGTTACCTAAACATAAGGGCATCTGTTTTAACTGTTTCAAAATTTCACAGCCTTGTCTTCAACTGCTGATACAAAGCAATGCAGAAGCAGGATCAAATCTGCCAGCAAAACCCAACTGCTTGAATAACTTGAACTACCTTAAAAGGCAGAGATGCCTTTGCATTAAAATGGATTGAAGCCTGGGCATGCTGATTATTCAATGGAGAATAGCAGTAACCTGAGCTAGTCAATGGAGAGAGATTCCTTCAAGGCACAGTTCATATGTCTTTCAAGCTATGACATCTGGATCAAATTAATTATGTGACATGTGTCCTTTTAGCTATGAAGACATTCTAAATGATCAGATTAACTAAACATATGTCACACTGTAAATGTCTATATTTGTCACTGAAATTCCAAATATCTCTATGTGATAGATTTCAGGAATATGTAAACTTGCTCTTCAAGCTGTAAATTAGACAGTTAAAATCTCTAAATTTGATAGTCAGTAAGCACAGTCTAATGAAAATTAAGACATATTAGTTAAATCTTGGTGGCATATTAACACTCAGCTTCAGTTTCAGAACTGTCAAGTGTACAGCCAATTCAGAGATTAAAGCACTGATCGAACTTAAATTTATATCAATTTAATGTAAACCTGAATAATTAAGTCAAATAAATCTAAGACAACTCTAATGCTTTTGTTGTTGTGTAAAAGTACCCAGAAAACTAGAAAATTTGTAATTGGCCAGATTTATGAGTGGAATTTGATTGCTTAATTATGAACATTTCATTTGAGATTTGAGTTAAAAGACACAACATGCACAGAACTGCTGCAGCTCTGCCTTCTGTATCAGTTGCTGGAGGTTATGGGTTATATTCAAGGGAATTCTCTCAAAAAAACACTACTTGCTGAATTAGTAGTTCAGCCCACTGGCTTATGTGCCTAAGCCTTCAAGAGTTTTGTCTGCAGAATTTCAGTTGTGGCAGAGTAATCCTTTCCTTTCATTGTATACATACAAAACTGAAGCTCTCACAGCTATGTAAATTAAATGAGAAAATATATTGGTTTAGATAATTTAACCTACACTAGAATAATTTCTTAAATGGATATTTATTACAGTATTGTCTGCGTAACTCATGGATGAAAAAAAATCATTATGATTAAGTAGGGACTAGTATAATTTTTTTTTAAAAAAAGGGGAGGAGAAAAGAGCACTTGCAAGAAATTACTCAGTTTGAAAAATATTCATATATGTTTTAAAGGCAAATTTTAAGGCTAGCAAATAATTAGTACATTATTAGCTGTAATATAAGTTACATTTTGTAGAAGAGAAGCAAAGGACATGACACTGATGTGAAGTACTATTATGAGTATGAAATTGTCATGTTTGAAGCTATCAAGGGAACCCTCAAGTAAAAATTATGATTTAATTGCACTGTTACCTTCAAGCAGGCATTTGTACAAACGTAATAAAAGATCTAAAATAAATTAGAATCCATCTGGAGGAACAAGTAGAGACTAGACAAAGTATTTCTATTCAAAATGGTGATATATCTCTCTGTTTAGGCATCTTAATCCTATTCTTCAGGCAGAATTTGGGCCGAGATTAAGATATAGATTTAGATGCAAAAAAGGCAATTATAAAAAACTTGGGCAGAGTGTAAGTTCAGATATAAATGAGAATAATTTGAATAAAATAAAAATTAAATTGCCATTAATCTATTTAAAACACCTTTTCAGGTGTTTTTATTTTTCCCCTGGCTTGCTGGTGCTGTTCAGTAATGGCTTAGATATTCAGTCTCACCTTACTTCTCTGCTGAGTTTGCCAGATAACACAGATGTTGTGCATATCCTAGGGAATTTCACTGGATATTATGTTCCTCTGAATAGACAGGTGAATCAAATCACCAAGTCAAATTTTTCATGGAATCTGGACAACTCTTCAGCTGATTGAGCAAGTCGATTGATCAGTTGAGACTTACTCATCTGGAAGAAGAATTGTCAGGCTCATATTCAGGTGCTTTGGATCCACTGTAGTACTGAAATGGCACCAGGTGTGGTAGGGCTGCACACAGAGGATTACACTCCTTGCCAGAGTTTAAGCTAACATACAAAGCTGTTGGACATGACCTGAGAAATTGCTGGATGAGAGAGATGACCATGTAAGAAATGGTGAAAGTTATAGATGTGGGCTTCTCAGTACAGCTGCAGGTGACCCTCCAATAAAGGGTCACTAAGATGATAAAGGACTGGAACCCCACTCCTGTGAAGAAAGACTGAAGCAGCTGAGACATTTTAACCTTGAGAATATTCATGGAGACTCTCATCTGTGTCTATAGATACCTGAAGGGAGAGGTCATTATTTAATACATTAAGGAAGAAGTCTCCAGCAGAGTAACTGATCAGTTCTTGTTAGGTATCTGGTCCCTCTGCAAAATTTCCTACTGCTGTTCCAAGTTATGGTAGAGCTAGATTCATTTGATGTATTTTGCTTGGACCTAATTTGTTTGCTTATTTTGTTCTTGGAAGTAGTTTAACCACTTTTCCCTGCACTTTAATAAATCGAGCCTGATAAGATATCATGCACAGAAAATCACATTCTGATTTGATTAATGTGAATCTGAATAATCAAATATGGATACAATTTCATATGAGGCTGGAAACACTTTTCTAAAGGTAAGTTTTTATGCTGTAAGTGCAATCACACACAATTCTGACAGCAAATTTTTCAAGGGACTATGGATATGTTATTTTCTATGGGCACATTGCACAGAAAGGGGGGGCATTTTTCATATTTGCCACAAATCTTCATATCACATTTTGTTTACATAACCACATATATCATTATGACTTGCTAAACATAACTGTAAACAGTAGAAATTAATGTTGATCAAGGGAGGGAAAGTAAAAAGTCAGTCTAAGCCATTCTAAATGCATCTGTAGATGCCCCTTAAATGTATAAAATTGAGAAAATACCATATTTTCAATTGGACCATACAGAAAAATTAAATCACTGAAGCCTCTTGTGACAATTTTTTCACTAAGAAAGTTATTTACTTAGTTTGTCTGTTACATTATCCCAGTAGAAAATGTTTCTTGTGGCTTTTTCAGTAATTATTAGATTTCTATTCTAAGCATAAGACCCATGTTTTAGCAATATAAATTTTAATTGCACTGGGAAGAACATTATTATCAGCCAAGTGTATAGACTGTCTTGACAAATAAAAATTTATTTAAGGATTCTGTGGGACAAGTTCTTGCAGAAGTGTTTTATAACTAGAGCTCAAAACCCCCACGCACTGCAGTAGCCAACAAGCAAACAAACAGTATAATGTAAATAACAATGAATGTTTTCTAAGGCAGCGTGGCATTTGGCAGATTTGTTATAAAATTAGTTTCTCAGAAAGGCTAACGAAGGAGCAGGAGGGAAGGAATAATTAGAATTTTACCTGCAAAGGGAAAACATAATTTCTTTCAGTGGATAGTGATCAGGACCACATAAGCTGCTTCTTCAGGATGAGGAAATAAAAAGGAATTTTGAATTCAAACAAAATATTCAAGTAAAAAAATTCTCATGACTAATCAAGAATACTCAGCTAAGACAGAACTAAATTCTCCTCTGTTAATTGTTTTTTTTTCAGTGTTAGTGACAGATACTTCCCATTTGTCAGTATCAGTCCTGGATAGTTGGTCTTTGATGACAATGATGTAATCTTCATTAGTTCAGATCATGTCCATAAATAAAATAAAATAAAATAAAATAAAATAAAATAAAATAAAATAAA
>JAHLSL010000057.1:4752914-4771482 GCA_025920805.1 Petroica traversi | reverse complement strand
AAATAAAATAAAATAAAATAAAATAAAATAAAATAAAATAAAATAAATAAAATAATAAAATAGAGTAGTTTTCTATTCAGTGTGCTCAATCACACCTACTAGAAGGCCTTCACAGAATTTTTTACAAAGCAAAAGGCTTCCATATTATTATATTATAATCACAAAGATAAGTGTCCAGTATTCAGAAAACATTTGTTTGGGCTGACATTTTCCATACTTTGTGTGTCTATGCAAACGTTTCTTTCAGTAAAGTTTCAGTCAGACAATTTTGAATAATTCTAACAGTATTCTGGGAACAGGGTTAGTTTTTCTAATGTGGAAACTGTTAACTGAGGGTAACCTCAGGTTATGCTGATGTACCACTGTTTCTTTAAATCTGGATACTTGATTTTGTTATCATCATTTCCTAATGGAAATGTACACTGATGGTGCACGGGATTTGAAAAAGTTTTTCAGACCTCCAAATTTCATCCAAAACCTTTAACATTTTATTACTTCCTATTTTCTTTGGCATATTGTGGTCAAATGGGGTAACAGACAATGCAAATCTGCCAGTACATAAGACCTTTATGCCTTTACAAAATATCCTTTAACAATATGAGTCACAATTGTACAGGAAATTGCCAAATATTATTTTCAAATTTTGGAAAAAAACCCTTGTATCCTTGAAGGAGAGTTAGAAAACATCCGTTTTTTGATAACAGTTGTGTTCCATGTTCCTTTTTATATTTAATTTATGGTCAACTTTACATCAATGACTGCTGTGATCCTGTCGTACTGTTTCTTCTTCATTGAAAAATTCAAACAAGTTTGACTGATCTTTTTATGTTGGTTCCTATATGCTTTCTGCTGATTTTCTTTGCATTCTTCTACCACCTGATTGAACTTTAGAGATGCTGACTCTACTTTAATGTTCCAGCTGAATATTTGCATTTGATTACTTTGCTGTATATTAAATATATTTCCATCTTGCAGTTACTATTTCCTATGAATTAGGAATGCTTTAATAGTCACATTTGGCATGTTTCAGTTTAATTTATAGGCCTACATAGAGAACTCTTAATCCCACATTCTCAGGGGCAAAATTTTAATTATTATTATATCAGGGATATTCAAGATAAACATAGTTATCAGAACACATTTTACCATTTCTATGAGTGTAATGCTCTGGTAGAAGTCAGGCACTGCCAAAACCTGAATTCTATTACCTGGAAGGCAAGGTGCTATTCAAAATGTGACAGCTGGTGCTGGGGAGGAATGAGCGTCTTGCCTTTAGATGCCTCATCTCCACAGAGGTCACTTATTTCTCAGCAGCTGTGGTGGAACCACTTGGGATATTCTCTAGAGGTACCAAAGCGTTCGCTCCATCATTTTGCCTGCAATTGCTGTAGCTGATGGTTAAGTAACAAAGATCCTATCAATGACTGGTTGTGTAAAACACTGCAAACAGGACATAGCTAAGGGTATTGCATAAAAATGGAATTAATCAATTATACTGGAAATTATTGAGAGACTATAGAGAGATGAAGTTGTAACCCGAATGAAATTACTCGTTCATTGTGACATAACCACAGAGATATAAATCAGCTTCTCACACATTTATTTAATCTATACAGATTGCTATAGTTCAGTAAAGGACACAATATATGCACTACAAGCAAAATTGTCTTGTATTATGAGACATGCAGCTTTATATTTTGACAGAGAATGCATGACTATCACCTGGTCCCAAAGAGTTTTAAAAGGGAACAATGAACAGAGCTCAAGTGGGAGAAAAATAGCAGTGAAGGAAGCTTAAGGATCTTATTTATCATTGAGTATCTTAAACAAGACTGCGAGTAGTATTGTGTGACTGTGGTTTAATTTTAAACAGAAATATTTGTCTGACTAAGGAAGCATATATAATACAGAATAATTCTAAGCATATTCAGAATTATATTTATTTATATTTTAAGAAATTTGTCTTATGCCTGAAGTTCAACAGATGTTAGCTCAGCTAATTCAGGATTTTGACAGATTCCACTGTGCAAGTATTTAGCATCAGTGGCTGAATTTATTATTCCATTATCATCTGTGAAGGAACAATGAAAAATAGGGTAATAATTTCTGAGATATATAGAAGTTGGCACTGAAAAATGAATTGATGAATGCTGGTTTTGTCTCATAGTACTACAGAGTTGTTTTGCAGATATTTCACAGTATCTATGTTGCACCTGACTGCTTCAAAAAAAATGGATTTTTGTAGCACCTCTGATGCTTCTATCCGGAACAACACCCCTGATATTTTAGCATCAAAAATTTCAAGCAAATTCACAAAGAAGAGGTGGTTTAAATGTGGCCACAAATATTTTTCCTGTTTCTCTCAGGAATGTATCTTTACAGTCTTCAATCTAGCAGCTTAGACTATGCTATGAGTTGAAAAGTTTAGCAGAACAGTGAAACGTATTTCTTTTTTTGGATTTTATGTCAGTATCAGAATAAATTTTATTCCAGACATTTCTAATTTTCAGTGGTTTCCATCTTATTATTTAATTGAAAGAGTTACATCTTGAGTGCCTTCATAAACCTCACAGCTCTTAATGCATCTTCCAGGGACAATATATTAAGACAACTTTTACAAGAAGTGACTATCTTGAATATAGAAACTTTTGTATCTCTATAGTTTATTTGGCTACATCTCTATACCATCCTAGAGAAAGAGATAATTGTCAGCTACTATCTTCTGAATATTCCTGAACACTTTAAATACAAAGCCCCCCCCCACCTGAAAAGTAGTACTTTTTCCAATATAATTAATTGCATGTGAAAATTATGCATGTAAATGCCACTTAATGTAATTTAATCTCTTCTCAGGGATTTTTATTATATCATTAGATAAAATTAATTGTTATGTGAATTTGTCATGGTCATTCAAGTCAAAAGATTTTCTGACTGCTATAAGAAGCATATTAAATTATGAGTCTTGATAAATTACAATTTTCTGTTATTATCAACAAAGTACTTCCTTTGAAGTTAAATGAAGCACCTGTATTTTGTAAAATAATATGTGTCTCCTTCTATTAGAGGAAACCTGAGTTGTACTGGTGATTTCTGGGAAAATTTCAAGCAATTTTAAGATACTTTAAGAATCTAAACCTTAGAAGAATATATATGACCTAAAAATGAAGTAAACTGCTTAAGTAAATAATTAAGTTTAAAAAAAAAATAGGTGTACCCATTACAAAATAGACTCAGAAATAAAAATAAAGCTTTTTATATCATAATTACTGTGAATCAATCAGAGGAAGAACAGCATGTTCTACTAACAAATATCAAATTGAAATGCATAAAAATAGCCCTGAAAAAATTGAAGAGTAAGAAAGAAAATCCCCTAGTCCTCCCAGCAAAGGAGATTAAACACGGATGAATCAGTGTAAAAATCAGTAGGAAGGATAAAAATTTAATATCAAAGAAACATATTAGCTTTGTTTGTGGGCTTGTGTCATGATGGAACTGCCTATTTGTATTTTGATTGTTTACATTTTTGTAGTGAGTCACTCTTGTATTTTGACTACATTCTTAAAATGTTAATAAGTCTAAAAAGAAATTTTAAAAATTGGATCCCCATATAAGGAAAGTGTATTACTCAAAGTATACCAAACAGGAGTCCTGCTCTAGATGGGAAAACAAATTTTTAGTTTTAGCTCAAACCACGCCTGGCTGTTTTCTAGTTATGACTATATTTGTAGGGAAAATAATGCAGCTAATGCAGTTCAATATATCGTATTGCCAGAAACAAGATAAAAAGACACAAAGTAAAGCCCCAAAAGTAAGATCTGATGTCAAGAAATTGCACATTATGAATTACAGGTCTAGTTACTGTTTTGGTTTTTTTTTTCCTGTTTCTTTAACTGTACTTAGCCATAATTGTATCATTCTAATCTTCTCTTCCTAATGCACAAACATATTCGAAATATCCCACTTTAGTTTTAATTGACTCTCAAATATAGATGTAATCCTAGAATAAATACTTTCCCAGTACTAAAACAACTACATAAGGTGTTTTTAGTAACCAAGGAACAGATTAAAGATTATTTATTTTTCAAAATTCCATCACTCTTTTAATTTTAATCTCATGCAATGAATTGTCATGCTACTTTATCAATCTGTGTTCTTAAGCTACTGCTTTTATTCTGAAAATTTGACATGCATATTGCTCTACCATATTTTGGCATATGTATCAATATCCCTTTGAATATTTGTAAGTGTTACACAAGAATATAATACTATTAAAATTTAAACTATGCAGAAACTCAAACAAAACAAGAAATAGCCATAAAACTGCTAATTGAATCAGCAAGTGGTGAAGTGCTAGGCAGGGAGGGCATTGGTCTTCTTCAGAGCAGAAAATATTTCAGGGCTTCACAAGAGAGTAAAGTGGTTTCATGGGCCAATCACATCCCATTTCTTTTCAAGCCAATGAAAAAATGTCTTTATATAAGCATGCACACATATAGTACTTAATACAAATTTAATAGCAACAGTAGTTGAAACTGACATTTGTTTTCACAATCACAAAACTTTTTCTTATAGATCAGGAATTTAACAATAAGTTTTCATTTGTGGTGATGCCTATCAGCTAGGTGGAGACTTATACTATTCAAAACATGTATTCTCTTTCTCCAAAGACTGCATTACTTAATGGAAAACATTGATTTTTGCCAAGAAACATACAGAAAGACAATCAATCAATGACAGCTTTGCAAGAAAGCTACTAGTAAAACCACCCTTGGTTCTTACTTTATATTCCTTGAGGTCATAAATTTATTTTAAATTTTTGGTTCTTTGATGACTGAGGGACAGCCACAATTAGAATCAATCTTAGTCAATTTTTATTGCTGCACAAATGAAATAAAGGAAAAAATATGAATAAGTAAAGAAAAATATAATTTTAAAGCAATCCTTTCTATGGACTGGACCACTTTCAGTTTGTTTTCATTCAATATGTTTTCCTTTGATATCTTGCCATTGTTTAAGAATAGTACTCCCCAATTTAGGGTTCGCCCGAAACTCTCTAAACTCTGTGTCACTTGTTCTCCATCTTTCCCTCCCCTTCCCCTCCTGAACTCTCCCTCCATCCTGGGACCAGTGCCACCCCACCACTCTCTCCAACCACCATTTCCACCACTCTTGCTCAATTGGAAAGAATCCTTTCTCCCTGCAAGAGAGAGAGTCCCTTCCCCCATCTCCAGAAACGATGTGAGGTGGTATAGAATAACCTCTGTGTCCTACCCATACTTCATCCCAGCTGCTGCAAAAATTAACTCTGTCCTGGTTGGAATCAGGAAACACCTTTATGCACAATTTTATTTCAAGCTATGCTACCTGATATACTTAATTATATCTTTTAAAATCTGAAATGCTCATGCCGTTTGCCTGAAGTAAATGATATCTCTACTCTTCACGGCTTCCTTTTAAGGTGAAGTTATGGACATTTTAACATCATTAAGCCATAAAAATCATGTAACATTGAAGCAAGAAACAACTATTAAAGTTCTGAGTTTTTATGTGAGGATAACAGTAAGTTAAACACAATACAGCATTTTACAATGCAAATATTAGGTTTTGGAAACTGAGAACTTGCAGAGACTAACAGTGTTTGCCATCTATACATCATATTGTCATTCAAAAGAGCTATGTTTTTCTCAAAGGCAAAACACAAAACCAAATTATAAACAAGACCAAAAATACCCTCTCCTGGGTCTTAAGATAACTACAGAACTTCAGCACATTTTTAAAAAGCCAGACTCTTGTTTCAAGAAAAGATCTACATCTTCAAATGAAAAATAAAACAAATTCCAGTCATGGGACTTTGTCAGACATTATTCAATTTCCAAATTATAAGTTGCTTGTGGTTAAAAAATATATATCCTCTAGTCTCTGAAACAGAGAAAATTACATGTTTCCCATAGAATAAATGAATGGAAATAAGTAAATAACAAATAATAATCATATATGTTACACTTGTTATAGCAGTTCTAGACAGATTGTACCATGTGCTGGGAAAAATGTCTATTGGTATGCACATGCTGAAACAGGAGATCTGAAAATTTCTATGGAATATGATGAAGGTTAAATGTATATGATCATTCAATGACAACACTGAAAACAAAAATTCTTCCTCTACTCATTGATATTTCCCCCAAAAAGAAGTTGGATTTTTTTTTTCTGTAAAGAATAGGTACCATACCAAAGTAAATGATCCTGCAAAATAAATAAATTTTAGAAAAAAAAAAATAAATAAAGAAGAAAAAAAGTTGTTTAAAAATTCTTTTTCTCAGAAACCATTACTGAAAGGGATTATATGTATTCAAATACCTCTCACCTAAAAGGCATCCACCAAATATTGTGAAAATACAGAGTGCTATCTAATGTTAAAAACACAAGACTGTAAAAGTATTCCTCTGGGAAAAATAAATAACTAAGAGTCTGAGTAATTATTTAATTATCAATTTATTTGACATAAGGTTCCACTGAAGAATTCCAAGAATGTTGGGCAAGAAAGCAGGTCTGTTTCTTATGTTATGCAGTATGTGCTACTTTCCATACCTCTTGTCATCTCATCTCATTCATAAAAAATGAATACCAAAGATTAAGTTACTACAGAGACCTAAATAACAAAGGAGACTCCCATCATGGTTAAATAGTCCCTGTAATAAAATTTATTTTAGAAAAAACTTTATTCAGCTGCCAATAAAAATATTCTATAAATCAGATTTTTTGAAGTAATCAATGACATAGATGGACACTTCTCATATTCATAGAAGAAAAAGAGTAAGTATCCAAATAGTTACTGTGGAACAATTGCCATTTAAAAATTCTTACTCTTGTTTAGCATGCATTAGGTTGCTTTTCTTCACATTTTTGGTGGTTGAAGGCTGGAAGTAATGTTTTTCAGCAAAATGCATCCTATGATTGATCTGATTGCATAATAAATGTTTCAAAGCCTGCAGTACAGGTATTTTATATATCCCATTTAATTTCAGAAAATATTTAAGTGTTATGCAGTGGACATTTAAATTTTTTCACTGGTTTTTAAATAAATATCTTATTTCTGCACAAATGCAGAACTTTATGTGTAGAAGAGCATAATCATTAGAAGAGCATTATCATACTTAGATAATACTTCTGGGACATTTTGTCCTATCAACAAAAACAAAACATATGTATAATTAGAAAGGAGTTGCTACAATTATATTAGGAATTTGATAAATTGATTGGCAAGAATCTGATTTTCTTGTCAATTAAGGTTTACACTTAGCAGTCAATGTACTTTTCAAAATTTGGTCCAGTATATTTTAGTTTTAAATACCTCAAGAACTTGGTCTTCCAATTCTCCCCTCAGGAAATTATTTTATAATCTTGTCAAGAGATAGGTTATGCTTATCACTACCAAGTGACAGTGCTTGCAGGTATAACATGATACTCTTATTTATGACCTGAAACAATCTCCATAGAAAGATAATTGAAGTGGAAAAAATCCTCTTAAATTTAATCTTCAATGGTCAGGCAAATAACAGAACTGAGAGTGGATACTCAAGACATTTATTAACAGCTGCCTTGCAGCTTAACACCAATAATAATGCAGTCATGCTTATTCACTCCAGTTCAGATTTTCAATTCACTTTGGTTCCAGCAGCCAGCAAACCTGAGCTAAAGACCAAACCAGTTATATCAATTTACATTACATTTACCTTATTTACCCTACCTTTATATATAACTTATTAATAGGCTACATGAAATGTTAGATACCATACACAATTTATGAAGATGTTCTTTCATATTCATTAGAAAATTTGGAAATTACAGGTTATCTATATTTGACAAATTACATGAAAAATTAAGAATAGCCTAGACAGCAGTTGGCTTTCCTTTCCAATACAGGATATGGGAAAGAAACCTGTTTGGCTGCATGTACATGTAAGGTTATCCATACATCTTAGCCAGGTGAGATCCCTGGGCAATAAATATTAGGCAGCTGAAAATTAGGCAGCTTGGAGTGAATGAAAATGTATTTTTTGCACCTTCATTCACATGTATTATTAATGAATGTTGTATCAGAACAAGTAGGAGATATTTATGAAAATTTTGCTCTTGTTTCTGACTCTTTACAAAATAAAATAATTAGGAGTGACAACTTCCTGTCTGTTACGTTGTTAGCTTTTTATGATGTTAGTTAAAGTAAAACTCCAGATTATTTAATCTTCAGCCTGTGGTCTTTAGAAAATTTAAAAAATTAATGGCTGTTTGCAATCTGAGATATCTCTATCTACTTAAGGGATGTGATGTCCTCCTTTATGAGATATCATAGTAGCATAAAAAATGTTATATTTACTAATGAGATGCTTCTGAAGTCATAGAAATATTTCTCTGTTTCAGTGGTAGTGTGTCCATGCACCCAGAAACACCCTGTCCTCCCTTGAGCAAAACTCTGCCCTGTAGCAAGGGAGTGGGGCTGGGATGGGGATGAGGACTGGGGCTGGGACAGAGCCCTGTAACTACATAGTAAAACCATAATAATGGGATGGTGGAGGTTGATCTGGCTCCAGGGTCAGAGCATCCTCAGACTCTGACACATAGGGCTGAAGGGCACTTGGAACAGTCCTTCCTGATGATAAAGCTATAGCAGTTGGGTTTCTTTATCACTGATGACTGATTTCTGTCTAACCTGCCCTCCAGGAGAAAATACATCTTTTCAGGCAATCCACTTTACACAGAAAAGAGACTATTACCTTTCAGTTTGAAGCAGTTGAAGCCTATTAAGAAACGAGCATCCCTTCAAACTAAATAAGCCCAAGTATTTCCCTATTTTGTTTTATGGCATGTTTAATGACATTCTGTTATATTCTTTTGACTTATTTCTGCTTATGTTACAGAACATCAGACTACACCAAAACTCATTCAGAGTGAGCAAGGCGAAAGAATGACTTAATAAATCTTTTAAGCCTGACTTTCATTTATACACAGTAATATAGTGGTTATATATATATGTTTTTTATTTGGGGTATAGTTTTTCTTTGATATTTCTAGATATGTATTCATATTGACATTCAGCATACAATTAGTTGCCAAATTGCTTTGTACCTGCTCCACACCCTGTCTTGCACATTAAAAATAAAGATACATAATCAAATAGAACTCTGACTGATCTGATCAAATACCTTCCTATCTCCATAGAAAGTGGAGTTATACCAATAGAATAAAACCAAAACAATAGAAATACATTTCAGATATAAATTAAAAAATATTTTAATTTGCTTTTCTTTTTTTCCTCATACTGCCAGGGTAAATCAGAGAACCACAAAATATGCTGTGTTGGAAGGGACCTACAAGGATCATTGAGTCCAGCTCTAAACAAATGGCCTATATGGGGATCAAACCCACAACCTTGTCATTGTTACACCATGATTTAACCAAATATATATATATATATATATATATATATATATATATATATATGTATATATATATACACCTGCACATCCCAGTGAATGTAATTTAAATTTTATTTGTGTGCTTGTTTGTGTATACTGCTATGACTATGGTAAGATAAATTTCAGCATTAAAATTTGTGTATTTTCTTTATGAGTTAATTATGATTTAAAAGTAAATGAAGGCAGTAACTCCAAAGCATACAGTCCAATTGATGGTAGGAATCATCCTACAGTATTGATAAGATCATATATATAGTCCTAGAAAAAGAAAGTCCTCACTGTTTTAAGTAAAAGTACTGCATGTAGAGAATGAAGATTGACTCTTCTGGGATTTTTAACCTATGAGGGTGTTAGCAATTCATTGGGGATTCTAATTTTGAAACCATTCACAGCTTTCCTGCAAGTAAGCTCATTCTTCCCTGCAGAAACAAGTAAAATGAAATTAAACTTAAAATTTGAGTGTTATATTGCTCTCCCAATATTTCATTATGAGATGGTTATGTGGATCATCCTTCTATCATATCTCCAAGAAGGACTGAATTGCTTTAAGGGAGGGGAATTTTTTTTGCAACATTTTACTATGTTCATTATATACCATAAAATTATCTATATTTTTTCAGTTAGCATTCATATACGGTTACTCTGTATATTCATCTGATCAGAAGTTTATTTCTACTTCCAAATATTACAGGTATATTAGTGTCATGATTTCAAAAATTAAATCCAATCCACTGACCTCACCTTTTAAATAATCTTTTAACTAGTATACATGTGATACTATGAGATAACATCCTGTGCACACATTCTTATGGTCCAAGAAGCCTTCTCAAATTTTTTTTTAGGTGGATTTGATGATTTTTGATTTCTTGTTTTATTTACCTAAAACTTAAAATTAGAATTCAAATTACATTTATTTCCTGTTTTAAGTTTCCAGATCAATTACATACAGAATATTTATGTTTATTTACAGCTGATGAACTTCCAGAACATATAAAAAGAGTTGGCCAACATTTATGTGTGGTTAGGCAGAGGATGCAAATTATCACTTCTGGCTAAATGAGAAGGCCTTTTTCTACTGCAGATGGACACTTACATAAAGGGCATAGTGCCCTGGTAATAGCTAAGAAGGAACAGTTTCCGAAAAGATAGAGCTCTAATAACTGAAATGCTGCCATTCATGGAAACAGGTGGGGATTATTTCTTACACAGGAAAGCTTTCTGAATGCATGGATCTTTGTCCAAGTAAAGGTTGTGAGTTGATCCAAGGCTTGGGACTTCAAAGTAGAGGACATACTAGTGTCTGTGAAATGTTGACAAGTCCCTCCAAAAAGAGGAAGAAATTGTTTTTCAACTACCACAATCACCTTTTCGGCATTTATTGAATGGGCAAAATGTTTGGGTGCAAGCAAGGTGGTAAATATCTGGGTTGTGCTAACTGCAGTTTCTTGATACAGAAACAATGAAATAACTGAGAAAATATTTCTGCTGGTTAGCAGTAGCCACTATCAGCATCAGTTACAGCCATGTCAGTCCAGGAAGGTGCATGAATTTAAGATCATGAGAGAAATGAGGTGGGCAAATAGAATTACAACCCCAGTTTCAGACCATCCTAGGGTTTTCCAGAGAATCAACTGTTGAAATCCCATGGGAGGCTCTCTGCAGGGTGAAAGGACACAAGAAACATATCTGATCTTCCTGGACATCCTCATAAGTGCGCAGAAAGGGCAATTCTGATACGCAAAAGCTGAGCGGGAGTAGCAGAGGGTAGGCTGCACAGGAAACTCCTAACTGCATTGAGATATAAAGATTAAATTCATAGAAGATGAATACTGAGAATTTTTTAGCCAGGTGTGAAGGGGTGAAGTTAGACTTGGTATGGACTGTCAGAGACTGTAAGAAGAACACCTGTAAAGACACTGACAGCAAAGGAAAACTAAAGAAATTAAGCCAAAGCTCAGAAGGATGGGGAATACAGTAATAAAAGATACAGAAAATTAGTTTTTCATAAAGCCTGAGAAAAAACTTCAGGGAAGGTCCAGCCTAGAAGTATCTATGGAAATCTTGTGTATAATCCTAGGCTGGACAAGGCCTTGAGTACTTTGTTTTAACACTGAATTTGGCTGTGCATTGTACAGGCATACTAAATGATCTGCAGAGGTTCTTTCCAGTCTATAGCTCCATTCTACCTCTATTCCCTCTGTTGTGTTCTTTTATGTTCTTTCCAGTAATGGATAGAGACTTTTTGTTAAGAGAACAAAGTTTCCAGGGCTGCTGCATCTGACCTGACATGGACTGACAGCTTCCTTGATTTTTTTCCCAAACTTTTCTTTGTTTGAATCAGAGCTTTTCCATACAGCTTTGTTTGCTTTTTTTTTTTTTTTAATTTCTGGTTGTAACATGTAACTGCAAGATATCTTTTCTTTTAACATTCCAATTGATTGAAATTTGATTTCTTATTGCACAGCCAAAAGGAATTGAATGGAAAGGTTGCTGCAGTCTAACAGAAATTTATTTTCAGAGAAAAAATAGCACATTTTCTGTCCCACAATTACATATCAGATTTTATCCTTGTTGTCCTTTCTCAGATAGATCTTTACTGACGTTAATGGCAGGTTCTCAACACAACAAGGTCAGATCTTTTTAAATAAAGAGTGGAGGTGAAGGCAGCTGTATTCCCTAAGCTACTTGAATAGTCTTTCTTCTGTGCATGGTATTTTGAAAGAAAAACCAATTTATAAATTAATGCCAGGGTTACTGAACCATTGAATGGTCTAAGTGCCCCCATGAATTCCAATTACCTCTCTTTCACAAACTTATCCCATAGCTGATAGTATAGGGTCAGTACAGAGAAGTTCACTGCAATCAAGGTGGAACAAGATTTACCTTTTTTTATCTTCATCATTCACAGATTCTGTAGATTCATTTGACTGTAATCTGTTTTTGGGAAGGGAGGGCTCTTACATTTCTTGAAATATGTGCCAACACTGAGGCTGTGACAGGTACATCTCAGTGAATGGAAGCAGGATCCTTATTTATACATAAGGCAAATGGATTTCGATTTTTTTTTTATTTGATAAAACTTTAGATTTTACCTTCTAGATAATTAGAATACTTTACTGTAAATGACTCCAAACTCCTGACAGCAACATAACCTCAGTTTTTGAGGGAATATATTCTGTCCTTTTTTCTATATTCTTTGCATTTCTATTGTAAGATCTCATAAGATGGGGAAAAATAATAATTGAAAAATAGCCAAAGCAACCAAAGTAAAATGCTACCCACACTTTTGGATGATTTCTGCTAAGGAGTCCTGTTTGGTGTAATTTCTGAGTGTAGATCCTCACATGAAACAATGTGTGTAGATGCGTGACTTAAGGAATAGGTACACTGAATTAATGTATTTTGACCGATTGGAGTCAGAATTTTGAGAGGAGATTTTTGAGACATGAATCAGACCCCCTCTGGAAAAGCATAGGACTCTCAGGTAAAGAAGGAAAACAACATGTTTCACCTGAAGACCCGTACACTTCCTGGGTTTTCTCAGTGTGTTTGTCAAATGTAGGAGAAGCTTGCTGTCCTACAAGAGGGAAGAATATGTTTTGCCCTGATGCATCCATATCTTCTGTTCTTTTTTTTTTTTTTTCATACATTAATAAGCATAATGAGAAGAGTAAGTCATTAAATTTAATGTTAACTTATTGGACACTTCAAAATAAAGCAGTGCTGTGCTGCTGAGAACAATATACCATGTCATCCACAGTGCACAAGTCCCACAATTAAAAGGCTAATTAACACTTTTATTTATAAGGAACAAGGTTATTTGATTATAATCCCATTTTCTCTTCCTTTTCCAGCATTATGGATTGATAAGTCAATGAAAAAACAAACCAACCCAGTTGCCTGAGGAATGATTGAATTTTGCTCTCTCCACGCAGATCTGATGTACATCATGAGTATGATGTTAGCCAAATCAGGCAGAAACAACATAGACGTTTCTTTCCTTTTTTTCCTTCATCTCTATAAAGAAACTACAGTTCAGTTTGGCTTTTGTTCATCAAAGCCATGGAGAGCTTAGTTCAAATCATTTCCCTTGGTCAGTTACTGAAACCAAAATCCAGAATACATTAAATAGAATTCAGAATGTTCAGTAACGTAACAATTAAATAGAACATGTGTATTCACCTGTCTAGAGGGCTTAAAAAGAAGAAAAAGAAAGAATCAAAATGCATGCATATGTGCATTCATGTGGAAATATACACATTATATACATCTATTATGTACACAAACATATATGTATGATTGTATAAAGGTGACACTGTAAATATATGTTAACATTTGTGTCTTATAAGATATAGAATTATTTTTAGGTCAATTTATACCTGAAGTTAGTAACTTCATCAGGAATTCATCACAGATGTTTCTCATTCTTTTTTCAAAATACAATAAGAGATTTAAAGAAGTTATTCTCATCTATGTGCATAGTTACCACTGAGTTTTCAACAATTGTTTTCAACAATCAGGGACTTAATCAAATCATTAGAATACAAGGCATGTTTATGCAGAGCAGAAAAGAAATGTCCCAGACAGAAAAGGCATGAGCAGTCCACATAGCCAAGCTTACAAGTATTTGGAGAAGTTGTGTTTGTGTACCACCGAACTTGGAAACACTGAAAAGATATTTATTTTTTCAAGTCGTAAATGGTTTTTGCACTATCAGTCCTTTTGTCACTATAGGCTTTAGTATTTAAAGCTTAGTGTAAATGCACCCAACACCTGTGTATCTGCACAAGTATTTGATATACACCTATACAAATCTCTGCATACTGAGCCCCTGAGAGAAAGGAAGGCATGATTTTCTCAACATTATTGTCTTTCATCATAAATCCTTATGACATATAGTACACATTTGGGATCTTTACATGCAACTTATATAATGGCATATTTTGTGCTCTTATTTTTAATAGTCAGCAGATAGTTACCTTGTAAAACACATATTTTCCCTCTTCAGGACAGGACTGTGCCTTCATTTTAAAATGGGATCTTTGCTTGATCCTTAATGTAATGAATACAACTATCATGAAATAGTCAACACTTACCATGATTATCCTTTTATGTAGCTGTTTTACCTAGCTTGAATATGATGAAATAAGTTCTATCTTCATGGAACTTCAGATTGGTATTTCCTTCTCTATTTAGTTCTATCAGAGAAGATAAATTTCCAGCTGAAAAACAGAGATATGGAAAAAAATTTCATAATGATAATTGAAATCAAGTGGCTGAATGAATTTCCTCCAGAATACTATACATGTATGTGTGTTCTAAGTAGGATGAGCCTGAAGTTGCAGACCAAGCTGGTAGCTATAATTGAGAGGTATATTTTTCTGTCTTTGGAAGGTCATACCTTTCAGGATGTGTTCCCGGTGGAAATGTGTTTTAGACGTCTTCAGAAAAGGACAAGAAGGACAAGTTCTCTCAAACTGAGAAAATACAGGCTGGTCATTCTCACTTTAGTACTTGAGAAAATACTCTTGGAGCACATTTCTGAACCCATGAAGGAGAAGGTGACTGGGAAGAGCTAGCATGCATGTACCAAGGCTATCTCACTGCTTTCCATGATGAAATGACTGGTTCTGCAGATGAAGAGAGAGACACACAGGTGTCATTTACCTTGACTTTTTCAACACTTGGAAATCTCTATTTACAAGTGGAATTTCCTCTGAAGTGTGTCCTATGACTTCTGTTATCTTTATAAGAGATCTGCAGGAGGAATAGGGCTTGGATTAACTCATTATAATGAAACAGACTGAGGAGTGACTGACTGGGAAGGAGCTCTGCGAAAAAGGGCCTTGAGGGTGAGACGTCACCAGCATGGCTGGCAGTAAAGAAAACAGCACCCAGTGTGCTTTCAGCATGAACACTCAACTACTCTCTTATATCATTACCCCCTTTTACATTTCACAAGTTAGAGTGTATCTTAAATCCAGTATCCACTTCAGAGCCCACCAAATCAAGATGAATGTGGATAAATTTTACTTAGGTCACTGGAAGCCACCAAGCAGCTCCAGATGATGTCTCATGAAGAGAGGCGGAGGGAGTTTGGCTTGGTCAACCTGGAGAAGAGATAGTTCGGGGGCAATCAAACAGCAGCTCCTCACCTGTAAAGTTATAATTAAGATGGATTTGTCTTTTTAGTGAGATTTATGGTGAAAGAATGGCAGGTAATTCATGCATTAATAGAGAGTTTATTTGCCTAGATATAAGGGTGAAAAGCACCACCATAAGTATAATGGGGCACTGGAACCTCCCAGCTCTCAAAAGGTGGTGTGTTGTCCATCCTTTCCATCCAAAATCATTCTCCATCTCTTCTACCTGAGATCCTACAATCTTGGAGACTTTCAAGGCCCAGATGAACAAAGCCCCAAACAAGTTGATCTGTCCCTAGAACTGGTCCCACTTTAGGTGAATTATGGCTATCCAAACTCCCTTCCAAACTGAATTATCCTATGCTAGTACATAAAAGAAGATATGTAATATGTTGTGAGAGTTTTTCACAGCACTCGTGTTATAATAAATTGTCAAGGAAAAATAGAGCTTTCTATTAAACAATTTATGCTACATGTCCAATATGAATAATAATAAATCCAGTACAACTTTCTTTAAAGTATTAATCAATTTGGCCCTTGAGTACTCACCATGGCTACATAGTAATGAATTTGCATTACTGTCAAGACATATTAGCAAAAAATATGATGAGAGAGTGCTTTTACTGCTTTTACAGGTTTTCAGAATTTTTTAGTTCTTACAAGATGTGTAAGCCTTCTTAGCTCTGGATTAATAGCCTCCAGCTATGTGAGGTGAATGATGAAGGACAATTCATCATCTTGACAACAAGATGCAAAAACAAAGGGATTTCTGGGGGCTGTGAAAGATGCAGATGGACAGTAAATGTAACAGCTGGAAAGGTGCTCAAAATATACGCATAGATGAATAAAACAAATCACTGCTCCTTACTGGAGAAGCATTCCTTATTTGAGAATCAGAACATGGGGGCCCAAGCCACATTAGTATTCTGGAAGAATCTGCAGGACATCTCTTCACACTGCACTCAAATAGACTTTTCCTCCCTACTATTATAGATGTCATTTCCCTTATCAATCTTATAGGTCGTCTGAGAAAAAACAGGAAGAAGGAAAGCCAGCAGGATACTCAGAAGCAATTTTTAGTAGCTAGGAAAATTCTGTCTTATAATAGCGGAAGATGTCTTGTGCTTTTGGTGAAGTGGTAATTTATTAAGAGTAATTTATGGTGTTTTGTCTTATGTACAATATCTGTACAAAAGAGATTGCTGTGAGTGTGATTTGAATCTTATTACCCTAAGTGTGTATTTTTAACACACACAAAAAATGAAATTCCTTTCGTATTCTTTTAAATATAAAATTAACTTCAGGATATTCTTTACTGTGAAAGATCTAAATATCTATATTTTTAGAAGGCCTTAATAACTATAAATTGATTTACTACATGCCACTATAGCATTGCTAATATCCTAGTGTCTCCTGTGGAGAGAATCCTGTCTCATTGCTGGATTTATTTGGTTTCCTTGAAGATATGAATCACAAGAAGAGACTTGTCTCCCTAGCAGAAGTTTTCTTGCAAATAGCTTTTCTCTTTTTGCAATTTTTTATCATTGTCATCTAGCATGGCTGAGGTATTTTGTTTCTGCTGGGGAGAACCACAGTTCATCTTTGCAGCTTCTCTCTGTAAAAACACATTTAAAATAACTTTGAAAGCACACAGTTCCTTGCTTTGGGTTTAATGTCTCTGCCCTGCAGAAGATGCCATAAATCTAATGAGACGCGAGAAGAGGTGAAAAACAATGAGGAAGAGTGAGATAACAAAACAGAAGGGGAAAGAGGGCAGGATAAAAAGAAAGCATATCTCACTGAGAAGTAAGTAAATTGCCGCTTGCTGACAAAACCCTGAAATATCGAGTAAAGATGATCAGATAAGATGAAAGACTAAGGTGAATGATTTAAATCTCACAGGTTTGTGTCAATAATAAATAGATTATGTTACCTCCAGCAGCAAAAGAAAGATATGAATTGCAGCCAAATTAGGTGTGATGAGTGATTTAAAACTTTAGATGCAAATAAATATTTTTAGTAGGATAGAGATTTAAGATAGAGATTGCCTACCAAAAGGAGGCTTAAGAGACTGCTGGCTGTTTTTATAGGAAAAATGTGCATGTTGACAGATAACATTGATTTTCCCAGTAAGAACTGATTATAAAACTGTGAGGTGCAGGTAGTAAGAACAATAATAACATATTTGAACTTATACTCTGAAATTTGTTGAACATCTGTACTGCCGATAGCATTAAGATGCAGAATTATGCTCCCTCCATGGCTTTCAAACATATGGCTGTTTGGTAATTCTTTCTTGAACAAATTTAGTAATTATTCTCTGGAAATCCTTCATTTGTTAGCTATTTCATAATATAGCCATGAAAATGCTTTAGGACATTTCTTTGGAAACAGCATCTTATTTACTGAATATATTCAAACATATATCAATCACATTTCATATTTACTACTCTTCTTCAGAAAATGCTTGATATCTATTTTAAAAATAAACCTCATGATATTCCCTTAACTTCCCTCTACCAAGTATTGTATATTCTTAGAGAATTCTGATTTACAAAAAGAAAAAAGGGGCAATGCTTTTCTCTGCTATGACTTATCATGCATCTTTTTAGACAGTGAGCCTCTGCTGGGTTTTGTCCACAGTCATGAGAGTATTTTAAAAGAAAGAATTTTAATTTAAACCAATCACCTGCTTGTAACCATCCCCATAACAAAAATATATAGTTTATGAACAGGTAAATAGTAGTTTTCTGACCAAAAGAACATGATATTCACTGACATACAAATTTAAATCACCATTCAAGAATAACTGGATTACCCGAATTTCTTTCTTTCTTTCTTTCTTTCTTTCTTTCTTTCTTTCTTTCTTTCTTTCTTTCTTTCTTTCTTTCTTTCTTTTCCTTCCTTCCTTCCTTCCTTCCTTCCTTCCTTCCTTCCTTCCTTCCTTCCTTC
>JAHLSL010000057.1:4711190-4747914 GCA_025920805.1 Petroica traversi | reverse complement strand
TTATCTGCTCCCTGCTGTGCAGAATGCAGCAAGCAAGCAGATAAAGGATATTTTTGAGACATACAGATATTTTGGGTGGCCATTTTTACCATTTATACTTTTCTGACTTTGGAAGCGTCTTATATTTGCTCCTTTGTTTATGTGAAATATGTATGGATGGTTGTTGTGAGGAACTTCCTTATTATTTCAAGTTCCATTTCTTGATTTTCCTTAATTTGTTTTACCTGATACTATAACTTACAGTGAAAAAAAAAGTTGTTCCTCCTATTAAGTATTCATCTTGCTATTTTTGTCTTGTTTGTTCTGTTTTTCTGAATGCATTTGAAATATTAAATGATCCTTTTCTCTATATATTTTCCAGTTGACATTCAAAAAGTCTGTAATAAATTTTAGTGTTCTGTTTATTTGTGCTTTTGAGCAATACAACATATGAAGTGTTATGATTTCATTTCCTTTTGTAATATATTTCACCTGTTCATCAGCTTAAGCACACTTGAGTTTTCAAATGTATATATTTTAACTGGAGTACAGTCCCTCTTTGGCATATCCATATTTATTCATCCTCTTAAATAACAAGACCTGTTGGTGTGATTGTACTTGTTCATGTAGCCAAAAAGTTCTTAAAAACATTTCTAAAAAATTTTATTATTGAAAATGAGTATATATTTTGGTGACACTGTTCTTCACTCCTTTTATAGCATTTTTAAACCCATAATTATGTTAAACCCAAATATCACATACAGAAAGCAGTGGTTTTTACAAGTGAAGAGTGGAGTATCCTACCTATTCTACTGAAGCAGATACTGAAGACAGACCTGAAAAGGACTCCTATCTGCAAAGATAGGAGAAATAATGTGTGGAAGAAGATTTTTATATGAAATGATTTGAACTTCAAAGAGAATTGATTTTCTGTTTTCTTCACCTTCCTTCATGAGTTGTTTGCTTTGCTTTGTTTTCTTGGGGTTTTTTGTTAGTTTTGTTTTGGTTTGTTTGTTTGTTTTTTCTGATTTAGATTAAGAGTATAGGAAAAAATGTTGGTGATATTTTGTTGGTAGATTTTTTTTTCCTCTCAGATAATTTTATTAACTTTTCATTAACTTTTAAACTCCTATTTCTATCCATAGTTCAATCTTGCACTGGTTTTTGCTGTCTTTTAGTACACATCAATACAACAAACACAGACTCGGGGGGGGATTTAATATTCTGTGCTATAAAATAAATTTATCATTTTTTCCATCGGCTAAAAGTTTCTGAAAATTATTTGACATCCTGATTCATTTTCCTACATTATACACTGATTATGACCTCTATATCTGGAAGGGAGAGATCTGTTCTAGTTACTAAGTTTAGAAGACTTACAGATATTGCAACAGACAGAGGTGTGAAATATTTAGTCACCAGAAAATATTTACATGTCCTTTCCTGAAATTTTGATGGAAAATGTAAGCAGTCTTTTTACCAAAACCTAATTACCAAACTGCTACAGTCTGCTTATAATTACTTGAAAGACTGCTGAATATTTAGGAGCTACTCAGAAAATCAAATGTATTACAGATATGTGAATACAATACTAAGATTGAATTTCAGAGTAAAAGATGAAACTGAAGAAAGACAAAAGTACTTTGGAATACGATCAGATGAATAATTAATTAATAAGAAAATTCTACAAATTCTTTTCATGCAGAAAGAAAAGGATGTGCTTAGAGTGGAAGAAATATATCTAGAAACAATATAGAGTAATAAATGCAGATACGCAGAGACTTACTCTAACATAGTTTCATGGTGTCTAAACTACAGCAGAAATGCTTATTGATTGCAAACTAAAAAATGTATCAGATAATTTATTTTGAATATTCCTCATTAAATCTTTTCACTTCTGACTATTTCAGAAACCTTTAGAGTTATATAATTACAACTTCACAAAAAAAAAAATCAGTGCAGCATTTCTACCTCACCTTGATAACTTATATTAGCACAAGAGATGAAAATGTATCTGTAATTGAATTAGTAGGTTCTAAAGTTGCCCTGTGCCAAAGATAGATGGCAGAAATACAAAAAAAGCTTGTTTCTTCTAATAGTCATGTTAGAAATATTTTAAGAGGTTTGAATTTTATAATATACAAAAAATATTTTTCTTCATACCTTTTTTTCACTTTCCAGCACAGATGTCATTGGTCATTGAAGCATGTTCTAAAAAAAACTCTACCCTATTAAAATCCCTTTTAAGCAAGTTGAAGTAGACAGGCACTATAGTAGGGACAGATATTTTGGTGCGTGACTAGACAATTTTAATATAGATGAAAAATAATTTACAAAATGTGTGATTATATGTGATTTTATATTCCTCAAGGTTCCACTGTAGCTTTTAGATGATCAAATGCATTAATAGAACATGGGTTAGCAAGAAAATTTCTAGCAGACTAAACAATAAAAAATTTAAATTATTTTATTCCATGAGATAGAGGTAAGTCTTTATACTCTGGAAATCTTACGAAACTAACTTGAAAAAGGTTTGTTCCATAAATTTTAATTGTAAGGTAATGTAAGTAAGAGTAGATTACTCTTCTTTGAACACCAGATGTATTTATAACCATTCAATATTTGCCCAGTTAGAAAAACATAGACCTCAGCTAAAAGACAAATAGAGAATTATTGGAAACAGCTGTTCCAGACCACCTTGTTGCCAGTTAAACTGGTGAAAATGTCCTACTGTTTAAAGAATGATATTTAAGTTTACACAGTCCAGAATTTTTACATACATTTTTCTTACATAACTTCCAAAGTGTATTTCTTAAGTGATTTTGCAGTTATATTTACACTAAATTGTTAGGAGTTTCAACTAGACTTATTATTTTATGGCACTCAATATAATTTAACTAGTAAAGCCACAGAAATAATATGACCAGTATGAAATAGTTCATAACTCAAGAATGATGTATTTCTATATAAAGATTTTTTTTTGTAATTTTATTCCAGAACACATGGGCCTTCATGCCAATGAAACAACAAGGAGAGCATATGCATGATCAGAAAGAAGAAAATTCATTAATTTTTAAAGTATTTTTGTTGTTATATTATAGAGCTTAACATGTAAAAATGAAAACAGTGTAAGAGATTTAGAACTCAAAAAAAAGAAAGATAACATAGAATGCAATGCTTCTTCTAGTGTGCTTTTAATCTCTGATAGAAGCTCAAATTTCAGCACTTCAGTGCATTAAAAATGAATATTTATATGAGAACCAGGTTTAAAATCCTTCTGAAAGAAATCAGAATTGACTCCATTGATACAACCTCATGTGAAGACTAAAAGGCATTCAGCTTAGCTAGAAATGCATATTATTGGAAGTTCATAGTATTATTGTATCCTCCATACACCTGCTAAGAAACAATCCACTCTTTGGAAGAATGGAATAGAAAACTCTATGGGAAAAATCTGGTGGTCCTCTTCAGAATATGGAAAATACTTTAGCTGTCAACTCAAACAGATCATTGAATGACATTGGTATCTCAGAAGACTGAATGAAATCAACTAAGATGTACCTGGGAAACACAATGAGGATTCAGTAGCCAGTGTTCTCATTCCCATACCATGCAGCAGTAATTCCACTCTACACCTGTGTTTTGATACTTGCTATTAGGAAAGATTTAAGTGCATTCAATTTTATTGAGAAGTTAAATATTTGCATGAATATCAGAGATTATTTTTGGTTAAAGAGGGTAAAGTATCTAAGAACATTTAATATTTTTCTATGTTCCAATATCTTAAAATTAAGCCCACAGAAAAATTTTTCTGCATTTAATAAATACGTACCAAATCAAGAATGGTAATTTTCTTCTACTTTCCTCTTTACAAGCACAGAGAACCTCATTCACACTACAATAAGTATTTTTCTGCCTTCCTTTAAAACATGGTAAATTAATCACAGATGCAAATAGAACACATTCCAGATTTCCTGGAATTATTTTTAAAATAATAGTTTCTTATAACTTATATTTAGAGCAGCAATAATGATAATTATAATAATGATAGCAATGATGATGATGATGATGATGATGATGATGATGATGATGATAATAATAATAATAATAAATTATTACTTCCTAATGTTCACCTATTCTTTAGGGTTTTTTAAAATGGAGCAAATAACATACATAACTTTCTACATTGTTAACTATATTTCTTATGAAGTGTTGAAAATTTTATTCTGTTCATTAATATTTTGTTTCTAAATACTATATGGTTTCTCTTAATATATATTTATTTTATCACTGCCTGCTATTGAAGAAGGTAGGGACTGGACTTAATGAGGGAATCCAACCCTTCATTAATTGAGTTCCATGCTGTTCCAGTCCTAAAAAATTGTCTGGTTGAATATAAAAAAATATATCTGATATGTGATTATGAATTCTAACAAAGGCATGTAAGAATAAAATGTTTTTATTTTAATGCTATAAAAATGAAAATTGCAAGAAAAAATCTTCTTAAATTTTCCCTCCTGAATGCTTTAATTTTAGTGGTTAAGACAGGGATAATAGACATCGCTTATAGTTCTACTGCCAACCCAAGCTATATATCTTCAAACACTTATTCAGGAAAAGTAAAATCAAGCTCTTTAAATCATAAGTTTTCTTATTGAATAAACAGACAAAGAGAACAACAACTACTTTCAGAAGAAAAGGAAACTGAAAAAAGCAATGTGAATGAATAATGATCAGATATATTTATCATGAACAGCAAGCATGATACCTATAAAAATGCATAAGGTTTGAGTTATCAATGGTGCAAAACAATGTTATGACTATAGGAGCAAGTTTTTTAAAGTCTTTCATAGATCTCTTGGTTCTTTATGGAAAGAAGTGTTTAGAGATAAAATAAATACAACTTTTCTATTGTACTAAATAGAAATGAAATGACCAAACATTTTGCTTTATTGGTACTTGGTTTCCATAAAAATGCAAACTTGTTCCAGGAGATGCTTTTTCAGGAGGGCACAGACTGTAAAGATACTAGCAAACTACTGATGACTCTCATACAATCGTATGACACTGATATATGCCTGAAACACTAGTGGCAATGCCTCTTACATCTTAATGATGTAAGTGTCTAACACATAGCAGCAGGGTGATGCTTGAAAAAAATATATTGTGGAAACCAGCTCAGGAGTACAAATATCTGTATAACAAGTTATTCAGAGCAACAGGTAATGCAATATCATGTCCTTTAAATAAGAGTAATTGTGAAATTATTGCATCTTACCTGTGTTAGAACATAAAACATTATATTTCCTGTTTATTGTACATATAACCTAACTTAAACTACTCAGTACAATGGACAAAGTAACATCAAAGTGCTCTTCAGGTCTGCCAATAAATTAACCAGTTTATAAGCTTTTGATTTAACACAGAAGGGTTGCCTATAGGTCTGCTATTTGTTGTGCATATGGTACTGAGAAGAATATCCCACATGTATGGCTTTCATTTGTTCAACAACTTTAATATTTTCTATTGACATTTGAAGGATTTCTGTTGCACCCTGAGTTTTGTGATGACCCCTTTCTCAAAAAATGTTTTTTCACCAGTAGTTATAGACAGTGTAGGTGTCCTACTCCGCATTATATATTCCTACCCAGAACAAGGAATCTAATTTTTAGTCAGATGGTATCAGGTATCACAGTGGGATATTATTTTTATTTGCCTCTAAGTAAGTATAATGTGTTAGATTACCGAAATTTCGTCCCATGACCCGTAGTATCAGATGAAGTGGTGTTAGTGTAACAGAAGAAAATGTCTCCAATTTTTACTTAAAAAAATAGTTATTTTTAGGAGATAAAGAAAAAAAAACAACAAGGAAATTAGCAGGAAAAAAAAAATAAGGCAAAGCCAGTCAATGAGTGAATTGAGATAAAAAAGAAAGTATTCAGACTAAGGCATTTAACTTTAGAAGAAGTCCTACTGGCAAAGCTAAAATTCTCTGAAACTATTCATGCCAAACCAACTTGTCAGTAGAAAGAGAACTATTTACAGACCCAAGAAACCTAATTATGGTGAGGTGAATATTAATAGGAAGTGACTTTCCCTGCCATTATTGATCATGCTAATGGCTCTGAATATTGCTCTTCAGGCTGATGCATGGTGCGTGAAAAGGGGATGGTTAGTCCTAATGCAGCCAGCAGATGAGACATCCCCCATTCCTTGAGGTGTTTTAGAATGCACTTTCTGATTCTAAAGTAAAATTCATCTTTCACAGGGACTAAAATGAGTAAAAGGATTTCTAATGTTTGCATCTGCTTCTCTGTCATTGTCTCATAGATTAAATCAAATCTACTGCCTACTGAACAAGGTCATTTTTTGCCAGTTTACTGCCACATTACATTAAATTCAACAAACATATTACAGCAATTTTATGATTTAGTACTAGCTCTGTCAGAGGTTCACAGCTGAACTTTCACTTTTAACAGTGAGTTCAAAGGGTACTGGTCAAATATTGCTTCTGGTCTTAACTTGGCACATGAAAGACACCATCTGGCTGCAGTTTTCCCAGGCATTAAAATAATAATTTAAATAATTATAGATATGGCTCTAACAGTGACTAATATTTACTGCTTCCAGGGTCCTTTTTCTTCTAAAGCTATTTTGACTTACAGTAACTAGGCTTTAACGTAAATATCACATTTGGGACAAACTATATATAATGTTATATTGGGTTTTGAGGTGCAGGAACATGTCCAAACAAGCACCAAAGTTGGTGAAGGGTCTTAGAAGGAGTAGCTGAGAGAACTGGAGTTGTTCAGATTGGAGAAAAGAGGGCTCAGGGAGGACCTTATTACCCTCTACCACTACCTGAACAGAGACTGTCAAGATATGGGGTTGGGGTCTTCCCACAAGTAACAAGTGACAGGTCAAGAAGAAATGCCCTTCAGTTGCACCAGGGGAGGTTTAAGTTGGATATTAGGGAAAATTTCTTCATCAAAAGGGTTGTCAAGTTCTGGAACAGGCAGCCCAGAATTTGGTGGGTGGAAACACCATCACTGGAGGTATTTCCAAGAAGGATAGATATGGCACTTAGGGACATGGTTTGGTGGTGGCATGGGCAGTGCTGGGTCCATTCCTTAGCTGGGTTTGCTTTCATTAATAGCTTTGAAACACTGTGGATTTTAGTGAAGATATTACCTATTTAATCTGGGTGCACAAACAAACTTACATACCTACATTTACCCCTAAGTATATCAGTTTATACAATAAACATAATATACATATACTTGTGTGTGCATATATATTATTTAGATGTGACTGTGTATCAATAGAGACATTTTAACTTCCATTAAATTTGATTGAGTAAAAATGTTATTAAATGCATGCATTATTTCAATTCAAAGAGAAAATGCAGTGTCAACCCATAATTCCCTTTAAATAGGGCAGAATGCCTTTTGGGATCAGAAATATCAAAGTGCTGGACTTTGCATTTATTTGTTGACTGTGTTATTTTTTTATCTTTCTGTCTCAGTGTGATATTTTTTATATAACTTAGTTTATTTTATTGTAAGGTAGGAGATTTTTAAAATTTGTTCCTATATTTATTTTACTTTGATAAGAAAATTGTGATGCTTATATACATTTTTTCATAATCAGCTAAAAATTATTATGACAGTCCCAACTAGAAATGTGTAAAGGAAGAAAAAGAGGGGGAGTTTTCCCACTATTATTTTCAAAATAATTATAAACTTTCAATAAACACAGAGCTAAATAATTTTTTATATCAAATTTTAGTACTAGCAGAAAATACAACCTTAGGAAAACATGGTCCAAACAGCATAAGAATGTTAACACTGAAGCTGAGTTTGGTCACAGTACTGTGGTTTGAAATGGATATTACACTGAACCAACTTCATCATATTTAACCCCACATGAAACAAAGCAGTTCTTCTATTAGCTATTTGAGATTCTATTAGCTGCCTTGACTTCAGTGGGAGCTGACTGTATCCCAGTGAAGTAATTATCCTCACTCAGCTAAAAGAACAGAAGCAACTGACTGGAGAGAGGCACTGCAGCAGAGGCTCAGCATTACTCACCCAGCAGGAGTGCGGATGAAAGGCACCAGGCAACATCACAGAAGCCACTCAGCCACCAGGTCAAGATAAGAAAAGAAAAACTGTTGGCAGTAATTCCACCTTTCCCTGAGGAATAAAAAAAGCAGCCCTAGATAGCTTTCAGGAAGGATGACAAAACCTTGGTGAAGTGAAGACTGTGGAACACCTGCACTTAAACTACAAAGAAAAGGAAAAGCTCAATATGTGTTCGCACCAAGGGATAATATACTGCCTCAGGGTACCATGCTTGTAAACTGCACAATAATGCTTCTGGGTATGTATATATGTTATTTTTAACACAGCATGAAAAAAAGGCCTGCTGTATATTTTAAGGGATAACTGTAACCCTGGAAGAATACCTTAAAATGTACCTAAAAATAGTGTATAATCTATAGAAGTTTCTGCAGAAAAAAGAAGAAGTGCTTTATTTTCATGCTTAAAGGATTTATTTCTACACATTCTAAAGTAAAGTTTGTGATACTACCATAAAGAAAATTTACAGCTAAATCAGTAGTTATTTATAATTACCTTTAGGAAACATCAATCTGAAAACCTTTATTGAATAATCCTTATGGCAAGTTTTATTATGAATGAATAAAATATCTTTAATCTAGAGAAGAGTAAAACAGACTGGCTAGTATAAAAATTATTCTGAAACATCACTAGTTACACAGAATTTTACACAGAAAATAACAGGGGTGCCATAATGATAGCAAAAGGAAATGCTGTGCCCTGCCTCTGAGGAGGAATGACATCTTGCTCCAGCAAAAGCTGGAGCTTTCTGGAAAAGAACTCTGCAGAGAGGAACCTGTGTGTGTTGGTGGACGATATGCTGAACATGAGCCAGAAATGTCCCTTCCTGGGAAGGCGGTCGAATGCCTCCCTGGCTACAACAGGCACGGTGCTCCCAGGAGGTTAACAAAAGTGATCTTTCCCCTCTGCTCAGCCCCAAGGACACACACCTGGGCTGCTGGGTTCAGTGCTGGGCTCCCCAGTACAGGAAGGACATGGAAAAACTGAAGTGTGTGCAGCTAAGGGCTACAAGGATGATAAAGGGCTCAGGGTATCTGACAGGAGGAGCCAGGCTGAAACAGTGGGGTTGTTCAGCATTGAGAAGACTCAGGGAGATCTTAGAAACAAGCAAAAATACCTGCTAGGAGGGAATAAAAACACATATGTCCCTACTAGGGATTAGACCACCTCTGGGATACAGCTGAAAGAGATTGACAGGTTGTTTCCTCTAAAAAGGAATAAATTTACTTTGCAAGAAAACAGCTCTGCAAGTTGAACCTATGGAAATCACAAATGGTTTTATGTGAAAACTAAAATGCAGCTCCAAATTTAAAAAAATAGTGTAAATGCATCTTTTTCTCATTGAGTTTATACTATGATCCATGCTGAGCATCAGTGTAAAATAATCATTGGAAAATGCAGAATACAAAGCTCATTTGTCGCAGAAAATTTGTCACTGCCAGAAAAGGACATCAGTATGGAACAATCCAAAACTGTCTGAGAAAAATCTTAGTTGAAAAACAGCAAATGTGACACTTTCACCAAGGAAAATCAGATAAAATATCATTCCTCATATGGGAAGACAGAACTGGAGCACATGTGTACTCTGTGTCTGATACACAGATGACTAAACTGTCAGCAAGTTGGGACTAAGTACCCAAAGCATAGTTTCATGCTGAGAATGATCTAACTTTGAGTCAAAACCATCCTTCCAATCACGGCAGTGTTACCAATATTAATTACCTGACTAATTACTTGAGAGCATGTAGGTAGACCACAGCAAGGAAGCCTGTTCTTTCCTCACCTTTGGCCTTTCTCTGTCCATGCCTGTGCCTGACAACAGGAGCATATTCCCTGACTCAGCCAAGGAGAATGGGTGGAAAGTCCACCTGCTGCTCCCTATATCATCTTCCTGCCTGCCTACCCCACTGAGGTACTCAGTATTGGGCTGTACCTATTTACCTCAGAGATGAAGGTGGTATCAGATGCAAAGCTGAGCTAAGAGTTGGATAAAAAACAGAGAAGCAATACTGCTGCCACAAAGATTCCACTACCATCATCAATCTGCTGTCAAAGGCAATGCACTAAAGAAATGCCAGTGATGATGTTGAACACCTTCTGGATTTCTGAGCGCAGTGTGTGCTGAATGCTGCTGATGGTTCATTACACCAGACACTGTGGACAATTCAACTTACCTTAAAATGAGTTCATACGCCTTTGCCAATTCCCAGGCTGTTGTTTCTTATAGTTCAGACTGTAAATGACTTTGTGTCAGCAGCTATCTTTTATTGTATTTCTGTGAAATGCTAAACACAGTGGAGTTCCCAACATTTAGGAGTTCCAACAATGAAAAGTATAAGTTAATACCCACATTTTTATTTCACTTTTTCTTCCAACCGCCTTTTTTGAAGATACAGTAAGATTAAAAGTTATAAAAGGAAAGATCTCTCAAGTGCTTAGAGCATCCTTATGTGACCAAAGCTGAAGAAACACAGTTTGATCTGAAGGTCTTGAAGGTGCTGCATGGTCATTACAATAGTGCATTTTTTCTGATTGCTGCCACCTCTGTCTCCCTATCCCAGTCTCTCCTGCAGTCTCCAGAATGACAGAAGCTGCAGTGGTAACAGCAGCTGGAGAAGATGAAAGGCATCTAGGATGTTTTATTTATATTCTTATTAAAAAACATTGCTCCGGTGGGTTGATTTTGGCTGGATGCCAGGTGCCTACCAAGCTGCTCTATCAGGCCCCTCCTCACCAGGCCAGGATTGAAGAAATAAAAAAATTCATGGGTCAAAGTAAAGAGAGGAATATTCTCTCAGCCAGACCAAATGCAACTGCTTATTCAATATTCTCCCTTTTAAACTCACTCAATTTTTAACCCAAACAATCTTAAAACACTTTCATAAGACCTTTTGATCATATTTAGGAGAGACTGAAATGACTACAAAGCCCGAGTTGCCATACGATGTCTTTTTGTGCTAGTCAAGAAGTACAGCATGCTGGAAAGGCTAAACCATTGACAAATTTGGATTCACAGACATAGGTTTCTCTGGAATACTGAGGAGAAGAAAAGAGGAAACATGAAAAAAATATAAAAGCAGCCCTACCCTGAAAAGATAGGAAAATAGTAATAACATAGAGATACCACAGGCAGGATATGGAGGAAGCCCATCTTGATACCAATTACTTGAATTATTTATTCTACAATCTTCAACCCATTCATCTTGAAAGTAGAAGAAATTTTCCATATATATAGTTAATACTAGTTATATAGTTAATATATATATATATATAGTTAATATAAACTCAACCAAATCTGAAGGTACTGTCTTTGGTTCTGTAATTTCCAAGTAAATCAAAGAATGTTTTCAGTGTAGCTATTTTTTTTTTCAAATGATTCTTCTTCTGACAGGATGTAGATTTGAATGACAGGTTTCATTTGTTTGATTGTCTTAATTTTTGATTAAAGGAAGTCTGAATCTCTTGGTTGTTTTGGTTGTAGTTTTATTTGCTTGCTTGCTTGGGGTCAGGTTATATTGGGGGTTTTCTGTGTTTGATTTTATTTGGGTTCTTAAAGAGAAATTGTTAAAGATGTGAAAGCACGTGGCCTTTATACAAATTCATGTGCAGTCTGATTTGAGCAGTTAACTGAAGAGGGAGAGAAGAGAAAAATTTCCCCCTTTTTTCCTACATTTTTTTCCCTAGGGAGAATTTTGATCAGAACACAGTATCCTGAGCTGGCAGTCAGAGATATGCTGCCTGTATTAAGGAACAGTGATCTAATCCCATCTTCTCCTAGAAACTCACAAATTGCAAACATATTAACTACTTCCAGAAGCAAGGAAAGTCATTTACCAAATTTTGCTTGTTCTTTTCTCTGCTGAGAACAAGGTGACCAACACAGCCAAAATATCAGCCCATGCCAAAGACATTTTTAGTTTCTTCTGTTAGTCTAAGGAATTGCAGCCCAAGGATTTTTTTTACATGCAAATCTATTATCAAAAATAAGGTCATAGAGTTGTGCACAGCCACAAGGAGCTTAAGGAAATACACCAATACTGAAGTTTAATGTTAAAGATACCTGACAGGGAACAATTATTCCTGCACTTCCTAGGATTTATCAGTCTTACCTTCAGGTAATATCAAAGT
The DNA here is from genome assembly GCA_025920805.1 of Petroica traversi. Classification (NCBI taxonomy): domain Eukaryota; kingdom Metazoa; phylum Chordata; class Aves; order Passeriformes; family Petroicidae; genus Petroica; species Petroica traversi. Next base: position 4,735,666 of record JAHLSL010000057.1, on the reverse strand, counting down.
TTACTGCAACTTATTTAAAGTAGTAGAAAGTAGGTGCATGCATTTGTATACTGGTTTTCTCACAGTTTCACATTTTTCTATCCTTATTTCACATTTCTCTTCATTTTGACATGGTGAATATTTGTTTCTTCAAGGCCATTTTCCTGACACTGGTATTCAGTTCACAGAATGACAGTGCTCAAAGCATTCATGACGTGAGCCAGGTGCTACAAAATCAAGATGAAGCTGTGGATTTTTCCAGGATTCTGTATTCTATGCAGCAGCCAACCTCTATCTCAATAACCTTCCAGGATTTCTGCTAAGCCTCAAATCCCTTCTCAATAAGGGTGCTTATACAAAACCTCACCAGTCCCTTCAGTGTTTCAGCTTAGAGTATACAAAACCTTATGTGTAAATCCATGTGTGATTTTTACTGCCATTCATTGGCTTTCTTTCCCTGCCACCATTATCTCTAAAAGAAAGTGTCTGAACAGTTTTCTGTTTACATCTCTCAGACCAAGGCAGTCTATTTCACACACAAAGCTAACTACATAACACAGGAGGAGCTGCCTAGCAGGAACAGAATGGCCTGATTTGGATCCTTGCCTGCCTCAAGACACTTCATTTAATTTCATCATTTGCATTTTCCAGCAGACAGTATTGTAAAGAACAGCTCATCAAAGGGAATGTTATTGTTCTGAAATTAAAGAATTCAAACTGCATGTTGTAGTTGCTTTTTAAAACACAGATATAAGGATTTGCACTGAATGCGTGTTACAAGTAGTGTGTGTACCTATCATATATTTAAAGAGAGAAAATGAGATGTTATTCTGGTTTACAGCTCATTTATATAAATATGCAAAACTATTTTATTTCCATAATTTTAACATTTAATTTTTTCTCTGTCTTTATGCAGCAGTTGTTACAGTTATGCTTTTAATTTAAAGCAGTCTTTTACAATTTAGCTCTCCAGTAATCTTCATCAATAATAAAAGCAGCTTTAAAGAAGATCCTATGCTGTATTGGAAAATACCATGCTGTCTATTGACCTATGGTTAAAGTTAGACTTGAAAACTGTGTTTTAAGTTTGCTGACTCATCTCCCTCCACTCCATAAACAGTTGTATTTGGAAGTTGATGTGAGTTCCTATCAATGCTTCGTGGACAACCAAAGGTATATAGGATTCAGAATTAGGTAGGGGATACAACCTTCAAGGTAAGTAGTCTTTCCTTTCCTAAGTGATTTTAGTATCCTTAAATCATCTTCTAGCTCAGCAAGACTGTGAAACCGAAAGCCTATTATTCATTCTGTGAAAGCCTTTTCCCTCTAACTGTGTGCTCTCAACCTGAACTGTTCTTATACCTTTTTATTTTTCATTGTGCACCTGTCTAGCACACAAAATTATCATCCATCCTGACATTACCTATATCCTTTAAACATTTTATGTTTCCATTAAGGCATAGCATCTTACATTTTGTCCTTTGAGCAGTACCAACACAGATTATGTTGAATTTCTAATCTGAAATTATCCTTGAATTCTCGAAGAAATACAAAAGAGGAAAATATTTTGCACTCACTTCTCAGTGGAAAAAATTAGGAAAGGGAGACCTCCTTGCTTTCTGGGTTATCTGCAAATGCAGCAAACCTGGGGGCCACAAGGCTTCCACATGTCAGGCGGTATATTATCTGTCTATCTGAATCCCTGGGAGACCTTCACAGATGATATTTCAGAGTAACCAATTTGACACTATAAGTCTGACAAGGTACCAGATGCACAAACTGTATGTCTATACCCCGAGTCTGGTCACAGTACCAATCCCAGATGCACAAATAGTATGAGTTGCACTATAAACCTGGGAGCATTTAGTAAGCTATCAGATGCACTAAAGGTGTGATTTATTGATTATGGTGACAGAATAAGCTTCAGAAATCGCTATTGATAAATGCATTGGTATCAGAAATCATAGGCAATAGTATTACAATGGAATAAAGATGGCTTATTTAATCAACTGGGATATTTTCACTGGTATTAATTCTTTAATTGCAATATCTGACCCTCTTTCCCCAAAATGTTCTACGAATGCAACAAAGAGGACAACCTGCCAAACAGCAGATGCAAGAACAGGGAACAAGTAGACGAAACAGAAGGAATACCATATACCAATACATTTTTTTTAATGTCCTAAATACCATATTTGCCTAGATATACTCTGGTGCAAGTCACCTAGCAGATCAAGATTTTTCAGTGTCCTTTAAATTGTTTAGAATCCCTTTATAGCTTACATAGCATACAATAATTTCATTTATTGAATAAATAACAACCTCTACTGTATAATATTACCTAATTTGCGAAGCTTTAATAGATCAAAATCAAAAACCATCAAGCTTTTAACTACAGGATATAAAAAAGTTAAAATATTAAAACATGTCCAGCCAGAATTTATATGTCTGTAAGGTAGATGCTGTATGTCAGATAACTATGGAATCTCCAACTATTGGTGGTGCATATGTCCTCCATACAGCAAATAGAACCTGGAAAATAGCTCGCGTCTTCTAAAAATAGCCATGTAGGGCTCAATTAATTTGGCAAAGGTGAATCTGTAGGGACACTTCAGGCAGAAGCTGGATATGTGGCAACAAGATCAAATTTGAGGCAACCCAGAAAAAGAATATATTTATATGGTAAATGTGAACGGGTCTTAAAAGACACTGTCATTCTTATCTGTTTAACACAGTCATAATGCAGCAGGGTATTCTAAGGGTCTTTAACAAGGGTCTTTGGGAACTTAAATTCAGATATCTACCAGAATCTCAGGGTATTAACTTTTGAGTATTCAGATGCTAAAAGTAAGCACTTAATATTAAAGCTAGGTGCTTCCATGTCACCTAAAATTTTTGATCCTCTCTGGGTCAAAACCTGCAATTCTAATCTTGGACATTCTGAACTCAGAAAAACTGAACCTACAAAACTGATAGATGAAAGATGTGGCAGAAAAGTAACAAAAGCTATTTTATAGAGTAATAAAAGAGTAATTGAACAAGGTGAAAAATAGCATCACTTCTGTAGAATATAATATGCACTGAGAGAAAATAGAAATTGTTTAGAAATTGGGTTTTTAATGATTCTTTGTCTGAGCAGAAGAAGAGAGAAAGAGTTATCTTCCTTGAAAAATTGGACTGATGACTAAATATCATTGTCAATATTTGCTTAAAATTTCAGAAATAAATTAGCCATGTAACTGTTTTAATGAAATTTATCTCCGATCTGACTAATGGAATATAAATCAGAAACAGTAAATACATTATAATTCAATATAAAAAAGAAAATGGAATCAATTGGAATCAAAATTCCAGTCAATATATTTTATGGTGTTTTACTTTCCTCCTCTGCATATTTCTTAGAATGAACTTAGGTTCATATACATTTAAGTTCAATTTGGCACACATAAAATATGTTGAATAGCAACTAAAGTATAGTTTATTTTTTTAAAGAAGTACCTTAAATACCTGTTAACACTATGTAATGCATTGAAGAATTCTAAACACTGTAGTCTACTATTTATGCTAAATAATATAGTGCTTTAATTCCAAGAACAAATGTTACTCATTGTGTAGGTGCAATAATATTGTTTTACTGCTGTGAGAAACTTATAAGCCAAATAGATGAAGGAAGAGAGAGGACAACCAGACACAACTGGAAAACAGAAAACATTGTTATTTTTCTGAGTTTTTTGTCATATAGGCTAAATTTTAAAAAAAGTCTATATATATACCAGGAAAAAGCAAAACAAAAAGTTATTGACACTAAATAAGAAGAGCAAATAGGAAGGAGAGAAGAAGTCATGGGAAAGAGGGAAGTAAAGGATAAATTTAAAAGTATTGATGAATATAGTAAAAGAAAACATTAACAGGGTAATGAAACAAGAACAACATTTTCTACAATTTAACAAATGAATAATAGAATACCTCACTGTACTAGTGATTTTATTCACCGATCTGAATTAAATTTGTTGCTAAAACTACCAATTTTTTAATTAGTATTTGTCTTCAGACTGAGATACCTAAGTTTATGTTTACAACACAAGTGTCTGCACCTAGGTGTCACCGTGTTATTCGGTTGTGTAATGCCAAATATCTGGTGACATTTCAAATACCCAGGGTTGTATGAAACTTCAAAGTGTGACAGACAAGTTGCAGACTTTCTAGGTTTAAGTTCTGGATTACTCATATTTGTTCTGTGTATTTTTCTGTTTGAATTTCATCAGATCTGTCACACAGTTGTAGAATCATAGGATAATGGAATCATAGGATTAAATAATGCTTTATGTTAAAGAGGATCTTTCAAGATATCTGGTTCTAACTCCAGCGCCATGGCCAGGGACATCTTTTACTAGATCAGGTTTCTCAAAGCCCTACCAAACCTGTCTTGAGCACTTCTGGTAATGAGCCAACCACAACTTTTCTGGGTGTCCTCTTCGAGTATCTTGGAGTGTCTCTGGACCCACATTGTCGGGTTCATGTCTTTCTTTTGCTGTGGAGCTCCAGAGCTGGATGAAGTACTACAGCTGTGGTCTCACAAGAGCTAAGTGAGAAACGGAGAATCACAGTTGGAGTTTGCCCAGACACTTGCGCAGGATTTCATATTTGGTCTTGCTGAACTTCATGTGATTTTCACAGTCCTCAAGTCCTCAAGGTTGTCAAGACCCTTCCAGATGATGTCCCTTACCTTGAGCAAACCAACTGCACTGATCACTTGGTGGATAATAACTAAACTTGCCAAACCAATCTTGTTGAGAGTGTGCTCAATCCCACTCTCTGCGTCATCCCACTAAGTGGGCTGAATGCACTGGAAGCATTCAAGCATTTTGACTATGCCTCTATTACCAGGTTAGAAAACCTTAGTTTAGATGCAGGAGTTTAGCTACAATATTTTATAAAGAGTGAAGAGTTTAATTTGGTATAGACTGTTTGGTTTTGGGTTTTTAAGTTGCTAAAGATGATACGTCGACAGTGATGTGAAGAAATAATGAAGCATTAACCATTATTTAATCAAAACTCACTGTATTCCATCCAGTCTTTTTCAATTTTCAGAACTCAGCAAAATTTTAATATTAATCTGCATTGTCTGCCATCCATCAGTCCTGTAATCCTGACTTTCCTGAAGTCTATTTGAATTAATATTTAAAATGCTTTATATTCATTTGTTCATTAATTCTAATAAATACCTGAATTGATCCAGAAATAACAGGTCTTTTTGACTGCTTTTGTTTAAATGTCCATCTCCATTAATCTGCTGATTATCTATTTTGAGCTTTATTTTTTGAGTAATACGATAAAACATTGAGATAAGTATGTAGTCATTTGCATAAATTTAATAATGAAAGACTTATATATTTTAATTTATATTCTTAGTAAGGACTTTTTAGTTCAAAAAGTAAAGAACTTCTAAGAGAAGGATTTCATATATTAAAAAATCAAATCCTAAAGCATTTATCTTTCCATTTATGAAAAAAGTCCCAAAACTAAACAACAAACCCAAAAAAGACAGACTGAAAGCAAAACCCCTATCATTAACAACAGTTTTGTCAATTACTAATTTATAATTATCCTGGTTGTACTGAACTGTAATTAGTATAATGATCTGCGCTACTAAACTTGCCAAACAAACTCCCTCTTCATCATCTGTTACTTCTAATAATTTCCTAAAAGTTTACACGGAATATTAGTAGGCATATTTTTAGCAGCTGAAACAAGGTTTTCATAATTTTCTTCTTTACTGAGTAGTATTTTACATGAAAATTATTCAATACCAGATGGAAAAAGAGACTGATTAAAAATGTTTAAATAATTTTATGGTGTCTTTTGTACAAAAAAAATATAGCTGAGTAAAAATTTTCTGCTTTTTAAAACTCTGATGACATTGAAGTTAATGGGATTTCTTGGTTAAGGCCAGAAGAAACTGGATATACAAAGATTGCAGGATAGCACTGAATTGCTATGCATTTCAAGAGATTTTCATTACAGTATATAAATGTGGTGATGTTTCTACAAATGTTACCACACATATAGTTTGATACTGAAAAAAACAATATCAGGCATTTGCATTCTCGTATAAAACTTTACTGATGAAATCTGAAAGGTTTTTACATGTATTTGAAAGCTCAGAAACTTCAGTTAAATTTATAAAAATTTAACTGAATTTTCTGAGCTTTGTTTTGATTTGATTTGTTTACTTTCATGAAGTCAGCATCACTGAAAGAATCCCCACTGCAAGTCTGCTGCTAAACTGTGTTCCTAAGAACCTCATCTCCACCTCTTTTAAATACTTCCAGGGATGGTGAATCAACCACTTGCATAAGCAGCCTGTTCAAATGTTTGACAACCCTTCTGATGAAAAAGTTTTCCCTAATCTATGCAATCTAAACCTCCCCTGATGCAAGTTGAGGCCCTTTCTTCTTATCCTGTCAGTTTTAACCTGAGAGAAGAGACTGATCCCCACTGTGTTACAATCTTCTCTCAGGTCGTTGCAGAGAGAAAAAAGATCTACCCTGAACCTCCTTTTCTCCCAGCTGAACAGCCCGAGCTCCCTCAGTTGCTCCTCATTAGACTTATGCTCCAGACCAGCTCTGATGCCTTTCGCTGGACAGGCTCCAACACCTCAATATCTTTCTTGAAGTGAGGGGCCCAGAACTGAACACGTGACTCGAGGTGCAGCCTCACCTGTGCTGAGTACAAGGGGACAATCCTTGTGTCCCCTGCTGGCCAAACTATTTCTGACACAGGCCTGGAGGCTGTTGGCTTTCTTGGTCACTTGGACACACCCTGGCTCGCGCTCAGGTGTCTATTGAATAATACCCACAAAGCCATTTATATGGGCAACTTTCCAGCCACTCTTCCCACAACCTGTAGCACTGCATGGGGTTGTGAGCGAACTGCAGGACCTGACACTTTACCTTGTTGAACCTTGTGCAATTGGTCCCTGCCCATCAATCCAGTCTGTCCAGATCCTTTTGCAGAGACTTTCTACCATCAAGCAGATCAACATTCCCACCCAACCTGTTTCCATCTGCAAAATGAAGGTGCACTCAATTCTCTCATCTAGATTATCGGTAAAGATATTAACCACATCTGGTCCCAATACCAGAGGAACACCACTAGTGACTATCTGTCCACTGGATTTTGCTCCACTGACCACCAGTCTCTGGGCCCAACACTTCAGACAGTTTTTTAGCCAGTGAAGAATCCACCTGTCCATGCCATGGGCAGCCAGTTTCTCCTGGATAATCCTGTGGCAAATGATGTCAAAGACTTTTCTGCAGTCTAGTTGGACAACACCTGCTGTGGCACTCAAGACGATCTACTCCCACAACCTTCCCCAGAGGTCAGACTGGCAGGCCTGTGCACAAGATACTCCTTCCGGAATTTACTGCAGATGAGGCTCACATTTGTTAACTCCAGACCACCAGGATCTCCCTGTTTAACCAGGACTGCTGGTAAATGTTGGAAAGTGGCTCAGTGAGGTCTTCCACCAGCTCCATCAGTAACCTTGGGTGGATGCCATCTGGTCCCATTAGCTGGTGTATCTCCAAAAGGTGTAAAAGGTCACTGACCATTTCCCCTTGGATTATGGAGGCTTCCTTCTGCTCCCAATTCCTGTCATCTGATTTAGGGGGCTGGATAACCCAAAACAAATTGATCTTACTACTAAAGACTGAGACAAAGAAGAAATTAAGTTCCTCTGTCTTTTCCCCATCCTTCATCTTTATGTTTCTCATGACATCTAATAAAGAATGGAGATTGTGCATAACCCTCTATTACTTTTTAATATACTTAGAGAAAATAACTTTATTGTCTTTTAGGGCAGTACTCAGATTGAGTTCTAGTTGAGCTTTGGCTCTTGTAATTCTGTCCTGGCATAGCCTCACCTTTTAGTATTCCTGAGAGGTGCCCCTCTTCTTCCAAAATTCTTAAAATCACCTTTTTCCCTGTGCTCAAACAAAATTTGTTTAGCCAGACTGGTCTTTCCCAATGGTTCATATTTGGCCACATTGGGGCAGCCTGCTGACGCTGTATTTAGGATAATTTTTATTATGCTTGGCAGATTTAGGACTAATATATATTTATATAGGATATATTTATAAGGTATGGAGAGTATAATTTTATTAGGAGATAGGCATACAGGAGAATGTAGAAATTATACCACTTTCTGATGCAGTTGGTGTTTCTTCACCTTTCTTCAGGAATCTATCTTGACACCAAGAACTCTGGTGCTAGCTGGAGTTTTGTTTTAGATAGTATTACTCTCATACTGAAATTCTGCACTTTAAATGCAATTTATACATTTATTCAAAAGATGGAAAGCAAGACTTTTTGTTCATGAATAAAATTCTAAACACACACTATATCTGCAGATTCGTAGTAAATTGAGGAAAAATTGTTTACCCTTAAGGTGCAACGAAAGAGCAATAGAGATGTCTAAATATCATTGACTAGTGCCATTTTAGATGATGCAAGACACAAAACACAAGCTTAGGGCTGGAGAGCGAGATACATAACTGTGGGACATCCAGATTTTTCTGGAGCAGCAGCTCAGGGCCAGGTAGGATACCCCAGAGTATCTTAGCTGTCACTTTATACTTAGTTCCTTGAATTCCTCTCCTAGACTGCTTGTCTGTGGTTTAAAGGCAAAAGACTTCTTTTTTCATTTGAACATTGAGAGTCAAAGGGGACTTGAAAAATTATAGGTACATTATATTTCTGCTTTCCAACTTGTGAGCCTTTGATAGCAGCTAGCAGTAAACAGGTAAAAATGAATTTTTAATGCTCCAGTTGGCAACACCTGACCCTTCAGATGGTTGTATAATATGCTTTCAAATAATCTCCGTAGGGCTATGGTTTGAAAGGGAGGTTTACCATGGCCTGATAGCAACTTGTGATTTATAAATTTCTCTGAACAGGATTTACAAGGAAATTGGATATCATTATGAAGCAGCTGTTTTTACCAGGTCTGACCTAGGTCAGAGTGGCTTCAGAGTGTTAATGATTATGCTTGCCTGTCTCAAGTAAATTGCTTGTGAATGACTTTATAGAATTGCTTTAAAATAGATACTGTAGATAGCATGCTGCAAGTTGATAGCATGTTTGCTGACCACAATTCATAGGTGTTTAATATAATTCCTGACTGAACACAAAGAAGCAAATAATAAAGATAAAACTATGAAACACAAAAATCTTTCTTTCTTGTCTGAATTTTGTAGGGGAAAGTACTGTCAATTGTCATGAGGCTACCTTTGAGTATCAGACTAATTTAGTCCAATGTCTAAATTAAAAAATGAATATATGATAACCTCTTCTGATGCAGCAGCCAAGAAAATATGAGAGTATTTTTTCTTTATGTCAAAACTTTAATTTCTGACAAGAGTGTCATGTTTTCCAATATGTAAGTTGCATCAGAGAGCAATTTTAGGTATAAAATTCTGGTCTGACACAAACAAATGAGTTATTATTTTTTAACATAAATAATTATTTCTATTCTGTTTCTTCCAAAATGACATCTAAATTCCTTCTCAAAATTTCATTTGTGCCTAACCAGAGAGATATACACATTTCCTGTAAGTCTGTAGAAATTACAGTGATCTAACTTTCTAGTCACTGTTGCTTTTATGAGAGGGGTGGAACTTGAGATCACCAGGGGATCTCAGAACAGGCACTTGATTTCCATGGGAACTCAGCGTTTTACAACATTACCATTTCTCCACTTATTTCTGAATTCTTGAACTTACATGCATTTATACATTGAATGCTTTCTTGAATTAAGATTTAGAAACTAAAATGCCAGCAAGATACTATGAAAGAACTGTATATTATGTGTTTTATACTCATACTGAAGCTTTGGCTGAGTCTGCACTTTCAACTGCAATTTTTTCAGCATTTACTCTCTAAGCCAGAGCCTAAATTAAACAGAAACAAAACAGTTGCTTTAATTTAATCTGTTCTCTATTCTATTATCTAATCAGAATAATGCAGCTTTATGTTGGGAAAAAAACAACAAACATTTTTCCAGGAAAATTTATGTAACTCTCAGTTTTCAATACTGGGCCAGCATTTCGTTTGCCTGATATTATTAGCATGCTTTCCAACAAATCCTGCTGAAACCTTCTGTCACAAACAAAATGAGGTGTTGCTTGTCCCAAGTAATAGGCTCCAAAATCTACATATTTCATTTTTATGCTTGCAAATAATGGTAGGTTTCAATAAATGAATAAATGGTTTTATTTTCTTCAATCTTTGCCTCATAAAAGTAAGTCTAAACTGTATTATGCGCAAAAGTACTTAAGCTGACCTAGCTGCAGTTGCTGTTAGTTCGACAGGTGGGCAAATATTTACATAGAGAATATAAGGGTTTTAACTAAATCTCTTCAAAAAACAAGTTTTCATCAGGCCCCCAAAAGGTTGAGGCATTGTCTAAAGGATTTAAAGTAAATTCATATTCAGCTAAACATTACTGTCTAAATTGCTAATTGTTACTCTTTTCATCATGTGCTCTTTCCTTCACTTACCTAATCCTCAACCACAGTTATATGTGATTATGCCTTATCTCTCAAGGTATCCAAGTCTCTCTTCACTAGTATTGTCATTTCTGAATAAATGCTCCAATAATTTCAAACAGCTTCTTTGATAATTATGCTCCTCTTCGCAAGGTATATATCGTAAGACTCAAAAGAAAAAGTATGGAGCAATCAGAGACACATGCAAGCTTTCATATTTATGTCCAGCAAAGTGGTTGTCTTCATCTCTGCTTTTGACAGCTGTCAGGAGGCAGTGCTTCACACTGAATGGTTACTGCCGTCCATTGGGAAGAATGTCCATTATTCTTCATGAATGAAGTTTTCAAACCAAAGCTTGGTTTGATTTGATTTGATTGGTTTGATTGGTTTCCATAGCATTTATTCTGTCATGGGGGAATAGAAAAGGGCTTCATTTTATTTTTATTCTTTTTTTTTTCCCCCATATTTCTTAGTAGTTGTTGCAAAAAGGAAAGAGAACACATAATGGTATTTTCTACCCTGCTTTTCTACCTTTTCTTCAGGAGCAGGGCAGTACAGAGTTCAAAAACTAATTAAATGTAAAACAATTTTCAAAATGGCAGGCACATAAATGTTGGCAATAGCTTGCAAAGATAAGAAGCAAAGAGAATATAAAATAATATTATTCTTTGGTTCTATTTTTGTGCTTCCCTAAAGAACATTTGGGCTGTATAAAGCCTCCTTTATCTTAGTGTGTTACCCTAACATCACAAATAAACTTTGATTATATTTATCATTTATTAATAAAAATTATACTTTTCCATTTATCAAATCTAGAATCACACATCATCACTGAAGAGGTTTTCTTTTTTTTTTTCATTTGAGCACTTATACTTTTTAAAAACTGTGTATCTTTAAATTTTCCATGTTATTTCCCATAGTAATGAAAAAGAATGTTTCATATTCTGTCTATGTTCTAAACTATGAGGAATAAAATTGTATACTGTCACAGAATAGTAATTTACATACACAATTTTTTTTCCTAAGTCAGGGATTTTCACTGACAAAAGTAATGCAAGGGATAATTTTTACAAAGAGAGTATCTCAAGTTAATTAAATAACTTAATATCAGTTAGATTCACAAGGAAGAAAGTGTGCTTAATGAAATGATAAATAGTCTGCTTTTAAACTGGTATTTGAACAAGACATTTATTATCAAAGAACATATATATTCTTTTGTTTATGCTTTGCTTTAATCCCAAAAATTAACTAAATTTAATGGAATGAATAGTACAAAAAATATTAGTGTAATAATGTATGCAAAATCATCACTTTGGATACATGGAATAAGTCTAAATGTTTTATTGCTCAATTTTAAAAAAAAAATTATAATTAACCTAAAGTTGATTTTGGTCAGAGGTAATGAATGCAATGGTTTCTTAAGGAAAAAATCCAAAACTTAATCAGTGCTTAGATGTTCAAAGTATTAATGAGATCTTATGGAACAGCTGAAAGTACTCAAATGTTTTCAGTCTTATTATTTCTGGATCTTTTAATATATGTACATATTATGAAAATTCAATGCCACACAATGTCCATTGTTGTCCATTGTTAAAGGCAAAATATTTGATAGATGCCACATAACTGTCACTGTCACATAACTGCATAAAATCAGGATATAAAAGTACAAAGCATTTAGTAGTGGGTTAGGGGACAGGTGTTTGTTTTTATTTTTATTTGTTTTCCTTTTTGTTTGGGGTTTTTTGGTCTTGTTGCTGTTTTCTTTTTAACCAACTGACAATAATTTTGTCTTTTTCCGGGTCATGGACAATTAAGAGACACTTTCTACAAACTTTCATTTTAGGGAGGAAAGACAGACAAGAAAAAGAATACACCATATCTTTTTAATCAAAAAGCAGTTTTTTGCCAACTGAGCCAAACTGTCCATCTGCTAGTACCTTGATTTTTTTTCTGAATCCTTTGTTTATGAAAGCACAAGCTGTCGCTATTGGAAGTTTGGCATTGTCATGTACTTTTCATTTCAACTTCACTGATAATTCAAACAGGAGGAAAAGGCGGGCTAAAATGGTTAAATTTCTTCATCATAATCACCATCATATTTATTAACACAGATCTCTATAAGCTGCAGATGCAGATAGGTAAATGACACAGGACCATATAAATCATATATATGATATTTTGCTTCCCATGGAAATACAGTAAATAAAAATTGGAAAGGCACTGGTTCTGAAGCAATAGAGTGTGTCTTCTATTGCCATTGTATAGATTAATATTCAATTTTTTACAGTGTTCTTATAGTGCAGTTTGATGAACGTCATACAAACAGGAATTGCCTCTGGTACATATATCAAAACCTTGCTTGGATTTTCAGACTGGGGAAGTTGGCCTAGTGATACCTGGGATAAAACATTCTTAAATTGCTCTTTCTATCATCATCCTGTCAATTATGACACTCAAGCCTCTGTGTGCCTCCCCATAGATTTTAATACCTCATAACTATTAACATATATCCAGACTTTTTAATCAGAATGCTTTCATGAAGATTGCAAAATCTATTGTTTGATTAGTTAAGAAGGAAAGTCGACTAAATACAATGACAGTTTCAAAAGTGATGAAGACATTTTCCTTTCTTATTTCTTAGCTTCAGAAATCTTGAGGTGCCTTTTAAACATTTAATTCAAGCTTAGCAATATACTGTGTAATATTTTTTTGCATAGGCACTGCATATTTGTCCCAACTTTTTGTTACTACATGCCAATTCTATGTCAGTTTTTGCACCTGCCTCTACCTTGTTTGTCATATGATTCGTTCTCAATCAGCCCAGAGAGTTATAAAAAACAGGAGACAGAGAGACTTTAGGAATAATATTAATCTTAATTTGTTTGTCCTGTTCACTATGTCTCTTAATAAAATCTTGATTATTTCAAGATCCTGCAGCATTTGGATCTAGAGAGCAATTAACAATTTCAGCCCAGTATCAGTATTCTGCAACACAACAAAGAATCACAGAATCCACCCAATAGTTTATTTGTCACGTCATTCCAGCCAAATATTTTAGACCTTTTTTTTTTTTTTTTCCTATTAACGATTGCTATTCTGGTCTCCACATTGTGTTATAAGTGTGAAAAACTGTTGTGTTTACATAAACTTCTTTATTTCTTCCCTGCACATGTCTAAAGTATTTTTGTGTAGCCCCACTTATCTATGCTTTTTTCCCCCATCAGACAAAAGAACCAACTAGCGGGTTAGAGTAGGGCAGACTTGGCCATGGCACCATTTGTCTAAAAGATGTTTTTGAGTAGTCTTTAAATCAAAATATCACCATATCATTTTAAAATAAATAAACAGATATCTTATTTTCTCTGATTATTCATTTTTAAGTCCCTTTTTCTCTTGAGCTTTTTGGTAATCTACCAGGAAAACTAAGACCCAAGACTTTTTGCAGCTGGGAACTATGTTTATTGCTTTCTTTTATGGCCTCTGATTTATATAACCTTCTATCTGTAAAGGAGGTTTAAAAGATTTTCTAAAAACTCTACGCATAATGAATGTAACTGCTCTCTTAGCTAAGTGCTGTCACATATTTTGTCGTGTGAAAAGGGGAGATTTACTCAAAGCCTTAGTATTTGACTAATGTTTCAGCACCTCAGGAATGCTGAGACCCTTGTGCCTGACAAGTCTTTCAGCATCCCATTTTGGGGACTCTTCACTGAGCAGTTTACTGGCTCAGAGGTTGGTTTCACTAATTTTTTCAGGATCACACACCCAACAAAGTCTCCACATCTTTACCCACTATCCCTGAATGCCAGTGTCCTTGAAAGACTCACATTAAGAGTTTACAGAATTTATCAATAAAACTGTGACAGGTTAAGGATTGCAAGTAATAATATCTGGCTGCAAAAATATATTCAAATCAATACACTAATTCAAAGCTATATACTAGCAAGCTGTAATCCCTAACAAAAGCTAGCTCAAGATAATCATTCAGCATGCATAGAGTACAGTTCTTGCCCAGTGGACTTCCCCAGAGGGGAGAAGGCAGCTTCAGACCATTGAATGATGCCAGAATTTATTCCAAAGTCTTCTCTTATTTCTTCCCATTCACAAATCACTTTTATACTACCTTTTTACGTTTAGGTGGAGCATAAGTGACTTTATTCACACATCTTACTCAGCAAGGGTGTTTCATACCTTGAGGATGGGTATCTTAGTATAGTGCCTGAGACAACCTTGGAACGGGGGCTCATGTCAGTCCATAAGAGTTTTTATTCCACAGTTGATTTTGACAGAGCCTACCCATGGTGTCTCGGCTGCTTATATTGTACTGTGAGTGAAATGTTGGCTATGCTGACTACGTTTCATCCAGGGAAGAAAAACTGTTTTGTCCCCTGAAATTTCTGTCCTGTTATCTTTTAATCGACAATTAATTTCCCCCACACTTTCACTTTCTTCAATATTATATCTGTAGAAACGGGTGTCATTAGCAAAAACAGTTTTTATATAATCTAGAAGCCTTGAAGAAAACCCCTATATAAAAACACAAGCATAGTATAAATATTTAGCTTTGTTAATGTAGTTACTGCTATATTTTAAGCCTGTAGCATCTAACCTTGATATTGCAAAATGTAACAAATCTTTTAAAGAACAGTATTGTTTTTAAAGAGGCAAATGTATTAACAGGTATGTTTAGATAAATTATCGAAATGAAATAAATATCTCTGTGTTTTTACGAGACAAAATAAATGTAAAGAATGGACATACTCAAACAGCAACATGTACTCACACAGCCATCTAGAATAAGTGACTGGATTATAATGAAATAAGACCTGTGGTAGTTATAAGTGGACTAACTTGGATCACAAATTCTTAGTTTAGTGAAGACAGGATAAACCTCACTACAGGTCATGTTGGTCTTTTTCTTGAAGAATGAAATGCTGCTGAGGCTGGATTCTAAACAGACCAAAATTTCCTGCTGGTTTTTTTTTTTTCACCTGAGATATTAATAACTAAATGAAGAAATAAAAAAAAAAAAAAGTGAAAAATTCAAAATACTAATTTCTCCCAATCCTTAATTCAACTGCATTCCAGGTGTGTATATGGTATATGATGGGCAAATGTGTATAAGTCTGAGTCAGGTACAGAGAATTATATATGAATTTCACTCTAGTTAGGTTTGGGGCTATGTCACAACTAATAAAATCACTTAACCAGATTTTATTAAGGTGTCATTTCCACACATTTACATGCATTTTGAATGACCAGGGGCACAAGTAGATTTAGTTTGTCCAGAACATGGATAAAGCATATCAATTTTTCCCCTATGAGTTTATATTTTATTTCAAATAAAACATTGTAATGTATTGTTATAAAACAGTCAGTATCCCCTTAGTCTATATCTATGACATTTGGGATTGTGTGTCCTTAAATCTTCTATAAAAACAAATTCTATGGTATCTTGTTATATATTTTCCTTATCTAGTTCTTACATTTGATCTCGCTGACCCAAAAAAGGCTGTCTACATATCTTGTAGGGCTATTCTGCCTGTAAGGACTAGTGGAACATGCAGTTTCTCTTCTTTTTGCCTGGAGAATATTTCAAACTTTTGTCTGATCAAATGCTGTGTGCACACATTTTGAAGTGAAGGCAAAATTGAGCTCATTGACCCAATTTCAAATACATTAAGATACAGTAGTGATGACCAAGGAAGTTGCTAGCTGCACTGGTTTGTAAACTGTCTGCTACTAAGATGTGTAAATATCAATTGCAGAACATGAAATAAAGTTTAAATTTATTTTTGGTTTTAATTTAGCCAATGAAAGACAACACACAAAGAAATACTGTATTAGCTTTGGGAAAAAGAAACCCCATGTTTTTAATTGTGAAATGTTAGATTGAAATACCATCTCTAGGCTTCAGCCTTTAATAGAAGAGACAGTGATGACTTATGTACAAATGTTACGGTAATTGATATGTTAATAGATGCATTACAGAGGCAAGAAATTTAATGGGCTTTTTACTACTCTTTTACTACACTTTAATGGAAAAATTCTGTTCATGAAAACAGAATAAAATTAAATATGTTTCTGAAATACTTTCAATAATTTAAAATTACATTTAATATATGAATTTGAAAGGCAATTAGGGGAAAAGCCAATTACAAACACAAGAATCTTGAAATTTTTTATCTATCTTTTATTGTGAAACACTTTTCTGCCAGCATCCAAAACCTACTATAAAATGCATTTCTTGGAAAGCTCTAACTGCAAATTCTGCCTTTCACTAAGCTAAATGAAGACCATGGTTTCCTCTGACCACATTAATATATCTAAAATACAAGTTCTTATGTTTGGACTTGTCACTTAAGTAACTTAAGCCAGCTTTGTCACAGATAATTCTGAATTGCAGAATGTAAATTCTCAATATTCATTTGAGACATCTATAATGCTTTTGGTCTTTGCACTCACTAAAGCAGTGGTGTTGAAAATGATTTTATGTAATTAAAGAGAGCATTTTAATTCACACAGACATCTAACCTTCTTTGGACATTGTCATATTCAAGTGCTGGATTGTGCTTCTTAGATATCAAAGGATTTTGTGGACATTTTTTTTGCTACAGTAATTTTGTCTCTACTAGTTTGGGTTTTTTAAAATTTTTAGAAGACGAACTGTCTTGGAGGTGTTCCTTCAGAAAACAAACAATCCTAGGAGTTGACCATCTCCCTTTTGATCTGAATAAATGAGCAAACTAGGCAAGTTAAATAAAAACAGATTAGGACAATAGCATGTATTACAACAAAAAATCTTATTGAATCATCTCTTTGCTCTTCTTCACACTTAAGTGAAAGAGAAAATTATTAAGAACATCAGTGTATCAGCATATTTTAGAAATTTTACAAGTACAATGAATTATAATCAAATGCAATTGAAAAATACAGTTTATGTATCATGGCATATAATATATATCTAATTTTAAAATGTTAAATAAATAAATAATATAAGATAATAAGTGTTTATATAATCATTACATATTGATATACTATTATATTAAATATAAAATAAAAATAATTAGTTATTATATACATATGTTGCAGATTTTTTATAATTATGTATGATATATACCATTTATAAATTAAATAATATGAAAGGAGTTTACCTGGGGATGCACTTGTTTATACCGGCTTTGTTTTTCTTTGGAGATTTTCAGTTTGGCAATTTTTTAAACTGTCTTTATTTCCACCCATGACTTATCACATTTATTCTTTTACCCTTCTGATTGTCTCCTCCATTCCTGGGGCTGGGTGAGAGAAAGCAGCTGTGTGGTGCTTAGCTGATGACTACAACATCATTATATCCTTAAGACACTTCCATGTAAAAGTGTTATTAGGAACAAAATGACTAAGTTTTGTACAGTAAAACCCAGAAAACTCCTTTTCCTCCAGGAGAAAAATTAAATAATGAGCTCATGAATTTCCCATTACCATATGTGTTATCTTACTGTTTCCACAATACACTTTGTTTGTGGAGTTGCATATCTTAAATTGCTAAACCTTTTTTTTTTCAGTTCTTTGCCTCCAGATGCAGCCCAAAATGGCACTGAATAGAAATTGTCATCATCTGGCACCTTCTCAATAACATATGTGGAACAATGTAAGACTAATTGCTGCCATCTCCTTCATGGGATGTAATTCCCTATAAATTTCCATCATACATTAGGAACTGGAAATATTCTTACCTTGCTTATTTTATTTAAATTTTTTTGATTTTTCATTCTGATTTTTAGCTGGAAGGACAACTTACTTCACCTTAACGAGTGGAGTGTTTTTGATTTAATGATGGGGAAAAAAAGCAGAGAAAGAAAATGTCAATGAGTGTGAAATAATTTTGGTTCAGAACAGTATGGATGTTTATGATTAGAGGTGTTTTGTGATTCTTTATCCCTTCCCAAGAAATATCAGCCTTGCAGAATTAATGTTTGGATTTATGAAGAAAATTAGCTGCTTTTAACTTTTCTATTGGAAAATTAAATTACCCTGCTTGGTAGCATATTTATAGACTATTATATGTCTGCATTTGCCTATATAATAACTTATTACACATGCTGAAGAGCAGACTTCCTTCACACAGTGCATAAATACCATAAGGTCTTCATAGTAGACAGGATGGATACAATTATGTTGCTACTTACAGTTAGGCAATGTAAATCCTTCACTCAACTATGTTATTTCAAGACCTGTCCACAGACTGCTGTCTTTGGCTATCAAAGACAATTTTTGCCAGGTAAGACATAAAACACACGTCATTGGTACTTATCTATTTTCAGGTAGATGAAATATCACCAAATATTTAAGTTTGCATTTACTTAGTGGAGATTTACTCAGCAGCACCGAAGGAAATGAGAGAGAAATGCTTGTCAGGGTTTGATCTTGCAAAGGTGCCACCCACAGGACAGCTGCAAACAGTGGGACCCCTGCACTGCTGCTGCAGCCATACACAGCACCCAGAAGTAATGGCCCTTCTGCGAGTGAGAGCTGCAAGTGCTATTATTGAGTACTCATCTGGCATTATGGCTTTCTTAATTTTAATTAGTAAAACACATAGGTAGCATCAAACAAGGGCTTATTAATTCCTTAACATAGATTTTCCTTTCTGTACCTATACTAACTGGTCCACTGTCCCAAAATGTTGTGATAACATTTGAACTACAATGTATTTTCTGGGCAGAAGGCACTAAATGTTTTCGGAGCCATGAATCAGCTGTCAGGTTTCAGTGCCATGGCTGTTTCTGTGAAAAATTGGTGTCACATAGGACTCTCCCTTGTAATAAGGTTCACCTCGCTTTGTAGTGTCTAAACGTTAAAAGTTTTTTAACTATGTGGAAATTTTGACACATGAATTATCAGAAGTAAAAGGAAGCTTATCAGATATATCCCTAGTATTAATATAGGGCTGAAAGATTTTACAAAACATAATCTAGCATGAGTTCCGATTCCAGAAGATATCTGAAACATCTTGTGAGCCTGGGAGGTATGACATGGAACTTCAAGGAGACTTGCACAGGTGACAGCTGAAGTAGAATATTAGATTAATATAAATGTTGATTGGTAGGGACTTATAGAGGTCATCAAATCTGACACTTACCTCAAAGGACAACTATTGCCAAAATGGAATGAGAGCAGACACAGCTTCTATGGATATTCTAGATTAGTTTTGGGGTTTTCTTCCCTCACATCCAGTTTGAACCTCTTTGACATAGTTTGTCACTATTATCTCTTGTATTGTGTCTGGCTGGAAGATAGATAACTCTTTATTCTGCAGGAAGGAATCAACAGCCATTGCAGCTCATTTCTCTCAGCACTAGCTCCACATACCTGACCCTGAACGTTTTTTCCATGTGAACAGCTGCAGATACTAGAGAATTTTTCCTACTGCCAAAAATTCTAATTTTCTCTTTTGCCTTCTCTGTTGCCTTCCAGGATCTTTTGCCTTCCTGTTGTCCTTAGCTAGCTTAGCCATGCTAGCTCACCTGCTGGCAGTGGATGATAGGTCTTCCTTCTGCAGATTCTCTGTGAAGATGTTTTCAAACTCATCCTTATCATTCCTCATGAAGGAAAGCCCATATCTGCCTTTCTGCATTTCACCTCATCTAACTTGGATGAATTATTTTCCAAGAGCTTTGGAAGATACAAAACCAAGACTTCCAGTATAAGACATACCTTTTTCAAAAATTTCAGTGTCTTTTTTTGTTCTGAGATTCCCAATTGCAAACTTTTCCTTTGAATCATGCACCAAAATCATATAATATTTTAGGCAGATGTTTTAGGGATAAGAAAGGTTATTCAGTCAGTAATGAAAACATTATGCAGAGGCCTAGGCTTCACGTTAAGTATTGCAAGAATCTGAGACTCATTTCCCAAATCCCGTTAAGAGGGTTCCAAAAGAAATTATAACCCCCAAGATGGTTTTGGTCATTTTTGTGTTTGTGACAACATTTTGTGTCATTGATCAATACCTCCATTTTTATTTTTTCCTGTGTAGCAGTATATTCTGAATAAGGCTTTCTATGAGCAAGGCAAAGAATTGCAATGACTATTCTGAAACTTGAAAATATTAGCTTGATGCCTCAGGGACATCATGGTGAGCTCGTTCTCATTATTGCAGCAATGCCAGCAATCTAGCAGGTTTGTGAATGCTAGCCAACAACAGCAGTGAATTCTGCCAGGTAATGTGACAAATCAAGTTGTATTTTTGTAAGTAGCTTTGGTTCCTAATTAAGATTTGGGAACTCTGCAGATCCTCATCAGCCTACATAAAAAAGTATGAGACTTTGTGACCTTGATCTAAATCACTATAAAATTAAGGGTGGGGTTTTTTTAAGGTTTGGTTTGGTTTGGTTTTTTGCTTGGTTTTGTTGTTGATTTTGTTGGTTTTTTGGGTTTCTTTTAATTTTTGTTCCATCTTTGGTTTATTATAGTGATTTTTTTTTGAAAAAGAAAATAAAACAACTCCCTCAATTTTGATCCTTTGTCCTATTTATGCTGTTCTAGGTTATCTCTATGATATTTGAATTCTTTCCAGCTTGAGGGGAGAGAGAAGGACCCTGTGTAACTCATCTCTTTCCTTGTTCCTAGACAGCTGTTTTCAGGAAACATCGACTTATTTATGTCTTATATATGTCTTTTTCTAATTAAAAGACATTCTAGGTATTTTATCGATAAGGAAGTGGACGCATCCTTCAAAACTGATGAATTACTTGACATTTTTGTCCACTTGTCACTATGAGCAAAGATTTATGAAGACAAGTGACTATCTTGTGCCACTTTTTTACCCTGACAAGGTAGAAAATGACTTTTGCTATAACAAGTTCAGTTTTCATGCATGATGGATTGGATTTCTCCAATGGAAGCTATATCTTTTTTTGATCTTCTCAAGGTAAAAGAGTCGGACTCATTGCCCTTGAAAACGATTTTCAGCACAACAAAACCTTTCTATACTAACTAGAAACTGAAGCAGAATTTTGTCAGAAAGCACTCAAACCATTCATTAATGGATGCAAAGGTAGAGAAGAGAAATAAAAACTTCTATAATAAGCAGAAAAAAATAATGAGTCAGTGTCATCACTGAGCTATCAGAAACTAGAAGAATGATACGAAGTGAAAATAGTTTTCTAAATTATGCATAATATAAGAGATAGGAATAGAATAAAAATACATTCTGAAATAAAAATGAAAAAAATACACAATTAGGCCAAATACTGAGGTAGTAGAAAAGAGAATTTTCTCTACAAAAATAATGAAAACATTCATTTGACAAATACAAGTTGAAAAACGAATGCAAGTTCAAGCACATTTACAAATAAATGAAAAAGTTCATTTGTTCACATTCTGAAACAGTTTAAGACTAACCTTATAAAAAATAATAACTAGAGAGCCTAGGGAACTAAAGATTATTTAAATTTGCACTTATATTAATTAATGTTTTCTATATAAAGACATGAATGACAAAGAGGAAGGGCAGGACACCTTATTAAAGGTACCTTAAAGGATGCCTTTTGTACTCTCTCTGTTACAGTAGTATTTGAATGCACACTCTGCTTCATACCAAATCTGTAAAGAAGCAGACCATATGCCATTGATTTTTTTTTTTTTCTGTCTTGACTTTCATTGAAGTCCCTGATGAAAAACTAAGGAAGAAAAATGAGTATCCAAAGGGAAAGAAGTTCACTAAACTAGATGACAAAAAAAAAAAAATCCAAAAACCAAACTCTAAATACTATTAACAACTGCAATGATTGGAAAAGCCCCATGAGAAATGAGATATGTTCACCCTTAGAGATAAGTGATAGAACTATCAAAGTGCCTTACTGAAATAAATTAATTAGAAAAGGTGTGAATCTATTCTACTCAAGATTGCTAATAACAATGAAAATGACCTATACTGCTACCTGTGATAACACTAATCAAAAAGATTAGGAAAATGCAGAAGTTCTTCTGTTTGTTTTGATAGAAAATTTAATTCTAAGACCATGTAATTACTTTTTATCTTTTTTTAAAAGGGAACAAAAAATTGACTGAAAGTGATAATATCAGAATGATTGACTGGAACACAGTGATCTCATAGTGATGTCCTAGTTGATACCAGTAAGTTTTAGGGCTGTATTATGGAAAGAGATGAGATCTCTCTGTTGAAGTTCATCATGACTTATAATACCCTTGTAGTGCTACTTTAATCTTCCCATCATTAATTGTGTAATTAAAATCTTTTGAGAGTGCTTTGTCTGCATAATTCTAAGTTTTTCCTCTCCAAAACATTTCCTACTACTTACTTTAAGAATAACAATTCTTATTTCTTAAGTTTAACAATAATTTGGTTTTCTCTGTGTTAGTAGGATCATTTTCAGATTTTTGCTGCCTAAAATAACTATTTTAAGTTTATTCCTGCTGAGCATGTCAATTTTTTTGTACCTGATGTGCTATGCTATTCTGTTAGCTTTTAATTTATTTTCTTAGGATTTTTTAATGAAAATAGCTGCATCAGGACAATTATTGTACTAGAAGATAAATTTGCCTTATAATAATGCTACATTTTTTTAATTTTAATTTTTGGTAGTAGGCTATATCATCTTCCTTTAGATTGCCATGTTGAATTCCTAGTGAAATCATGACAGTGATGCAACTTATATGTACTGAAAAATCCACTTAAATTTAAAGTTAAAAATGCTTATACGAGGTTATAAGTTGTTTGAATTTTGTGATTATTGCAAAAGGAAAAATAAAAGTAAACTGATTTTCAAAAGACAACTTTTTATTTTTTTATATTTCAAAATATTTCTTTCTTGGCTCAATCTGAACTAAGCTCATAGATCTTGATGATATGTTTATATTTTTTAAAGAAAATAATTTAAGATAAAAGACAGAAACTCAACAAAAATAATTTATCTGTGCAATGACAAGCCAATTCTTGGAAAACAAGTTAAAGATATTTCTTCTTTCAGTATGGAATTTTCTTTTTTTGGAGATGTGTAAGATTGTCTTTTGGATTTCTCAAGTCAAATCTGTTTCTACATGTGAAAAAGTCCTAGACACACGATACCTTCCACCAGTTCTACAACTATGGGACTCCTGAGATACATATAAATATTTTGTGCATAGAAAATACTATTGTGCTCCATCAGATAATCAGTTAACCTGGAATTTTTATCTAAAAGTTAGAATAAATGGTACAATACAATCAGAACTGGAAATCTAGTAAAACAACATCTAACACAGACAAATGCACTTCAGAATTGGACTGAACTAAAGCTATTTGATTCAGTTTTAAAAAAAATTGCTATTTTTCACATTTTTTCTGGGCAGAAATTGAAACATTATTTTGGTCATCCAAGTGGATAATAAAACTCCATGTAGGATCATAATTTACATCAGTTCATACCATCATCTATTATCATTTTAATAACATGATAGTGCTTCAAACAGACAGAGAACTCTATTGGATTTTATGTCATTACAATTAACTCCAAGTTTCTCAAAAATTGGAGAAGTTCTATTCACCTGTCTTTATACTGAATAAAGATCCTTGGTATTGTCAATGGTATTGACAAGATTTCTGCTGACCATTAGGGGAATTCTTGTGAACAGCTAGGGATACAATTGGTTACCTACAGGTAAGAACCTGATGCTTTTGCAGATACCCTGATGTAATCCAACCAAACACAGTTGAATGTTATATCTCTCATCCTCTCTTAGTTATCACTGGATATCTCAAATAGTGCACCACTCAGTCCCTCTGCTGTCTGTGAGCATATCTGATTTTTACCCTTATTACCAAAATTTTTACTCCATGGGATTTCTATGTATTTAAAAACAGCTTTGACAGGGTTTTCCTGCAGTTTTTGATTTTTCAGTGTGTCCTGGTTTAGGGCAAATATCTAGGAGGAAACCTCTGGAGGGTCT
>JAHLSL010000057.1:4658401-4711180 GCA_025920805.1 Petroica traversi | reverse complement strand
AGGGGACGATTGGGGATACAAACAGGCCATATGGCTAACCCAGGACACAGTGTTCTGTCTAGAATACATTGGGGCTTTCATGAGGTCACTGTACCACTCTGGGTACAAACCTCCATCTGTCTTGAGCCAAAGGAAGGGACTGCTGATATCATGCTGCAGTCATCACAGTTATACCTTCTTACAAAGAAGAAATTAAAGCCCAATAATTAATTTTGCTAAATCTCTGCTCCAAGATTATATACACTGTACACAATTTGAGTACATTTTTTTTCTACGTATTTTTAAATTAAAACCTGTATGCCGATACTCAAAAAATTTATGCTTTGGACTTCCAGGTCACCTTGCATGTAAAAGCCTGCATGTGTATGTGTGGCTTCCATAGGCATTAGTTCAGATTGCGTTTATGAAGAAAAAACTTATAAGTCTTTCTTTCTTAATCATTATCATCATCAACAATAAGAAAATGCTGTGAGTTTACAATAACGATGTGCATTCTAATTTAAAAAAATCTCTTACTGAGATTTTTCTAGGACAGAATCACAGTCTTCAGCTTCTTCATGAATCCCACAAAATGAAAGGTGACAAAATGTTTGTTTCAGAGCTGTAAAAATATCCCAGAGTCATGAGTCTTCTGGGGTGAAACATCTATCGTTCTATGAATGCTTTTGTATAATCTTTTCAATTAAATGCTGTCTAAGTACTCTTTAAACCTTCCAAACTGCAAAGATTTTCTTCTTTTTTTACAGGTAACAAATATATTGTGGATGATTAGTCAAAATGACAGTTGAAACTATCTAAGTGGAATTATTTGGTTTTTTTCTATTTTTTTTTTCCTTTTTCCTTGTTTATGTTTTCTGATGTTATAAATGTCATGTCAAGAATGACTTACTGCTGGGAAGAATTGCACATTAAATTACTTCTGCACCACCTGCCACTCACACAATAGCAAAACATCTCCAGTCATCTTTACTTAGGAGAATTTTTGGCATCTAGGTTAAGCTAAGTTCTTTGTGCAAAAATTTGGTTTTGTATCTATTAATGATTCTACTTTTTTTTTTTTCAAGATAGGAAAAAGACCTACTGATGTGCTATTTTATTTTAATGATCTTCTCCATCATAATATTTTTAAAATTCATCATATTATTTTTTAAATTCATACTAAGTAGTCAGTCACAACCCCAATGGACCTTTATACTTGTCATTTATTTTGTTTGCTAAGATTTCAACATTCATGCCACTTTAATATAGATAATCCTGTCCCCAGGATACTATTCACATTCTCTTTGATAGTTTTGGAAAGGTGAGGGTCTGTTCATGCAACTATAATAACCACCTTGCATAGATATTAATAGGTTTACTTGCAGAGATTTTAGTCTGCATTGTTTAAATTACCATGGAAGATTTAATATCACTGGTTGATGGCTTTTATACTTGATGGAAAAGGGTCTAATTTCAGAAATCTGTGGAGATGAGATTTGAAGAGTTTTATCAAGAGCCTTGGCGGTTGTAGGATGCATTTTGGGGATTTAAGTTTTGCTGTGCCAATACATATCATCACAGTTACAACTGTGGACTCATTATACCTCCATATGCACAGTATTTCCCTTTCTGTATTCACTGTAATGCTCACTGAACAGCTGCTGGCCTTGTAACATCTATTCCACTTCTGAAGGAGTCCTTTTAATGATGGCTGCTTTTTTACCCCAATCACTCAATGTTTCGTTAGTCCCTGTAAGTGCTGCTGTTGGCAGGGCTTACTGTTTTACTTTAGTAACTTTAGTAGAAGACAATGGTATTGATGTCTCTAATAGATTTATAAAAATTGTCCCACATTCTTCACATTCTATTTGTAACCCTGGCAACCTAGTGCCTCTCACTCCATAAAGTTCCTTTTGGGAGTCTCCCAGTTTGCCAACAAAGTAAATTAAAACCTAAAGACTTGTATAGGCAGCCCCCAGAAGCATTTCAACCTTAATAAACCATTTTTCGTCTGACAGAAAATTTTGATGTGGGATGCTCAGGAACTTTAACAATAACAATTCAACCCATTCCATCCAGGATCCAGAACTCATTATTTCCCCCATAAATCCACTCCACATAGCTACATCTATTGGCTACACACATCCCTCTTGCTGTTTAGGAACTGTGATGTTTTGGATATGAACCTCCCATATTCCATCCTAAAAGTTTGCTACAAAAGTCTTGAAACTGTCTGTCAGGAGGGTTATTCTGGCAGGATTGATGTGCTAACATAAGAGACCCTGTAAACCTACCTCTCTCATGCACAGCCTGAGTGCAAGCTGCTTTCTGCACAGAAGCTGTGAGGTCAGAGAATCCAGTAGTTTTAATGATCAGCAGGTCTCCCCTGTCCTACAGATATGTTCCTCCTGCCCAGCATACCATCCATGCAGCTAAAGAATAATCAAGATCTCTGGAATTTGTGGTTAAAAAAAAACAAGGTCCCACTAACATCCTGCTTCTTCCTCACTCCATGAAATCCAATCTCCCCTGGCCAGAGACACAACACACATATTCCATCTCAGATTCTTCTGAATGCCTGGAAAACTTGCAATTTCACCAATTCTGAAGGAGACCTGGGAATTGTACACACTTCCATATGAATTTCCTTCTTCCCCTATTACCAGCTTCAGTCTTAACTAATGGTTGTAAAGGGAAAGCATAAAGCAGAAGGGCAGAGGCTACAATAAAATTCTCTTCACTGTAATCACAGATGCTCCCATACCAAACTTCCGAATCCTCATAATGGATTAATTTGTGGATTTGACTTGCCATTCCCGGAGTGGGTAATTGGTTTATTAAGAGATGTAATGTTTCTTGCAGATGTTTGCCAAGTTTTTCTGCATTAGAAAATTGATATTTTTAAATTTCAGTTTCAGCTACAAAAGAATCTATACAAATTTACAATTTTTCTGTAATTCCTTATTTAAAAGCCAATGAGGCTTTTACAGCATCGCTTTTTTATAGAATCACTGTATTTTTTTTTTCTAGAGGTAGAGATTCTTAAAGTCTCATTGTGCATGGGCAGTAAATACCTAATACAACACCAATACTTTTCTCTTTCCCAGCTTTTAGTTTCTGTTTTGTTAAACACTGCTCAATACAGCCTATGATCTTACCTTTCCAACAGTTTTTAACAGTCTTTCCAAAAATGTGATACTGAAAATCATTGTCCTTTGGCTTCTGAAAAGTTTTTCAGAAAGACTGGAGCTTCAAAATAACCTCTACCAGTTATGCCA
The DNA here is from genome assembly GCA_025920805.1 of Petroica traversi. Classification (NCBI taxonomy): domain Eukaryota; kingdom Metazoa; phylum Chordata; class Aves; order Passeriformes; family Petroicidae; genus Petroica; species Petroica traversi. The sequence goes on along the minus strand of JAHLSL010000057.1, from coordinate 4,707,923 downwards.
ACAAATTCTACTAGTAACTTTTACTGTATTAAAGTTATATAAATGTTTGTAAAATCTGTATTTTCTATTAAAGAGTAGGCTAAATTTTGTTACTAAAATTTTCTTTAAAGTGTTTTTTGGTTGTTTGCATGAGTTTTCTTGTCATTCCACAATCAGATGTAAATATTAATCATACACTGTAGCTAATAGAGCAACGTTTATTCACAGTATGGGTAAGGATGATCACTTAATAAAGCATCCTTCTTCTGACACAGTCCCCAGTTCCTAAAATACAATTTGTCCTAACACATTGTTGCACCCAGGACTGAAAAATCATATTTTAAACAAAAGAAGTAATCTGGTGTTCAGGACTGGTGTTTAGGACAATCTAAAGGATTGTCCTAGAAGGAGGTTTGGTAAATGAATGCACTAACATTGGCTGAAGTGAAAGAATCCCAGAAGCAGCAAGTAAAAGGATTTCCTGCCCCTTGGATGATGGGACATAAGTCTTATTTTTTTTTCTTAACAAAATGGTTTGTGTTTCCCAAGGAAACACAACTAGTTTTTCTTTTGGAAAAACTAGTAAACACTTAATTTGTAACTGCTTCCTTTTTTCCCCATTCCTTTCTGTCCCCCTTTCTGTGAAAGTCTCCAGATAAAAGAAGAGGTATGCAGAAGCCATTGCTCACAACACCCTCGGTTTAGGATTTGCATTCTTTTTGAGGGAGGACTCAGACTCCAAAGCATCTGATGGTGACCTAAAATGCCATTTCTCTGTGAGACAGGGCTCCATTTCTGGACTGTGCACCCAGAAATTTCCTTGCGGCCCAATGGTGTCCATACACCAGTGGGTCACAGTGAAAGAGATGCAGCCTGGAGTCAGGCATGTGTTCGGGTGTTCCCCTGCATCCTTCCTGTCTATCCCTGATTAAACTGTATCACAGGGTCACTAACCTTTGTCTGTAATTAAGGGAGAGAGGTGGTTATATTTTAGTGATTCTGTATTGCATAGAATCTGGATACACTCCAGATGCCAGCATCTTTTAATATTTTATTCTAATAGGAAACATTGGTGTAACTAATATTTAACAATAATTTTACATGATTCTACTTTAAAATTATTTTAGTGTTTGAATATTTGTACATTTTGTACACTAAAATGCTACCAAAATCCTCAAGATAAGTGCAACCTATTGACAGCTATAAATAATTTAGCGATTTCTTTAACTAATTTAATTTGTTAAAAAGTATGGTCTGACCTGCAATAATTTAAAAAAAAAAAATCCTCTAATTTAAAATTAAAGTGCTTTTAAAATGAGATTCCTATCTAATTTTTAAAAAATGAATTCTTATAATCAAATCTTTTTGCCAATGACTGATTTAAACAGGCAGAATAACTTCAGCTAGGTATTAATTGAGTTTCCTCAGCATGCTAAAAATATCATGGGTCCTCTTGAAGTCAATTTTCCAAGTACTTTACTTCTTATGAAGATTACTCCCTTACTTTTCAGATGATAAAATTAATATAAAATTATTTGAGGAGGAGATTCTCTTTGTTAATATGGAAATATTGTAGAAACATTTTATACTTTTAAATGGATTCTACCCTCTTCATTTTCCCATCTCATTGGAAAAGAATAACAGCTGGAATATTACTGTTGAAGCATTTGGCATTTGTCTTGCAAACAATAGCAGGTGTTTAATTATGCATTTAAAAAGACCATTGAAACTTTCCCAGCAGAGGTGAGTGGGTCACATTATCAGAAAAGTGTTTTTAGGGAAACCTACACATATTGTTTTTCTTTTCTGACCTACTGCATTATACTTACTAATGAAAGCAAAGTAAAAAAGGAAAATATGAACTATTAAAAAACTAAAATAAAATAATTGAAAATATTTTCTTCCTGCAAAATGTTCAGCAGAAAAATTTGTTATTCATAGAATTCTGAATTTTTCATTAGAAGTCATCTGATTTGAATAGAACTATATAAATGTAAATTAAATAGTTATTTTTAAATTAAATAGACCTTCCCTTGACAAAATGTAATGTAGTCAACATACAGAAAATTTTAGGAAGGTACAGGAGCAACTGATTTGGCTCAGAAGCAGCACAGAGTAGATATTAAGGAATTATTAAATCCAGTTTTCATGAACTATCATAATAACCTCCAAAAATACAGAGAATAATAACATCTTTCACAGTCATCCACATAAACGAAAAAGAAGAATATGAAATATCAAAAGTAACTATGTAATTTTGGATACAACATAGTGAACACACAGTCTTTTTAAATGGGATAGACAGGTTTTTAAGCCTCTTAGTACTTTGTGGAACACTGTCTACAAGCATTGAAGTTCAATGGCATGTCACATCACAGGTGGAGCACTTCCCAGTTAGTTGGGTAAATACTCATCTGACTGTCCAATACACTTCTCTTCTTCAGAGACTCAACATGAAAAATTGAATCTTGATGTTTGAGGGTTAAAGTTGCCATTTATAATAATCACTTTATTTATAATACTGTTATATATAAGGTAGGAACACATTCAGCAAACTTATCTTAGTATACTGATCATCCTTTCTTTGGCATATGTCAGGTAAAAAATATAATTATGTTTCATTTTTGAGGAAACCTTTGTGGTACCTTGGGTTTGGTCTTTAAGGTTAGAACTTGAGAATTTTAAAAATACATACATAGTGTCAAGTTCTATTTTCACAGAGTGATTAAAGCATTCATAATATCTGAAGTTCTCATTGTCAAACAATAGCCTGCAGAAAGATTTCATAACTGACTGCTAATGAATTTTCAGTTATTGAAGGGATGGGTCTCAAGATCTAGCTTCAGGAAGCAGAGAAGGCTATAGAAATTCAAAGCAGCAAGAAGCAAGTAAAGGGATGCACAATTTTTTTCCAGGTCACAGCAGGTAGCAAGAATCAGACTCAAAACACTGAGAAAAAAATATTAAAAATCTGAAAAAAAAAGCCATTTTTCATAGCAAAGAGGTACAAAAATAGAGTCAAGACTATTTTGGCCTTTGATTTAATTCAATTTTTCTTTCTGTTGTACTTTTAGTCACCTTAAAGTTCAGGTAAAATTAATGTAAAATCATAGTAAAATATATATAAATCTAATTCAGTTCATTCATATGATTCATATGATTGCATGATTAGTATTTAAAATTAAATGTTGAGAAAAAATATGTAACAAATATCTTTTGGGCACTCGTGAAGAATTTATTTTTTAATACTGCTTCTCTTGGTAAGAACTTTAAAAGTCATCTAATCAAAATCTGCTATATGATCTTAACTGGAAATTGACTGTAGGTAATTTGTGGTGCTTTAATTTTACAACAGACTTTAAAGAAAAAAAAAATCAATTGGTGGTTGAACGCCCAACAGACAGTACAATGTCTACTGCTTTTTTTTCCAAGCTTTTCAGAATAAAGAAACATTTCTAAGTACCTTTATGTGCATTATTTGGCAAACATCTATTTGAAACAAGTTTCTTTACAGCATTTTTATAATTAAATGAGTCACATAGTAAATATTAATCAGCAAGAGCCTTTAAAAATGTTGTAACATGTGCCAGTTATGGTTGCTATGAAAACTATGTTTCCATCAGATTTCTTCAAAGTTTTATTTCCTCTTTTGTTTGTTATTTTTTCTCAAACTTGAATTTGTAATTTCTCTAAGTGGTTTTTAACCTCTTTCCAAACAACAAGTTCCTTCAATTTTTTTTTCCTCACATGCAGTGCAACTTACTCCTTTCTGGATAGCTGCTCTCTCAATAGATTTTTATGTATTTGTGGGTTCACTTACAGAAGGAGTGTATTTCTGCTAAAGAAGAATGGAGGATATTTTCAATTGCCTTTTGAGGTTATCAAAAGAGCATTTGGATGCAAATTGGAAAAACTGCATCTCCATAGGCTTAATTTTGGAAAATCATCTTAAGCTTATTATGAACATGAACACAAGACATTTGGATCAGCAAATCAATAAAAAAGTTAAGATAATAAAAATATTTTGAAGAATTTTCAAAACTGGAAAGTCCTGAAAAAATTCTTCGGCACTCCACTGAAATTAGAGGTCTGACACAATTTTGTATGAAATTGTGTTGATAGTCTAACTCTCATAGAGAGAGGCATAAAAAATTGTCTGTGTTTACAATGTTGAAGACTTAATAGATATTGTTTAATTGTAGCCCCAAAATCCTATTCATATTTATTGAGGCTACAACTAGTGGCCTCTGGAAAGCACTCATTTATACACACAGAAAGATTTGAATATAAACCTACTCGTTTTAATTTCTGGCAGTCAGATGCTGGAAGGTATCCTCCATGGAAAGCCCCTTAACTGGATTTTTTCATCTTCTGAGCAGTAACACAAACACACATAGGCACCCTCTAAAACCTTTTGCTCTGAGAAAATGAAAGGATGTGTTTTCTTTCATACACACATGCAATCTGTGATATAAAGACTTGATTCAGGAAGCTTTACTTGGACACTGATTTCTTATCTTCGTTAAAAACTAGTTTTGCATTAGAGAGGCTGCAAACCGAAGATATCTTCTCGAGGCAAAAAGCCATGCAGAAGGAACAAAGTAACCAGCAATCAGGGGGAATCTTTTCTTAAAACCCTCTAAGAAGGGCAAGGGTGGTAGTGGGGCAGAGTTCATGCCTTTTTACGATCTTACAGGTTTATATGTTTTGCTTGGTGTATGCTCAAACTTATTCACTTTTTTCTATAACCATCTTTACTGAGATTCGAATGTAAAAGCTGCACATAAAAACTTACATCCTCTTCATGGCAAGAATTTTCTTTACTGCTGCAAAACCTAATAATTATGCTTAAAAGCCACACAATGCAAAGAAGCATATATTTAAATTCTACCTAGTGTTAGGCATATAGAAGGCAGAATAAAAGATATTCAGACACAAGTTAATAATAGCAGCAAAAATAACAACCATAATGCATTTCTCTGAAAAAAAAAAACCATGCCCTATGTAAAATATTTCCCTATGGAACAGCTAGTATTGATACTGAAGGCAAGTAATTTCTCTTGATGCAACAGATCTGTGAAAATTTTATCAGCATTATCTTATGAAGATAACAGGGCAGCCTAGTTGCAAAATGGAGAACATATTTCTCTTTTCATTTAAACATCCAAATCTGAAGTTAGTATCTGTGAACATTTCATTTTGTTTAAAAAGTGTAATATCATTTCCTATCTGAAAATTCACATATCTCTCAGATCTTCGCTGACTAATGACACGAGGATATTAAGACTGCCGTAACACTGGTGAACTTTCATCAGGATAGAATGTCACAAAAGGCCAATCTGATTTCTTAGCTGAAAAGTGGTGTCTGATTGACTACAAATTACCCTTCTTTTTTACAATGGTCAGCACTATAGAGAGTGACACCCTTTCTGAACATTCAGTTCTAATGGGTACAGTAGCTAAATCTGCTGAGAAGACAAATATCAAGGCATTTTCTTTTTTTTAGCGCACTGTTTGCACTTGGGCACTAACATCCACAATTTTTGTTTTTTCTTATTTTTTTGCTTATTTTTTTCCTTTAATTTATTTTGGTAGAAGGGTAAGCCAGCTGAAAAAAATAATAAAAAGGAAAAATAAGTCAGTAAGCCTAAAACCTTGTTCTTACTTTTACACAAAATCTATGCTACTTCATCAGCCTGATTAAAACCTTCCTAGGCAACTCATATTTCATTTGCATCACATTTTACTGGATGCTTGCTTGCTTGTATTAATGGCCTATTGCTGCACAATCTCCCTTTATGAGCTTCTCAGGCTCTAAAAGTACTGCTTTCGCAGCCAGCCTACATTACTCTCAGAGAAATCTATGAAAAAATGCTTTTCCAATTGCATCATGTATCTACTGCTGTAAATTTACACAGTGCTTTCAAGGGAGACATAATCTTTCGTCTTAGCTTCCTATAGGCAAGGGCTTGGTCTGCACTTACAAGATTTTGCTTCTATAACTATGTCAGATAATGCAATCTTTTTTTAACCATTACAACTACAGTAATAAAAAACCTTGTATGGTGGCATTTATCCTAGTGAAACCACCCTTGAAACAATATTTGTTGAAACACACAAACCTGAACCCTTGGATGCCTATCTGTCATCAAAATGAATGAACCAGGTGTCTAAATACTTTAGGTGGCAGGACTTATTTAGCAATACGTTTCCACTGAGGTTCTAAATATCAGTGGATTTTCTGCCAAAGTTATATCTCTGGAAACATGTGAAACAAAGCCACCCAGAAAAGAAATCTGGACCATAAAGGCCAAATAGTAAAAGAAAATGCGCACTGACAAATAATTTAAAAATGTTTTTGGAAACTTCTGCTTGGTTTTCAGTCTTGTATGACGTACTTCCATTCCCTTTTTCAACATACTCTTTCCAGTGCACTGACAGGCCTATTCTGTCCCCCACTTCTATTTACTCACTGTACTTCACATGCTTTATCAACACTCCTTCTTATTCAACTGCTGCCTTATTCTGAAAATTCTTGAATTCTTCGTCACTGTCACCTCTCCTTCATAACCTGCCCTAAAATGCACACTAAAATGTAGCAAAATTGTGCTGAAACTCTACACTGTAAAAGCAGCATTTGAGTTGTTTGTCCACTTACACTTATGACAAAAATGGCCAGCCATTTATCTGTGTCTCTACTGTTTGACATGTGCTTATTATCATCTTTTCCACTACCATTTGTGGACAGACCACTGCCATCATGGGCAGTGGTGAAAACAAGTGGCAGTTAAGTGGATGAGGGGAGTAATACCTGCCCTTTAGTATTTTCTGAGTGTGCAGTCCCACAGATTTCTCAGCATGTAGGTGGTAGTCAGTGTAAACTGGCTTTGTCCCGCCTCCCACAGCTCTGTAGGATTCGATCAAGAACTTGGTGCCTTTGTCAGCCCCATGCCAGCCATTCTGGGGACAAAAGTACATTGTAACAGATGGATATTTGAAGCACTTCACGTCCTTCTCTAGAGAAGAAGATTGGAGAGGACATTATGACATATCAAAATATATTGCTTCCCCAAAAACTCTGGGGAATATAAAACACACAAAATGTATCACAAAATGTGCTTAATTAAATATTACTCTATTTATCTCTGACATTTAATTATCCAAGGAAAGCATCACTTTTTCATATTTTGTGTGAGGTTTCTAGAGGAGTACTGTGAAATCAAAATAATGAATTGCTTTCAACAGTTGGATAAGAATATTTTATTTGTTATTCTGTGTTATCTGGTATTCAGTATTATGCCAATATGGAGCATTATTCATCATGTATGTATTTGATATTTAGAAGCTTTTCTTACCTCCTCTGAGAAAAGAAGTGTAGTTTCCACATTTGAAATGTAAAAGCTTTATTTTAGCAAAGTTATTATTTTGCACCTAGACATGTTCCAGGAGGATTATTATGTTCTTAAAATATGTTTAAACAGCAGCTTAGACCAACTTGTAGAAGGAACTGGGCAAACTGTTCACAGTGTATAATACCCTTGGCATATATAATCTTTTATTTGTAAATTGTCTCTGAGCAGCATTTGATTTATTTCCATCTTCAGAATTGCTCAACTATAGCTTGAGTCACTGCCAGCTTCTGATGAATTACCCCTATAAAATCTGTATCATTTTCTTTTATGCATGATGTAATCCCTACCCAGATCACATGACATTATTTCTTTTCCCTCAGTGGATAATCATAGCAAATTAAATCAAATCAAAACAAAACAAAACAAAAAAAAAAACCCAGCAGTTTTATCTCTTTAATGAAGAAATTAGATTCACCAGAATTGCTGAAAAACAGGTTGTCAGAGGCTGAAAGAGATGGGGGGGCAACTGGTCCAATCCCCTTGTTCATGAAGGATCACCTGGAACAATTTAAAAAGCTGCAAATTTCTTATGAATGTGGTATTTTTTTAGTTCATAGTCTAGGTTCAGTTAATTTTTTTTTTTCCCTCAGTATTAATCACTTGCAACAGGGTTTTATGAATGAAAAAGCTAACAATTGCTATTTTGTTCCTGTTTTTATTATAAGTTAAATTTTCTTTGGTTTAAAATCATTAGTTAGCACATTTTAGGAAACAAAGATATATAATAACAAATGTACTTTTGTTAATATTATATAAATTATACTTAGAAAATTTCCATTGTGATGGGATTATTTTTATATTTTTCTTTATACTCCCCAGATTAGCTACTTCAAAACTAGAACACCATATATTTTAAGCAACATGAAACAAACTGCACATTATTTCATGTGTGTTGGATTCATAGTTAAATAAATTAAAACCTTATGTAAATATTTTGTCAATAGGCCTTGAGAATATTGATAAACTTTCTGTTATATGGAGAATAAACTCCAAGATGACAGTAAGAGAAAAATATTTTATTTTCAATTTAAAAAATCAATTAGCACCTGAGAGATATCATAGCAATCTGGTTATTCTAAATTATTTTTACACAGTTATTTTCTCTATCAGAAAAGTTTTAATTAGATGTACATTTAGCAGCTACAGTATTCCAATAGGAACTGTTGTCAACTATACTGCAGAAGCGGGAATGTGTCTCGGGGCAAAAATTGCTGAATGTGGTTACACAGCTAAATAAAATATAATATAGCTGTATCGTTACAAGGTCCAGACTTGTATCTCTTTCTTAACCATGGGAGGCTTTAATTTTTGTTTTCCATGAGTTGTTACTGCTTCCCTTTTCCTCATACTTAATAAAGAGACATAGCTGACTTGAGATTATTCTTTTCTTCAGATCTACAGTATAGAATAATCTATGGGAAGAAAAAATCTAATAAAATCACACAGTTCTTCTTTGAGTGGATGATATTTTCAAAATGTTATAAAAAACATAAAAACAATTTAATTTTTAAAATTATAATATTTTCCAGGCTCTGAAAACATTCCTTCTCTTAAATATTCAAGAACTGAAGGAAAGTTAGCTCTTACTCAAATAATCTCATGTCATTTTGGAGCCAAAAAGGTACAGTTGCTTGGAAGCCATGGGTTAGAGAGTCAGTTTGATTGATCTGGCAGGGTTTCTGAATATATTTTTAAATTAATAAAAACTAAATGTCTCTGACTTACTGTATATTTGCAATGAAGTTTTCCTGTAGCAGCAGCTGCCCTTGTGTGTGCCACTTACTCTGCTTTAATGGGCCTTTTTTATGTAGCTGACAGGTTGAGAAATGGGGGGTTTATTACTGCTGTTTTATGTTTCTGCTTTCATTTGTGGTTTATATAATTCTGGAAGAAACAGTGGAGTGTTTGTATGGCTTCTATAATGTTGAGAAGCCATTCATTCTTACTTCCCAAGTTTTGGAAGGGTGCCCATTAAGGAAAAATCAAAGACGGTGGAAAAGGTCAGTCTTTCAAAATGTAAATGCAGGTGCAAACCTCATGCTGTTAGCCATCAGTCATATTGATTTCAAAAATTCAATTCCGTTTCAGTGTTGTGCTTTAAGAAATTTGACATTGACAGACATTTGAGATTGATTTAATGTAGTTATTCACCACAAAAAAGGCAGAATACAAGCATGTTTATTTACTCTTGATATAGCATTTTTTTTATATGAGCTGATGTAATCATGCTGCCAACTCCAGATCTTCTGCTTATTGCCTTGGCAGCCATAAAAAGGTTGATAAGACACCTAAGGCTTCTTCTTACAATTAGCAAACTTCACCAGTATAACCTCTAAGTCGGTAAGGTGGAAAAACTAATTAATTTCATATGGTATTCTTAATAAATAAGCTTACTGAGGGAATGCAAGCATGTGGAAAGAGAAACCTGGTATAAAACTCTCAACTGAAAACACTAGGACAGAACATCAACTACCACCTTTTAGATTGCAATAAAATAAGCTAGAATATATAATTATTGTCTCAACTTTTTACCCACAACTTTGATATTTCTCTACTTTCTCCTTGGACCGAATCATCATTCAGAAGATATATAAAACATACAAAAGTTTCTTTAGGATAGCGCTCTTGCATCCACTTCATCTTTGTCAAAATTTGTTTGGAAGTAGAAATATGACATGACTGTTAATTGTTATTTTTCCTTACTTTCTGCAGCACTTATTTGAAATCCAACATTAGAAATTTGCCCTGAGGAATGCACTATCATCAGCATTAGAAAAAAATTAAGAATACGATGGATAGAATGTAGTAATTTTAAAGTCTATTTATTTTCTGCATTCTTGTCAGTTCAAAGTTCTATACAATTACCACAAGAAGACTTTCCCACTATATGAGGTACAAGAATTTAAATAACTTAACTTTAGTATTTGAAGATTTGTTTAAACTAAAGTTAGGGATTTTTGGTGTAGACACTTGGATTTTGATCAGTTGCTCAGAGGTTCCTTTTGTGGATAAGGACAAAAGCATGAACTCCAACTTAACCAGTGACTTAACCATAAGATGGATGACTCTCAGGTGCTGCTAAAATATAAGCCAGTCCATTTTCACCCAGAGTTATCTTGCAGAGCGGTTTCATTCCCTGGTCTGATGAGAGAACCCTCAGTAGTTATCTCAGGTAAGTGTATATTAAGTAATGTCCCCTTCCTTTTCTACATCTTCATAGCATCATAGAATCACAGAATCATAGAATGGCCTGGGTTGGAAGTGACCTTAGAGATCATCTAATTTCAGCCTTGCTGCCCTGGGCAGGGACATCTTTCAGTAGACCAGATTGCTCAAAGCCCCATCCAACCTTGCCTTGAACACTTTTAGGGACAGGACACTCACAACATAACCTAATTCTTCTTTATACAGTTCTAAAACCCTTCATATGCTTCTTCTTTGTGTTGGAAATTCTTAATTGGACCAGATTGGTCCAGCTGGCCATCAGACCAGAACCCTAGAAGGTTCTCCAAAGGGACAAATTATCTGTGACTTATGATATGTGTTCTTAATATTCAATACCAATACTTTTTTCCTGGAAAACTCTAGAGGCATGTTCTTCATCTCACTCAGTAACAATTGGGGAAACATGACGGTATTGAAAAATTTGAATGCAACTTATATCTAGATCACAATCTTAAAGTTCCCTCTAACACCTCCATAGACCCAGTTTTGTAACTCTAGTATATAACTCATAAACTCAATCAGCACAAACCAAAGTATGTGTTAATTTTGGTTCATCAGATTTTCTCAGCTCTTAAACATAAACATATGACTGTTAATTGTTTTCTACTATTATTAATGTTACCATATTTAGATAAGGTATAAATAGAATAATAAAAGATATTATTTTAATGTAGAATTTTTTAAGGTTTAATAAAAACAAAAATGCATTCAGTATCTCATTATTGGAATGGCGAGGAAAATGTATTTCCCTGATTTAGAAACATTAGGCTTCAGACAGCTCCTCTGTTTTCTCCCAGTAGTCCATGATTCTAAATTATGCTTCCTGCAGAATTCTTATCAGGTGAGATATCTTAACATCTTGCTATCTTCTTCCAGTGAAGGGTAACATTCTGTTCCATGTCTGCAGTGGAAAGAGATCTCAGCTGAAAAATAGATAAGATTGCGAGAGAAATACACAATAGGAGGAAGCACTTAGAAAGTTTATGTGGCAAGAAATTTCAGGAGAGAAATAGAATCTTGTCCTGCATTCTCCATCCTAATTTGGATGAATTTCTGTTACAAAACTTGTTTTCGAATATAGCTTTTGGTTCCAAAATAAAATACAGATAACAATTTCAAGGTAATTTAAATTCATACTCTGTGTTTTTTTACTTGTCATGGTTTAGCCCTGGTGGGCAACTCAGTACACCAAGAAACTCACTTCCTTCTAGTGGAATAGGGAAGAGAAACAGAAGGGTTAAAATAAAAAACCTTGGGGATGAAGATAAAGGCAGGTTAATAGGTAAATCTAAAAACTGCCCAAGCAATGCAAAATAAGGAACTCATTCACTGCTTCCCATCCACAGACATGTTTGGTCATCTCCAGGAAAGTTGGTCTCTATCACACACAGCAGTTGTGTGACAAATGCCATGAAGTGTGTACTCCATTTTCTTATCCTTTCTCCATTTTTTAATGATGAGCACATTGTTGTATGATATGGAAAATCCTTTTGGTAAATTGAGCAAATGGTTCCTGCTGTGTGTGTCCCCAGTTCACTCACTGGCAGGGCATCATGAGAGACAAGAGAGAATCAGAGAATCATAAAATGCTTTGGGTTGGAAAGGGCCTTAAAGATTGTCTAGTTCCAGCTCCCCTGACATGGGCAGGCACACTTTCCACCAGACCAGGCTACTCAGTGATCCACCAAAGCTGGCCTTGAACTCTCCTAGGGATGGAGTATCCACAGATTCTCTGGCAAACCTGTTCCAGCATCTCACCATGCTCACAGTAAAGAATTTCTTTCTCATCTCTAATCTAAACCTGTCCTCTTTCCATTTAAAGCCATCACACCTTGTTCTATCGCTGCATACCCTTATAAAGAGTCTGTCTGTCTACTGTCTTCTAGGCCTACTTTAGGTATTGAAATAAGGGGTTTAGGTATTGTTAAAAGGCCTCCATGGACCCTTCTCTTGTCCAGGCTGAAAGACCTTGACAATGTGCAAGAAATTTCCAACAGTAGCTAAATCATCCCGATGTTATCAACAACGTTTTCACCACAAATACGCAACATACTCTCCTCTGAGAAGAAGCTGAATTCTATCCCAGACAGGATCAGTAGATTAAGTGTTGGAGTTTTTTTAAAATAAATTAGGTCTTCTTGTAAAATGACACATATAAGATTGTCTTAAACCAGACAGCACTGTGTTAAGGAGTGGGAAATGTATTTCTAGTAGTCAGACTACTCCCTTAAAAAACCCAGCAAAAGAAAACAGCAAAAATACCTAAACAAAATAAAACCAACAAAACAAAACCTTCTGAAAAAAACCCAAAACAAAACAAAACAAAACAAATGGCAAAGAATAAATATAAAGAAAAGGGGAAAAACTGCTGTTATTTTCATTCCAAATTATAGAGCCCTACTTCAGGCTTTTTTGAATTTCTGATGTTTTGTTGATTTCAAAAGACTTAGGATAGCTTGTTTGCAGGTAATTTTTGAAATTACCTTCTAAAATCAAACTTTATTCTTTTGCATTCCTAATTGACAGAATTATCCTCTGAAAGCTAAAGAGAAAGAAAATACCATGAAGTCATGAAAACAGAGGAGGGCCAGACTCTGACGCTTTCATTCATGAGAAGATAAATCTTTTTCACTCTTATTCCAACATCTATATAGTTTTCAAAGCAAATAATGATTGAATGAACATAATGATGGAACAGAAATACCATGGAAATAGACTGCTACTGTCGATAATGATAGGCAGAAACGCCATGAATATAAACTGCTATTGTCATGTTAACTCTACTGAAAAATATTTCTAGAGACACAAGTGCCATAATTTTATCTATGACATAATGGATTGCATCTATTTAGATGGCCCCTAAAGGGAAAAATCCCCAAATGAACAAGCAAACAAAAAAACTCATCAAAAGCAAAAATTATTTATCTAACACATTATGCAAAGTACAAGGCACTCACAGACACATAGTTTGGTTTTATTATTTTTACAAGATAGTCAAGTGGATTTTGTTTTTGTTGTTTTGAACTCATGTTCAACTTCCAGCAGAAAACCAAAAAACTCTGTGAAGTATTGCTATGATTCAGGTAAAAGTGGTAGCTTTGCCCCTTTGGCTTTCCCTTCACACGCTCTCTTTAGATGGAGGAAAATTTTGATTGGCTTATAGTAAGAAATTATATTGATAAAAAAAGATTAAATTGTATAGTAAAAAGGAGAATCCCCTAGCAGTGTCTAACTCAAATCTATCTAGTTAATTTTAACTCTGCTTTCATCTGAGAGAAACTTAGTTTTCAATGTCTAAACCATGTCAAGTTGCAATCATATAAACTAATTCAAATTAATAATTTTCACATAACTTGCCCACATGCCATAAACTTAGAGTGATTTTTATAGGTTTCCAGCTTAGAAGAATTTTATAAGTTTCCAGCTAAGAATATAAGCAGGTAATATTTTTCCAATTAGTGCCATAAAAATTAGGCAACATTCTAGATGTATTAAGATGCTCAGTTTACTTTTATACTCCATGTAAAAATTTATGAGTCATCTATTCTAATATTTTAAACAGACTACTTGATTGAATCATTCCACTGAGGTAATGAGAATTGTTTACAAAAGAAGAGCCTATTCAGTGTATCTCATTATGCCAAAATCCTTAAGTTTATGGGAACTGAATTTTATAAAACAAGTGACATATCACTCAGCTTTCATTTGGTGGGAAGTCTGTGGTAGTACAGCAGGAGAAATATGTAAAGGATTTTCTTCAGTCATTATTGTAATGATTTTAAATTAATTGATGTAAAGAACTGAAATAACATATAAAAATGAGTGTGTCATTGTAAGCAAAATACATATTATTTTTTTGCTGCTGAATTCTTATTTCATTTAATAAACCAGAAGTTATCAGCCATTCATAAATGAAAAGTGTTTATTGTCTTAGCTCATGCCCACATTGCTCAGTGCAGCCCTTGGGAAAGCTCTGTCAGTGAAGAGTGGGAAGTGAAAAGAAGAATGGTGGGTATGTAGACGTTTTACATGCAAAGTGAGTAGCTAAAGGTAAGCCAGGCAGCTAATCAAACATCTTTAAAGCCTGCATTTTATCTGATTGAGTCAACATTCATAGAAAAGAGTTTGGCAGGTGAAAATTAGGGAGAATAGCTAGCTGTCCAAAGAAAATTGCTTTTTCAATTCCCTGTAAATTGTTGTGCTCTAGAACAGTATTAGAAGCAGACATTCAAGCTGAATATAAAAGAAGTTTGAGTCTTTAAAAAAGGACAAGAAAGTGAGTGAGAAAAGAAGAGTCTTCATACACTACTATTGAATATTACTGATTCTTAGGAAAACACTACATAAGAAATAAGATGTATAATATACACTGATTATACTAATTGTACAAGTGTGAGTAGCTTAACATCTAGCTCTTTTATTTAAAATAAATGTCTCCTTGTTGCATATTACTCCATATGCCTACCTTTACCTTATCTGCACAATCCAGGTGGTTGTGTCCACTGATTAACTTTACTAAACCAATGCATTTCTATAAAGTTTCTTAGATAATGAATACGTGTCCAAATTATCATACTTTGTCTTTAGCTATAGAAATCACCAAAGATTCTGTAAGTAAATGGAGCTTTAAGGGTTTATATTGGCTATCTAACTTCATCATATACCTAGACTGAAAATACTCTTAGGAAAGAGCTTAAGAAACCTTTTTCTTTTACTTTTTCTTTCCTTAGTTCTGGAACACCAAGTAAAGGTCAAAGACAAAAAATTGAGCATAGAAACTGCTATGCCATAACTGTAATGAGTCAGTAGTTCAGAAGCCAGTCATGTAGCTAACTGTGTATTTGACAGCCTTCTGAATTTTTAGCTGAAATGACCATGTACGTATTTACAGCTTGGCAGTTCTGGGGAGAATTTCTGTCAGAAAAGAAATCTGTTTCAACTACTCTTCCGTCTACCAATATAATCATAACTTTGAAAACAGTTAAAAAGGTCTGGCTATATATTCATTTTGCTTCATCAGAATGGAAATGACAAACAAGAAACAATAGAAAATTATAAGTAATTGTCTCCCATTTATAAAACATATATCAAGTTTGTGCACAAGCATAAAAAAAATAAATCTCAACAAAGATTGTCTCCATAGAGTTGATGAAAAAGTGAAGGCATTCAATGACTTTTTTGCCTCGGTTTTTAACTATACTGACAGACTTTGGACTGCCCAGTTCCCTAAGTTGGAACCACAAGTGTGGTTCCACTGTGAGCAAACAGTGGCTTTCCTTTCGTGGATGCTGAAATTGTAAGGGAGCAGCTTTATCAGCTGAATCTTTACAATACCATAGGCCCACTGGGATTCATCCCACAGCCCTGAAGATTGTGGAGCTAGTGGGTGTTATGGCTAAACCTCTCTCAATCACCTACCAAACTCCTTGGCACTCCAGGGAGATCCCTGCTGAAAGTCAGTGTTATTCCAATATACACACAGGAAAAAAAAAAAAAGAAAAAAAAGAAAAAAGAAAAAAGAAAAAGCAAGCATGAGGGAACACCCAGGTCACTATAGACCTGCTATTTTAATTTTATTTTCTGCAAAAATTATGGAACATATTCTACTGGGTGCTAAGGACAGGCATTTAAAGAATAATGCAATCCTCAGTGTCCTGGGTTGATTGTATGATCTTTGTATCATCAACAGTCCCTCCTGCTTATGCTGGATATTAAGCTCTGCAGCTTTAAGTTAGGCCCAGAGAGACAGAGAGAGTGAAAGTGGAGAAAAAACCACGTGCAGTTTGTCTGCAGGAGTTACACCTTACTTCCCCGGAAAATGCTTGAAAGACTGCGTTCCAGTAGGACAGCAATATCTCACTCATTCTCTCGGTCTGTGTGCTCTGGGAGCTCACGGCGGAGGGTTTCCTCGGATCTCCTGGCTTTTGTGGGGAGAGACTTTGTGTCTTTTGCTGGTTTTTTTTTTTCCTTCCTTCTGGGACTGGTCAGCATCTTGGTGGTCCAAGACATCAGGACAATCCCCTGGGGCCCCTCCCCCACCCCCGATTTCTGCAGCACAGTCAATGTGGCTACCAAAGGGAAAGCCTTTTATAAAAAATTTGAGACCCTTCTGTGATAAAGTCACCCACCTATTGGATGGAGGGAAAGCAGTGAATTTCGTTTCTCTGGATTTTAGTACAATTTTTTTTACTGTTCCTTTCAGCAACCTTTTGGAGAAGTTATCCAGCCATGGGATGAGCAGGTTCACCATGCACTAGGTGAAGACTGGAGGAAGGTCAGGTCTCAAGGGTTTGCAGTGAATGGGGCCACATCTGGCTGGTCTAGTGGAAGGGATACCTGCTCCTTGTGCCAGGGGAGTTGGAATTATATAATCTTTAGGGTCTCTACCAACACAAAACATTGTATGATTCTATGACAATTCCCCTTTCACCATACTCTACTAAACAAGGTTAGATGAGAAAGTTTAGTTTGTAGAAGACTGTTTTCCTTTGCATACAGGCCAGAGGAGACAGCTCTTAAGAGGATTTTTAAGGAGTTCTACATTTTTGGATCTGAATCCAAATTTTAAAATTAATTTAATCTTTAGCCTATTTTCTCTTATGCTTGTTTAAGGAGTTCTCTGAAGTCTGGTTTGATTGGTTTGGGGTTTTTTGTTGGGTTTTTTTTTCCTGTTTGTTTGTCATATTTTGATGCTTACTTAGTCAGATTTACATTCTATGTATTACTACATATTAGCTTTCTGCAGACTTTTTTTTGTCTGCATTGTACTTTTCTTTTTTTTGCAGTGTTTCAGGGGTTGGGGTGTTCATACTCTGTTTTCAGCAACGAGGAAAGAAATACAATTGCCTCTTATTTTTCACTTTCTTTTTACCTATTCACTTTCTTTTACCTATTTCAGTATCTTCTAATTAATATAAAAGAAAGGCATGTCAGAACATATGCAAACTAGATCAAATATCCTATTGTAGCACTTGGCTGAATATGAGCTAATTGGAAGGGTTGCTCAGCTGGAGTACAGTGTGAGAAAAATAAATAATGGATGAATCAATTTATTCTTTTCAGGAAAACTCAGTGCAGTTCAGTACACATACTACAGTCCCTGCACCTTTTTGTCCCTCAAAGACTGTCAAAGGATTTTAGTCCATATTTAAAACCAGAAATTCACAGTCATCCTGTGAATTCCATACACTGAAGGTTGGTAAATGAAGTCTAAGATCTCTTCATAGATATCTCCATCAAAGGACTCAAAATTTATTCTCAGTCTGCTCACAAAGTAGCATTCTGCTCAAGATAAAAGATACAGCAGTGTAAATAATGAGGTAAATGACATCTTGTACCAGCCGTGTGGAAGGGTGAATTCACTTTGGCTGCAAACAGCAAATAAGAAGAAAAAATGGTAAAGAAAGGCAGTGAAACTATTTAACCTTAGAAAAATCTGAGCATTATTCTCCTATTATGTTTTTAAAGCACTACTGTTATAATACATTATAAGAGGATCAAGACTGTGAGATCAGCACTTACTACTCACTACTAAAGATGGAATTTCAGAATTTTTTATTTTTTTATGGTTCTCTAGAAATTGAAGGAACTCATTCCTTCAATCTATGAGGTTTAGATTATTAGACTATCAAATTAAAGCCAAAGTGAACTGAACTCAAGAAAGTTTTGATAGATTATTTCAATAGCACGAGACAGAAGACACAATGTATACACATAAGTACATGTAAAACATTTTCAAACTCCCAAACACTTACCACTTTGTATATTCTAGGAGTATGCAGATTAAAATTAATAATAAAATTTAGGCATGATAGAGAGACCAAATAATTGCTACATAATTGTGTGCAGAAAATACCCATTAATTTTAGGCTAATTTTAAGATCAACTACTAGTATATTTTTGAGGCTAGGCTTACTCTTAAAATTAGATGATCATACCTCAACATATTTCAATGTCTAATATAATATTGCAAAGTTTCTATGCACTCCAGAATGACCAGATATTTTGCATCAATTAGGACACAGAAGCTGAAATATGTTGTATTAATATTACATTTATAATTCCAATATAAGAAACTATTGATGCATTTAAAGTTCTACAGAAATGTAGTAGACATTCTCAAGCCTCATTTTATCTCGAATTTTCTAAGGTCTCTCTTCTTACACTGAAGGAATTGTCTTCATCACAGGGCAAAAGTCCTAGTTCCTCCCTGCTTATCATGAAGGGAAAAACCCAAACAACAAAATCCCCTAAAACAAACAACAGCAAGTAACTGTGTTTCACTGAACTATTAGTGCATTCGTAGATACTTAGATTCAGGCCAATAAGTTCAATTTAATACATATATTTGGAAATTTAAATCTTCACCTGCCTTATCTATAACTTTACATATTCTGCGTATTTTCTAACACACTTGCAGACTGTTTATACCCTCCATCTGACTAAACAGGAAAAAAACCCCAGCTTTTAGAATATTTTAAAAAAATGTATTTAGTCTTCTGAAAAGCATGAGATGCCAATTCATGAGCTAAAAATAACAACAATTTTATCAATGGAATAGCCTGCTTCCTTTTTGCATGTAGTATTTACCTATCTTTTCAAGGAAAATAGGAGGTTTTTTCTCCTACATTGTACATTTTACTGTTAAATAGAATAAAAAGAGGGAAAAAAGCCATTTTGTGTTAGATTTGATGAAAACTTTGAAATCTGCTAGCTGAAATGATGCCATTTTAATCAAGTCCAGTTTCCTGCTTGCCAATGAAGACTATATGGCTTTTGAGATCTTTAGAACATCCAAGGTATTAGATAGGTATAGATTGAGACGTTTTTCTGGGACTGTGAAAGAGCAGTTATGCTTGTGTTGATTGAAACTCGGTTTGGACCACTTCATGGCTGTGGTCTAACTATTCATACTACATTTTAGATTTTAACTTTTTCTAACACAGAGTGAATTAAATAGCATGGACTTTCATAACAGTTTGTATTTTGAGACTCCTATCTTGAATCTTCGTACCTCCAGATAAGACTGCCCAGAAAAAAAAAAAAAAAAAAGAAAGAAAAAGGAAAATAGAAAATTAAAACAAAAAGACGAGGGAAAAGGAAAAGAAGAAGAA
Source organism: Petroica traversi (assembly GCA_025920805.1). Taxonomy (NCBI): domain Eukaryota; kingdom Metazoa; phylum Chordata; class Aves; order Passeriformes; family Petroicidae; genus Petroica; species Petroica traversi. Next base: position 4,688,194 of record JAHLSL010000057.1, on the reverse strand, counting down.
AGGAGGGGAAAGGGAAATAAAAGACCAGCAGCTGTATTTAATAACTTGAGAAAGAGTAGTTGTTTAAAATACATAGAGCCATCCTGCAAAAAAAACAGTTTTGGAAAACACTAAAATTCCATTACAATTTTAAGCCTTTTTTTTTTTTTTTTTTTTAATTTAGTCTAAACTTTGCTGCATAAAATATTTTGGGATATAAGGCAGAGTTCTCTGAGAACACTGGGTTTAATCCTGAGGCACCAAGACAGTTATACTTCTGTGTTCTCAAGGAGAAATGAGAAAGGCATAGGGAAGGAGGTTTGATAAAGACCTGCTCACAAACAATTTGAATTATTATCTAGTAGCAGCATAAAATTTGACAGTAGCATTATACCTCACAGATAACCCTGTCCACTGAATAAATGTTATTTTCTCAAGCAATATAATGCATCATGTATAAAAAAGAAGAAGGGATGGAGGGAAGAAAGGTTTGTTTATTTGTACAGGATCCCCTTAGGCATTTTCCTCCAAGAGGTATAATTCTTTCCAAACCTATAGCTAAAGCAGTGTACTGCAGGAGATAAAATCCTCAGGGTATCTCAAATTAATTACTTCAGTTCACAAAAAGAGCTCCAATTCCCAACTAAATATATGCCTCAAACCCATTAAACAATAACAAATTGGCCTAGAGATCAACTTTGAGGATAACAAAATTAATGTGGTTATTTGTAAATTTTCAAAAAACCTAGTTCCTGACTAAGAAAATAATGAATAAATATGTGTCTAAAATCCATAACTGGGAATATGTTGTACAGAAATAAATCACCAGATCATTTATATTAGTGGAAGCCAGAGTTATTTTGAGCTTGGGGGCTGTAGTGGCACAAAGCACATGAAGAACATTTTGGTTATAGCTTTTCAAGCAATTCGCTATCAGGATTTCCCCATAAGGATTATATCCTGGTTTTTTTCTGCCCAGGGAGACATCAGAGCTGATCCTGACAGCATGTAGCCAACATGTAGAAGATGAGCTCATTAACTGCTTCTCTGGAACACCTTGCATTGGCAAATCTCCTGCATGCTCTTCCTTGGCAAAGACTTGCATTTTCCTAAATTGTGGGGATACAGAAAGAAGGGAGGATTGGACTACCTATTTGTCCTTGCCAACAGATTGGTACCCCTGAGGCACAAATGAAGCTCAGTCTACACAGCAGCTAAAGACTTTTGGGTTTTGCTGTTTTGTTTTTGTTTTTGGCGTTTTTTTTGCTTGTTTTGTTTTTGTTTACTTTTTTTTATCACAAGAAAGTAAATAAATCAGAATTTCTCTGTTGATAAATATGACTAAAAGATTGGAAAGTCCATTTCATATAAATTTGTATTAGCTTGGTCCAAGTTCTTCCATTATTGGCTTTGTGGACACCTGTAGTGATTTTGACTTTGACAGAGTCAATTTTCTTCTTAGTAACTGGTACAGTGCTGTGTTTTTGGATTTCAGCTGAAGAAAATGCAGATAACATGTTGATAATGTTGATATCTTGGCTGTTGCTGAGAAGTGCTTACTAAATCAAGGACTTTTCAGTTTCCCATGCTCTGTCAGTACAGAACTGCTGAAAAACCCAGAAGGGAGCATGGGCAGGACAGATGACTTGAGCTGACCAAAGAGAGTGGTTTCTGTGACAATGAGAAGTATATTGATATTGAAACTTTTCAAACACAGAAATAATTTTAAAACATAAAATAGATGAAAATAGGGTTTTTTTTTCTAATATAGCTTTCAAATAATTAACTAAAATGTAAGTTTCATTGAAGTACAAATGTATTATTATTATTATTTTAAGGTTTGGTTTTTTTTTTTGGTTTGTTGGTTTTTAAAAACATAGATTTTTCTGTGCAATCATCTTGCTTAAGCTTTTCTTTGGTTTCCATAAATTATTTTAAAAGCCTTCACACAGAACAAGCTGCAGTTATTTTAGTCAGAGTCCTACCTAGAATCCCCAGGAGTTATGGCATGTGTTTGGGTTATTTTAGTTTTGTTTGGGTATTTTAATTTTGTTTTCTTATCTGGGCATTGAATTCATGTTACTGGCAAGTTCTTTCCAGTGTATGACTACATAATCATACTAATTGTTTTGACCCATTAGATTAATTCAATTCTAAGCAATCAAGAGATAAATACTCCTTAAGTGAGATAACAGTGCAGGAAGGAGAAATTTTTTTCACACTTCTTTTTGATTAAATTAACCGACTGTAAAAGAACACTTTTCAGTCAAATGAAAAAGATACAGACTTAAATCCACACAGTTCATAACAAGTAGACTAATTGCAGGGTTTTCATACTACTAGGAATGACGGGTACAAAATACTGGAAAAAAAAAAAAGAATTTATGACCACAATTATGCATAGTTTAGAAGTCTTAGAAAGAAAAGTCTTGGAATGAATCAATACTATGATATTATGCATTCACTTTGTTTTTTTAAAGCAATTACATTCATTTAATCTAAATTCACAATGACAGAAGTAGACTTTATATTTTAGCATAATTGAATACCAGATGGGAAATTGCGCAAATAAAACAAGGGAACACTAAAAGAGAGAACTCCAGTATTTGCCATTTCTGCTGAAACTGGAATTTCTTTCTTAAAAGATACAGGTTGTGTTCAGAAGAAAACCCCCAATGTATATTTTCCTTTTGTTGTTTTTTAAAAATATTTTTCTGTTGTTAAGAAAGAGATTAATTGACCTCCATATGTAATGAGAAACAATTTTTTTCTTTTTTGTTTGCTTCTTCTCAAAGAAAGCAACTTGAGAGTTGAACATCTTTATATAATTCAATTAAAAGTATATTTTTTTCATAACTTTCCTGGTTTTCAGCCACCACAGAGTTCCTTTTCTCAGTAGCCATGAGGATGTGGAGCCTGGAGTTCTGTGGACATGTCTGGGCTTTTATTATGTACCATCTACTGGGGGAAGAAATAAGGGATTCTCACTTCTGGGAAGGAGGAGGTCATGGCTTTTTGAAGAAAATTGTTTCCATGAAGAGTCCATTCACCGTTTTGTTCATTGTCTCATGGTTATGCCATGTCAGTTCAGGCTTGGTGAGTATGTAAATCACCCCATTTTCATATACTTTTGTTACTGATATTGTTGCTGTTAGTTTGTTTCCTTATCTCATTGTTGTTAAGTCAATGAATCTTATCCCAAACCCTAATCCCCGCCTTTTGTTTCTCTCACATGAGGAGATGAGAGGAGGAGATTTTTGTTGTTAAACCACAACAACAATTTTGTGGGTTTTCCCATCTATGTATCTGTGATATTTTTATCAGTTATCTGGGGCACTCCTAGTGTCTGGCTGCCCAAGTCCTTTTCCTCTCAATATTTAGTTACCACAAAGACAATTTGGCTGTAGAATCAAGGGAGAGCCATGCCTTCCTGCAATACCTGACAGTAAAAGAATAAACAAGATCCTCCATGTTCAGGAGGTGTAATATCAAGGTTTTAAACTAAAATGTTAGAAATTCTGAGCAACCTGTTTGGTTTCTTTCTGAAGAAATGGATATTTCAGAAAATTTAAAAAATTAAAATTCTCGCAAAAATTTCAACTCAATGTAGCATGACTTAATGAAATTTAGAATTATGTCAGAGGTTTGTCTGCACCAAGTCCTGCTCTCCTGTTGCTGTATGAATTGCATCCCTTTGTTGACTTAAGCATGTGTTGTAACATGCACAAAAGTGTACCAATAGTACTTTTGCATGGGTGATTTTCTCTTCAGTAAATTCTTATGCAAATTACTCAGTGTGCAAAATGCAAATTTTGAAGACTTTACTTCCTAAAATTAATATGTAGTTGTACACAGAGTAAACACGTCTCAGTGGTCTGGTTTTAGAGAAAACAGTTGAAATTGTTACAAGGTTAAGTGCAACTTTCAGAAAAGAGTCATCAAGGAAAACTAATAAAAATATTACCAGGGTGAAGAAAAGGTAATCTTTATAAAATAAGTATGCAAATTACTTTCAGAATGAATTTTTAGAACATTATTGAATCTACCCTTGGGATTTTCCTAGAAATAAATGTTTCAGGTTCTCATCTATACTGACTTGCTGGAATGTGCTGTAGGTAATTAGATATTGATTCTTGCTGTCAATGTGTATACCACCTATTATCCATTTCCATGCAATGTGAAATGCATAAAGTCAGAATTAATTTTGGAACTACTTTTAAATAGTTACATTTTAATCACATATTCTGTGCCACTAAGAAAACTAATCCTATTAGAAAAGCATAGGAAATTTTTAATGGCTAAGTGACTCAAACATTAAGAGCAGTAACTGAAATTTGCTCACTGCTGTTTTTCATATGTACATGAATTTTTATGCTTTCTGATCTGATCATGTTTTGTCTCATTTCTTAGCAAACACCTGTAGATAAAATGTCAATACAAATAACTAAAATCAATCTGAGACTAGTTTTTCTTAAAAGATTATCAATATCTAATTCCATCTACAGTAATTATTATTTTTAGAGTAGTTAATCATAGAATCACAGAATATGCTGAGTTGGAAGGGGCCCAGGAGGATCATTGAATTCAAGCACTGCACAGGACCATTCCCAAGAACCACACCACGTGCCCAACAGTATTGTCCAAACACATGCTGATGTGGTGACCACTTCCCTGGGACCTTGTTTCAGTGCTCAGTCACCCTCTGGGTGAAGACCCTTTTTCTAATATCTGACCTAAATCTACTCTTATATAACCTGAGACCATTCCCTAGGGTTAGCATAACCTTAATATCTTACATTATGTTCCTCTGGGTTCTACTTGAGGATACTATTCTCTGTCTCACTTAAAAATATTTTTTCTCTAATTTTATCCAAGTGATTAAAGTAAAAGAACAAAGCCAAACAGAGTTGTTAAAAGAAACATATAAACCTTAGAAGAAGTAGCTAAATAAACGGTTTAGGTATATTTACATATTGAATATTTTGCTGCCATAGGTTGATTTTTTTGGTCTTGACTGAGTTTCTGATTGCACATTTCTGTGCAGAGGAAGAACTAGGTATAAAGAAGACCACTGCTTAAATGTTTCGGTTTTTTTCCCTAAAATATATATCATGTTGAGCATAAAGCAAGACATAATCAGCTTTCCTTTGAAGAAACAGGGGGTTTTGGGATTATATGGTGCTAAGAGGACCCATACATTCTAAGTTGTTCCCTTGTGCATCATCAGTGTTTCACTGCCTTGATGAATTAAGGATTTTATTTCTCCTTTCTTAGCAAGTTAAAACTCTTTTACATGTTAAAAACTCTTTAGAAGTAAAGGTATTATATGCATGTACTCCTTTGTTGTTGAATCTAGTACCTAATTTATATTACAAAAAGAAAAAATTGTATGTCATAAAACTTTTCTCCTTTTCTAAATTATTTTTTTGTTTTATTTCTGAGTTTAAGGAGTCTGCTGATAGGAATTTGAAGTATTAACATAATTGTGATATTCCCTTCAAAATTTATGGCTGAAGTTTTGCTTAAAGTAGTTAAATGAGTAGTAATTGAGTAGTCAAAGTGGAGTCAATCACCCTTATTACTTTGATGTCTCACCTAAATGTATGTCAATTAAACTATCTGAGCCATGATTAAGCTCCTGTAAACAGGTACTTTCTCTGTTTTTCCCATAGGACATGTAGTGAATCTGGGTTTTCTTCCTATCATTCTGTAAGAAACAATAGCGGAACTCAAGAGCTTACAGGCAAAAGAACACTGTGCCCAAAATGTGCATTCTAATGAAAGTATTTCAATGAAAATAATAAAAAAAAAATTAAAAACCCCAAACAAACAAACATTATGTTAAGTTCTATAAAATAGAAAATAAAAGAATAGAAGCAAACAAATTTTTTCAAGATTTAAATGTTAGTTTTTTGCACAGTTTTGAATGAAGTAATTTGTCTTTTTCTGTCTCCACCCAGAGAAGACAAATTAGTGTTGCATTCTTCTAAGGACAATTTCGTTTTCTCCTCCTGACAGCTGATGAAGTCAAATAAAGAAGGAGTCTCAAGTTTATAAAACTTGGCAGCATTCTTTAGACATTAACAGCAGATGGTGATATTTTCTCATTTCAAAAATTTCTTTTTTAGTGGTGGTTCATATTAAAAGAAATATTCAGGCTTTAATAAGAATTACTGTGGCATCAAAATATTCTGTTTCTTCCTTCAGGTTGAAAGATTAGAATCTGAATAGTTACTAAAATCAGTAACTTAAATAATTCCATTAGCCTTATCTTTGGAGGATGTACATAAGATTGGATGTACCAAACAATGAGACCCTAATTTGTAGTAATATTCCTACAACTAAAGCCCAGCAGGAAAGATGTATTTTGTTGTATATAATAAAGATGGCACAGTCCCAGATGTCAAGCAAGTATTTTGTTACTAGCTTGTTAGTAGCACAATAAATCTGGGTGACAAATTCACAATATTATGGACACCCTTTCATTATTCCCTAAGACTTGTCAGACCTGCCAATAACTGAGAAAAAGAGGGTTGGGTTGAGCAACTGAGAGGAAAATATAATAGGATGTTGCCACAGCATTTGTAACATTAAATATTTGAGTAAACATCTCACCCTAAGGTCAGTTGGGAAAAAGCAAAATCAAAGAGAATTAATTATCAGCTGCTTGTCATCAGAAATTCACACACAGATTATCCATTGGTGTCACAGAATGGTTGTCACAGAAGTGCGCATGCGGACAGTGAAAGTATGTTACAACATCACACAAAGGAATGGGTCAGTAGTGAATACAATGGTTAACTGCAACTCCTGTATAGATTTTTATTCAACTGATTCTTCTGGAAAGTGAGAAGAATTATATGAAGCTGGCATGTGATTTTAGGAATGCAAAACCAACAAACGAGTAAAGTGAAAGGAAAAGCTATGTGTGAAATTCAAAAAGACCATTGAAAACTATCAAGTTCATAGATGCTATTTATGAACCGGATATTCTTCTATGACAAGATGACAATCCTTAGTGGATGGAGGGAAAACCTGTGCTTTTTGTGTATCTGGACTTCTGTAAAGCATTTCACACCATTCTCCTACATTATTCTCGTGGAGATACTGGCTGCTCATGGCTTAGATGGATGCACTCTTCTCTGGGTGAAAACATGTCTGGATGAGTGGACCCAGAGAGTGATGTTGAGTGGAGTTACATCCAGCTGGCATCCAGGCATGAGTGCTGTCCTCCAGGGCTTAGTATTGAGGTTAGTCCTGTTTGAAGTCTTTATGAATGATCTGGATGAGGAGATTAATACTTACCCTCAGTAAGTTTGCCGCCAACACCAAGTGAGAGACTGGAGACAATGATTACTGCCTCATAACAACTGAAGTGTGTGTGTGTGTGTGTGTGTGTGTGTGTGTGTGTGTGTGTTTGTGTATCCCCCTCTTCCCTCTCAAATATTTCAGTTGCTTTGAGCCAGAAATTATTTTCTCCAGTCTCTCACAGAGCAGGAGGATTTATCTGCAGGAGGGAACGAAGCCAATTGCAAGAGGTTCAACAAGGTGCAGTGCCAGGTCCTGCACTTGAGATGCAACAACCCATGAAGACCTACAGGCTGGGGGCAGAGTGCCTGGAGAGATACTCAGAGGAAAAGGGTCTGCAGTGTTTATTGGCAGCTGGCTGAACATGATCCAGCACATGCCCAGTGGCCAAGAAGGCCCATGGCCTCCTGACTTGTATCAGCAATAGTGTGGCCGACAGGACTAGGGCAGTGATTGTCCCCCTGTACTCAGCACTGGTAAGGCCCTGCAAGCTGTGTTCACTTCTGTACCACTCTCTGCAAGGAAGATACTGAGGTGCTGGAGTGTGTCCTAAGTAGGGCAATGGACTTGTTCCTCTGCAGAGAAAATTAACAAGCTATTAAAAATTATCAGAATTGGAAAAAGTGTCATGGGGTTGATTTTCTTTGATATTTTAGAGATGTTGATTGTGACTAAATATGCATTTCGTTCAACTGTGTAATATATCATGTACTTAAAATCACTGTGGATGGAAAATCATTCATTTTAAGCCAATTTTTATATCTGACAGTTTGTCCCTTTGAAGCAGAGTTTCCTGACTCAGTGGTATAAATAAATAAATTAATAAAAAATGAAAAAGATCTTGAAAACTTAATACATTGTTAACAGTAGTTGACTATATTTTTTTTCTTTCTCATTTACATTGCAGATACTGTGATCTAAATGTTGATTTGCCTTCAGCATATTATTTTGCAGGAAATGCTATGTAATTGGAATTCAAATCATTCTCTGTATACTGCTAGTAGTGGGTAGATTTCACAAAGAAAAAATGTCTTAAGATTCATTTTAAAAATCCAACATGTTTTCTTATAAGTCAGTGGTTTTTTTCTGACATAATTTAAATCTAAAAGAGTAAAATAAATTCCACATCTAATCAATAACAAGATTGTGTTTAGAAAATAAATGATACTCTGTTAAAGTAAAAACAACATACTCCATCACAACAATTTGCATATATTATCGATCATTTGAGTACACTTCATTTGGTATTCTATGAGGTAGCTTTGAACAGATCAGAACAGAACAGAATGTCCTCTCTCTGCACTCTCATAATTTCTTTCCTTTTTATTTTTAACCATTTAGTGTTATGGAAATCTTCAGTATTGAAATCAGACCCTTTTTTCTTCTGCCATAATCAGATTATTAAATATATAAAAGATTAAAATGCTGTGTAACATTATCTTGAACTGCAGTATATAAATTATGGAATTTGAAAATGAGTGCTGCATGCATTTTCAAAGAGGTATAATGTTAGAACTGTTGACTAGGTTTCGGAATGAAGTTTATGCAACTGAAGATAATGAAAAAGACAGCTGAGAACAGAAAAAAATGCTGATCATATTTATGCTGAACAAGAAAGTGAAGAAAGTTACAGGTAACACAATCAGGGAAGGCTGGATCTCACAGGTCCAAAGGCAAATTATGAGAAACAGCCAGACCCCATACAAAAATGGAGAAGACAACAGGGGAATCTTTGCAGAGTGTGATCTTGCAAGGGAGGCAGCGCCTAGGCAACTAAAGCAGCAACATTGTGCAAGGTTGAGACTGTCCATATAGCACAATGAAAGTGGGTTATATCACCATTTGGAGGCACCTTCCAGCTTGGAGAAATGGGCTAGCAGGAATCCCAGAAATTTTATCAAGAGGGATGTGACAAGTCCTTCAGCTGAGAAGGAATAACCCTATGTGCCAATACATGCACATAATAATAAGGGTCTTATTAGCTGTAAGACAGCTTTGCAGAATAGGGCCTGGCAGTCCTGCTGCACACCAAGCTGAATATGAGACAGTAGTACATCCTTGAAGATAAAAAACCCCAAACAAATAGCCTCCTGATTGGCATGAGGAAGCACACACCACATTGAAGGAGAGATACTTCCCCTCTACTCTACCCACAGGAGAATGATCTGGAGTGCTGGGGTGCTGGGTCCAGTGCTAGGATCCTCATTACAAGATGGACATGAAGACGCAGAATTGAATCCAGCAAAAAGCCACAAAAATGGTCAGTAGATTGGAACACCTCCCACAGGAAGAGAGACTGAGAAAGCTAGGGCTTTTCAGCTTGAAATGGAGAAGGCTGAGAGGAGATTTTGCCAATGTGTTGAAATGCCTTACATGAGGGTCTAAAGAAATGAAGTCAGACTCTGCTCAGTGGTGCTCAGTTACATGACAAGTCAGTGGATGCAAATGAAAATGCAGAAAACTACATATCAAACATAAGAAAACAGTTCTACTGTGACAGTGCCCAAAGACTGGAATAGCTGGACAAAGAGTGTGGGTTCTCCATCCTTGGAGATATTAACAACATGATTGGATCAACTCTGAGCAACCTGCTCTACCTGACTAGGTGGGATTACAGGACCTCCAGAGGGGCCTTTGAAATGTAGCTATTCTGTGGTCCTGTAAGTTTATGAAATATCAAATTTCCATACAGATGCAACAAAGCATGTGAGAAATGGGGGGAAATCTATAAAGATTGGGTGTTTTTCTGGAAGGACAGTAGGACAGAGAAAAGGAGCTAAGCAAGTAGGTGGGCTGTTGGAGGAGCAAGGGCTGCAGATTGAGTGGTTTGTGTTTCCAGGCTGCCTGGAGTCACTGCCAAAGCCTTGCCTGGGTCAGCCTGGCTGTAAACCAAACCCATCACTGTTGGTATTTCAGCAGGAGGGGACTGCCTTGAAAACAAGTAGAAGGCTTTTTTGAAAAAGAAACAAGGAGAAAAGTATTTTCTAACATGAAAAAACTGAGATCCTTTTTGTATTTCAAAGCCACACAGGATTGCATTTTAAGAAAACTTTAATTTTGGACTTTAAGATTACCTACAAATCTTATACAAATAGGACTATCCAAAAAGAATAGTAGAAGAATCAATGGGTTGTGTGGCATGTCTCACTCTTTTTCTGGTGAGAGAGAATCCACCTATTCAAAAGGATTCTCTGTACAGGAGAGTAGTAGCAGCATCTGGATATGCATAAAACTTCCTACCATGCTACCCTAGGGATGAAAACATCTGTGATGTTTAGTTTTCGTTTGTGGAGGTTTTATTTGGGGTTTTGATTTTGGGTTTTGTTTTTTTGTGTTTTGTTATTTTTGTGGGGTTTTTTTGTTTTGTTTTGTTGTGGTTTTGTTGGTTTTGGTTTTTTTTGTTTTTTTGTTTTTTGTTTTTCCTGTTCTCTGCCTAAGAAACATCAAAGCTAAGATGAGTAGTTAATCCTTCCTGAAAATGTGTTAATTAGGACTTTTGAGGTTTTTTCCATTTCTTTCAAAAGTGCTCCAGTCAACACTAAGAATGTTGAACAGAACCAGTTAAAGTGCTGTTACAAGAGAAAAATTGATTCATACATGAAGTCTGGACAGTCAGGAAGCCTTGCGGGGTCAGATTACCTAATCAAGAGTTGAAGAGCTTTTTGATCTCACTACTCTTTTATAAAGGGACAAAATCAAAAAATATATAGTGTTTGTGACTTTGTGAACCTTGGAAAACTCCATTGCTTCAAGGACAGCTGGCTTTGATGAACTGATAGTTTAAGATTTAGGAAGCTTCTGTGTATTGTGCCCATCCCTGAACTGCAATTATTGAGTCATGGGATACATTAGGATGAACTCTTGGGTTCTCTGGGTTGGTTGGACATATTATTTAGGCTTTCATGACTTTCTATAATCTTGGACTCACAAAAAATTATTTAGCTAAGCAGAAGATTATTACTAAGAGACTGAATGGTGCACTCAATTATTCAGATTCAGTTTAGGTGACTGGAAGCTTTATGTAGAATATTTATTTGTGAAGCTGAGAGGGCTGTATTTGAAGCAGCCTTTTGTGTGTGCCTGTGTCTACCTACACAGTTTATTGAAGGTAATGAAAGGAATTAAAAGAGTGGCTCAAAGTGCTTATTGGTGTTGTCAGATGTGAATTTTAAGCAAGGAGAAATGCTCTTGAAAATTAAGGCACTAAAATAGATCAGACTGGGAAAAAGGCCACAGGAAAGCTAACTAAATTATATGCAAATTGATAGACCCAATTAAAACTATCAGACCTCATTATAATTTGTGCTTCTCCCATCTATACAGGGACAGTAGCTATATGACTCAATTCTTTCCTATGTAGATGGAAAAAGCAGTTCTCTAGAGGAAGCCCACTGACTCTGGAAAATATCAGCATTCAGGGCTATTTTGGCAAAAAAACTTTGAGTAAATAATTTAATATACGCAATTTATATACATATGCACTATTTATACACATACATATATGAAATAGTAAATGCAAACATAACAATATAAGTAGTAATAAAACTTTATTAGATAGTTTGAATGCAAACTTTTTCTACTAGAAAGGAGTTTTTTAGTTAAAGAGCAGAGAAAGAAATGCATTGCAGTTGTCTGCACTATGATTTGCTTAGAAAACTGTCTTTTATAGAAAGATACTTGTTGTTACAAACTTTCCAAAGTGGACACCTGGACTCAGCAGAAGATTACCAATTCTGAAAGTGGACCAACATTAAATCCCCATTTTGATACTGCCAAATTTCAATTTTTTGAGAAAAAAGACTGTGTGTTGCTAAGTCTGGCAATGTCAATGCCTTTGCCCTTTGCTCGGGTAGGGTGCACTGACCTCAGGGCCTCTGAAGGGCCTCACACTGAGCTGTGAACACCTTCAGCTTTCAGCCAGAACCTGGGACTGGGCCACACATTTTTAAGGGATGACATTGGAGTTGACATTTACTTAAGTTATTTAATTTAGGTCTTGCTGATATGACCAAATCCCAGAGATCAATGAAGACCTGAATAACTTCTACTTTCTAATCATTCTCCTGGAAAAGATCAAATTATTCATCAATTTGAGGTTGCATATACTGAGGCAGTGAGAAAAATCCCAGTAAACTGTAACCACGTGTATTACAACAAGTTCTTAGTAGATAGCAATCACAGCAAAGCTCAGCGATGCATAATTATTCATATCAAGCTATTTCTGAACTGCTTTAGTACTTGGCAGAATTTTTCTCTCAATAGTGCTTCATGTTCCTTAAATCCAGCACTAATTCTTATGGCTGTTAAACGCCTCAGTGAGGGTTTATAGAGCAACATGGAAACTTTTGCAATTTATTAGCTCCAAAGAAACAGTCACTATATACAGCACCAGTGGGTGTTTTTTCTCTTAGTTGTGGTATAAGAAATTTGGCTGTACCTGTTTGCTTTAATGGATACATCTGTTCCTTTTTGGCCTATAAATTTCAATGTCATCTTAATGTCGAATTCAGATGCAAGCCGTGTTTTGAAGTGATAGTGCATGACAAGTTTATGCAATTTAACAGCAGATTTCATTCTTTATAACTGCTTTTGAGAAAATTGCTTTTGTCATGGTGACATGCCATATACCATTTAGCTCTTCTGTTTTTAACCCTGTTAAAACCTTACAATTTTAAAGATGATCTCATCTTTCAGCTCAGTGAAAATACTCCTTTCAAGAAATTATTCTCTCATCATTTAGTAAAACCTTCTGAAAATGTCTGCTAAGGGATGTTATCCAATGGCAAGGAACATATTTTATTTTAATTATAAATGTTAAATAAAAGTTGATGATTTTATGCCACATTCACCCAACTTATTTTGTCCCACACATTTAGGTTCTGCTAAGACAACACATTTCTAGTCTTGCAAAAATATTCTCCTTCAGTTAACAATGGAATTTAAAACAGTCAGTAATAAGTAAAAATTCAATATAAGAGGAAAGCCTTTCCCTATCTTCACAGCTTAAATGAGGGCTCATGTTTCACCAAATCAGATCATAGACTCATAGCCCAGGCTTGGGTTTTGAAGTCTGAGAAAGACTACTGACTCCTTTCCTTAATTTCATCCTAACATATTATCAAGATTGCCAATGAACATACCGAAAGTCTTACACTTTTTCAATTTGCTTTTAGATAAATGTAAACTTAATTGACTAATTTCAAAATGTTTTTCAAATTCTGTAATTGTAGAAGGGATTAATATAGATACAGGAATAAAGGGAATTCTAGTGATCATGAAAAAGAATAAAAGAGAAACATTAGGGTCTATACAGAACTTCTCAGTTAAAAGTCTGAAGAGCTAAAAAGTTTTGTAAATTACCGGGGTCTGATACTTCAGAAATATTGAGATAATTTTAATCAAATATTTCAGTGTTGTGTTCAGCAGTGGAGTGGCAGCCACTAAAGAAGTTGGACTATCTGTATATTTTAAGAGTGGGATTATCAGGAAGGGAATAAAAAGAGAATATCTTTATGAAGACAGTTGAATTCTAATTTGGACTGTCAGATAATATCTTTGCATCTGGTATGAAAATCTTCCTAGATTATAGACAATTCACTTTTTAATTGTATAAAAACTTTTAAATGGATAAAACCCAGGATTTTTACAGACAGTCATTAATGGAACTTTTTGGGTGCCTATGTTGAAGCTCAGAACCCCAATTACTAGAAAAACTGAAAGCCCTGGGAAAGCAAATTTTGATGGAATATACACTCTTCAATCATGTGGGAAATTAACTACTAGTAGTCTCATTCAGAATACCTAGAATTAACAGAAGTATTTTGCTAAAGTCACTCTATACATCAGTTCTTCACGTAAAAAATAAAATGCTAATTTATCTTTGTTTCACAGGATCCAAATTTTCATTTCAGTATTGTAAAGATTACGGAAACAGTTGAAGAACACTTTTGTACACTAAAATTGTATACAAAAATGGTTTTCTACTTCAATAAATAACCCTCCCCATCCCTCATATTCTTACATTTAAGTTAAACTACTAGTTGAAATTAAATGCCTTTTAGAAATTGACTACCATCTTCTGAAAGTGTTGAAATGGAATTTTTTAGTACTTTACCTTTTTTCCATTTGGTTTCAGGAAAAATATTTCAGTTAGTTTGAATTATATTATAATGAAATCTGGTAGAATGAAATTATAAACCAAAATTTCTCACTCTTGTCTATATTAACATTGTAAAGTATAAAGGCCTCAGAGGAAATTGACATTTTTTATTTAAACAAAGATTTTAGTAGGCAATAGCAAATTCTGAAACTCTGTATAAAATAACAAAATATGAATGACATATCTCTTTCTTGGATTTGGTCAGATTTGTTCCCTCTATGAGTAAAGAAACTTGACATCGGTTTTATTCTTCCTTAATAAGGATCACTGGTGCAGGGGTGGTCCTGTGCAGGGCCAGGAGTCAAAATTTGATGATTCCTTCCATGGAATGGAAGGACCTTTGATGGTCTTTCCAAACTTAAGATATTTTATGTTTTTGTTATACTTTTTATATGGGATGTAAGTGTCCTTGTGCCCTTTTGTATGATTACAGCAATAGCTAAGTCAGGATTAAGTGAAAAAAAAAATGAAAGTTTAAAAGTGCTCATCTAAGTCACCATTAAGTTATACTAAGCTGTGTTTTATACCTCTTGTATTGTTTATAAATCTTCTGCTCTCTATTTTAGGTTTAACGAGTTTTGCCAGGATGATGTATTTCTAACAGCAATTTTTTACCTTTGAATGTGCATAAAACCCTCTTGCATTTAAACAAAAAGCTTTTCTGTTATGTTTTTGTTCTTGTTGTTCATAAAACAATTTTTTTTGCCAGTTTCTGGAATTTCAGTTATTTTTCTGCATACCTGCAAATCAGTATCTTTTTAATTGAAACAGATATTTATAAGTACAGAAAATAAGAATATGAACTAAATTGTTTTAAAGACAAAGAATAGAGCTGTTTAAAAAGCATAGAATGTTTATGGTGTTCTATAACATGCAATAACTTTTTTTTGCGTAGGTTTGTGATGGAGTTTTAAGATTGCATACCCAGATATTTAATGTGTAGGAAAATTCCAGAGGGATAATACAAAATGATGAGTTTTCCAGGAAGAGTGGATTTTTTTTTTTTTTAAACTAACCTAATCATTCATTTGATATGTTAATTTTAGGAAAAGGTATTTTCCTAGTAAATCTGAAATTGCAAGGTAAGGAAAAATAAGATTTTTTTCTGCCCTGTGCCTTGCAAGGATAAATAAACACCAAAGCAATTAATATATTGTACTGTCATATAAAACTAGGGTAACTTGATATGCAGCTCATTATGCTAGGATAAAGGGATTCTATTTTGTTACTTTCCTAGTAAATTCAATGAGCTTCTTGCAGGTGTTTATTTTTAAACTAACTGCATCCAAGGATTTCTGTAAATTAAAAATAGCTCTCTGTGGGGTAGGCTTTAGATTTTCAGCTTCGAAACCTAGTTCTGCTGCCTTTGTTTGTGCTGAAAGACACAATTAGAATTCCTGTGGAGTAAAACGCTTCTCAGTATTCCTGATAAAGGCAGATCCATCTATTTAAGTCACAAAAACATAAATAAATAACTAGACCCCGTATTTGCATGTGTTTGTAGATATTCAATTTGACTTTTAGATACCTTGGTTGAGATGTTCAATATTAATAGGTACTCAATTCAAAGATTAAGCTTTGAGCTCTAGTGAACAACAGCGGATGGAGGTGGGAGCGGGCGACTGGATAGCATTCAGTTGCCACCCGGGGTGATACCTTGGCTTTATGGAAAACAATTTCTTGAAGCATTTTCTAGACAAGGGTTCAGATAAACTTACAGACCATCTAATACCCTGAATTTACTTGCTTTCCAATCTTGAAAAATACATTTTTACCTATCTAAAAGGAGTAGTCTGCAGTTCATTGCACTAGGATGGGTGCTTGCTAATGCAGTG
Organism: Petroica traversi; assembly: GCA_025920805.1. Taxonomy (NCBI): domain Eukaryota; kingdom Metazoa; phylum Chordata; class Aves; order Passeriformes; family Petroicidae; genus Petroica; species Petroica traversi. The sequence goes on along the minus strand of JAHLSL010000057.1, from coordinate 4,671,913 downwards.
AAATGAACAGGATCACAGTTACAACTTTTCTTAAACATTCCTCCCTCCCCCCCTCCTACCAAACTGTTCATGCCAAAGGAAGGTACACTTTCCTTCTTGTTCCCTGGTTTCCACTGGGAATTGATGGCTAGGCAGTGCAAACCCAGTAAGACCCTTTTCTCTCTTTTGGAAAGAAATTCCCTTCTGGGACTTAAGCTACTGAAAACAGCAGCATGGGAGACTGCTCTCTTCCCATGGTAGACTAGTGAAAATTTAAGCCTCACAATAAACTAGCAATGCTCCTTCTTTTGCAACCTTCAAAGGGAGTTATTTCATCAAACTTTTTTTCCTGCTGAAAAGATATAGTTGTACGTACAGAGAAGAAACATAGTCCTTTGTTATTGAAGCCACGTGCCTATTGGCTGCCTTAGTTACCCACTCACTGTATGAACAGTCAACAGAATTATTTCCTAAGTATTTCAGAGGATGAGTAAATAGGCTTTTTTTTTTCTGCAAAGTATTATACTGTAGAGATAGAAGGATATATTATAGCTTTTTTGTAAGCCTTTCTATCATCAAAAGCAGTGATAAATAACTTTGCATTCTACTTAAGATATTATTACGGTTTAGATCAGAAGTGATGTCACACTTAATTGAGTGAATCCTGATATTTTTATAAAATGAGTAATTTTCTTTCTCCTTTCTCATCCCTAAAACAATTATTAAAATATTCAGCAAAAATAATACACACTTTCATATTAGAATCTTCACAGGATTTGCATTTTAGTAGCACAATTTCACGCCCTTGAATACCTTGGAAAATGAATTGATGAATATACTTAAATACCAAAGTCATCACTAGGCCTGTCAGTTCCCGAAAGAAGCATCCACAGGGTATAAACTGGTATGACGAGAGAGAATTCCCAATTCACCTTGGGTATGTCCTCTTATGTTGATACTTACATGAATAGTCAACAGCACTTTTATGTGGATGATTTATTACTTACATATAAAACTGTGCCAGCTATGTGTCTTCTACCTACTATAAATGATATATTAGGCAAGTATTTAAGATGTTGCTTTTTTTTTTTTCATTTAAACCTTCATAAAACTATTTTACTGATGACTGAAAGTGCAGCCACTCTAAAATGCAAACTCCCATTTATCACAGAAACAGAGATTTTATCAGCTCAAGGTCATATTTAAGGGTTACTCATCTTCTTTTATCATATTTCAGAGTGTTTGAAGGCTTATATGATTAAATGTTAATGAAGAATTATATTTGGAACTAAATCAGTAGCTGTCATTATATAAAAGAATTTTTATTCAATATGGTGCAGTTTTTCAGATGTGGTTATATTCATGATGATGCGATACTGAAATTTCTCCCTACCTCCAAAATTTGATTTTTTTGTCTGTACTCAACTTCTTTTCACTCTTCTATCTTAGTGTGAATAAAATACAATTCAACACATTCTTATTTAATCTCTTAAATAAAATAAGAATTAATCTAAAATTTCATAGAACTTCAGGTGTGTAAATTAAATTCGAACATTTCCTGAAACCTCTTCATAACTTTGGTTATCATTTATCTGCAAGAGTTTAGGCAATCATCTCAAAGATCTATTTTAAACCAATTTCTAAAACCATGAGAATATGCAATAGCATCATGCGAGACACTTGTATACTAAAACCCTCAAACCTCTTTTACAGTTGTTAAACTTGGCTCAGTGGAAGTTCCATGTGGCAGAGTAGAGTTATTTAAATAGGGAAAGACAACATCAGGAAAACATTTAGATTAGATCATTCATGAGAAGAAGCAGCATGCATCTATGTGGAGGCTTTTGAAATACAAACTATGATTGTGGCACCATATGCTTCAGAACATGTTCACTTTCTGTTCAGTTGAATAATGTTGTCTATATCAGCAAAAATCAGTAAATAAAAAGCTAAACACATAACAAAAGGAATCCTCTATGAGGGATTTTCCTCAAGAAGTAAAAGATGCTAGATATTTCACAAAGTACTGCACTATATTAACTATTCTAACTGCAAATCGTTTAGTGAGTCAGGACTGGATAGCAGAGGGAAAACTTGAGACACGCAAGTTTTCTTTTGCTAAAACTGTTTAATAATCTTTCTTTTATTATCCAAGATATGACATCTTTTGACATGTGCAAGATTTTGTAATGAATATTAATGCATATCTTCCTGAGAACATGCATATCTCTTGTGGTAATTCTGTGTCCCTGTAATAGAGATTTTGAGAGATTACTTTTTTTTTGCAATGTATTCTCTGCTTTATCTTTCCCAAAATTAGAGTAAGTACATCACCAGTTTCATCTCCCAAGTCTTTTAACATCAGATGTTTATCTTGAGACATCCTTTGACTGTGCTCAAGCTCACTCACATCCAATCATCAGTTTTTATCATCAGGACTTCAACACATCTGACATGGACCTTGATTTCCCAGGTGATGCTCAAGACACTACAAGATTTCAAATAAACAGAAAACAAGCTGCAGCAGCATGTGAATGAGAAAGCTAGCTCCCTTGACAAAGACTTGTGAATTCTTCAGAGAACAGAAAGTGCAGGTTGTTATATTTTTCTTCGAGAGTCTCAAGCATAATTCTTTTAATGAAATGACAGTTTGCTAAAGAGGTTTTTTTTTCTCATTCTGCAGTAGCATAGGGAAATATAAACTGAATTTCTGCAGGGTTGCATAAGCCAGTTTCAATGTACTAGCTTATAATGAAGAAGCTTCATTTTCAATTCATCAGATACCTTCATCCAAGTAAATCTTCTTTTAGCAAATTCAGTAAATATGCTGATTAATATTCAGTGCAGTACTAATTCATATTTTAATACTATTTCATACAGTTTGTACTCATCAACAGTGTTGGAATACATTTACCAGAGATGCCCCTGAAAAGAAAAGCTTGTTGTACAACTTTGCAGGCACAAAGGTTACCTTTCTGGGGAGTGAATCCTCCCATGTGGTTACATATTTTCTAAGAGAAGAGGGAAAGGGGGATATGTTCCCAGAGTTTTGCTTTATGTAAAGATTATTTTGAATATTGTTCAGTGATCATCATCAAAATTTTCCTTTGTAAGATTTATTTGGCTTTATAATCTAGCCTGTCTAGGTAAGAATGGATTTCCCCCAAGAATTAACTATGTCTGCACTTGCAAAAATGTGCAAGTAGGCAGCTTGCAAGGCAAGGTACCTTTCTATGATTAATATCTCAGTGCAAAAATCCATACTGCAGTATTATACTTTGAATGAAAAATGAGTGACAAATGTATCCTGAGCTTGAAATACTAATGAACAATTTCAATCAATTATGTTCTTAGGTAACCTAAGTATACTAGATTAATCTAATGTCTTTTACTCTTTCTTCCCTTTAAAGTGAAGAAAACCTTTTTTTTTTCCACTAAATATAAGAAAAATGAATTGAACTAAAAATTAAACTCTATATAAATGTTTCAAGTGAAAAAAAAAATAAAAGAAGCATTAAGAAAATGAAATTTTAACAAAATTTCCCCAAATGTTAAAATCTGATTTTAAACTCCAAAACACAAGTGTATGGATTAGATTCATAGAATAAGCTCAGCCAAGGAACATTCCCCTAATCTGAAATTTTGTGCTCCACTTAAATCTCAGTTTTCACTTGCAAAAGTCTTACTCGGACAAAGGCTCTCATGCAGAAAATATATAGGGCTTTTTTATATATGAAAGTACTTTTAAATAGATATTCATAATTTTTTTTCTACAGACACTCTTTGATGAAAATATTATGAATGGAATTATGGATCCAAGTAGACTACGAAGGAGTGAAGAGTCCTAGCAGTGTGGAAGACCTCAGAAATGAAATGTTGATGAAATTAAAAACAAAAAGAATGTTAAATAATGTACAGAAGATAAATAATTTTTATTTTTATGCATCTGATAATATTTTAACCAATTATTGTTCATGAATGATACCCTGAAGTTATCAAAAAACATTCTATGAAAATACATCAGCTTCTCATATAATGGTAAAAAAATAAATAAAAAAGAAGTACAGGGAACAAAATGAATGGCAAAAACTGTTAAGAAACTAGCAGAAATGTTGAAACAAGATTTAGAAATTTTATTATGTGGCCTCAATTTAAATGTTAGTCTCAACATATGTAAAATATGACTGGATCAGGTACAGAGAGGAAGAGCTAAAACAACAGTAGAGTCACTGCAAGGGACTAGCTAAATTAGAAATATTCTCCAGTATCTAGAGCAAAAGAAGATATGATAAGCATAAGATCATGCATGTCATTAAAAAACTGAGCACTTATAATTGATCCATTTCTCCTCAAATTCTTGAAAGACAGTGACAGGCTGCAGATTCAACAGGGGAAGCCTTTCACAGAACATGGAGTGAAACTATGAGTAGCATGATGGAGTCACTACAGAGTTCTAGAATCCAAAATATAGAATATAAATCCACCCAGGTGTATTGCATGGAAATATCAATACAAATATTGGCTCAAGAGGTTCCAGAGCAGGACCTTGCTGTGAACTTTTTAATATTTTCATTTAAAAAACAAAATTGCTTTTGTTTTCTTAGTACTTAAATATTGGACAATGTTGTTGGAATTATATTGTTGGGCTGAATTAATCTTGTATCTTACCCAGTACATTCATTTTTACATTGCATGGAAATTAAAATCAAGTTTACTTAATTTTATGTTTTGCATTTGACAGAAAAAGATGATCTGCTCTTCTCCATTCTGCCTAATTTTATAAAAGGGTTTCCTTCAGAAGTTGCTTAAAGGAGAAAAGTGAACAAAAGACAAATAATATAATTTTTCCAAATAGGCCTTTCCTTCAAATTTCCTTCTATAAACTGAACAAAGCAATTTATGAAATGTGCTAGATATGTATGTTGATCTTTGGTTTTGCACAGAGCACCTGGACAAGTGCCGATTTTCTGGAAAGTATAGAAGTGACAATGATAACTTGATCCTCAAAGTTTTGGGGTGTTTTTTTGTCATAGATGTAATTAGCTGTAGGAGCACAAAAGAACTTGGTACCCTCTTTGTTGTGTCCTGCAAATATTCTGTCTGTTCTATTGGAAAATGATAGTATTTCCCTATGGTTTTAAAATTTGCTTATTTTTCATAGGGAAGTACATTTAACTGTTATAATCCATAACATTGTAGAGACTTCTTAAAATTACCAGCAAACCTAGAGCTTTGAAAATTTTGCACTTTTTTCCTATTATTCATAACAAATAATTTTTTAATTCTTAGTTATATTTTTAAAATATTTTAGTTATACATTTAATTAAAAGAATATTCTAAACACAAGCATAAGTGGCATCTCAAGTGGTATTTCTATGCAATTCTAATTTATGTCCATGTTGAAATACTGACTTTTAGTATTTCTTTTTTGGTTTATTATCATATATATTATTCTAGTAACATACAGAAAAAAGTAATATTTTTTCAAGACTCTTTTCAAATATGTTCATCAGTAATTTAATCCACTTGACAACACATGCAAGTTTATAAATTATGTATTTAATTTAGTCTTCCTAAATGACTAATGCTCTTGAAGGACTGAAATAACCCAAAATAGCCCAGGGCTTTGAAGGAAGAGCAGGCCCTTACTGTCCCTGTCCAGCTCACCCAGAGCTTCTCCCCTCCCATTCTCATGGCCCAGGACTCCATTTCAGCCCAGCCACCCATTCCTTCTTCCAGCAATATTTCAGGAAATTTGGTGTTGGTCTCCAGTCCCATCTCCTCCTGGGACTGGCCCCATACCATGGATCACCCCTTGCCCTGTTGCCAGAAGCCAGCTCTGCCTGCAGTTGGTTTCATTTTTAAGGAGTGGTATTAACAACTGAGATTAGCTCAGTGGATGAGACCATGGTGCTAATAATTCCATGGTTGCACTCTTTTTTTTTCCCAATTGCTAATTATCCTGGTATTATACAAGACAAAAATAAAGCAAATATTTTCCTATGGTATTCTTATATCTGTTGTCAGGTCTTATACAATGGAAATTTAAAAGCTCTAAGTAGTAAAGTTTCATTAAACATATGCTCCCTTTCAGAATTTTAGGTAATTTTCCAAATGAATTATTGGATCATTGAAATATCATGTTGGATTTTGTTACATTGGTTTTTCAGCTGCGAAAATGTCAGAGAATCAACACTAGCACCTACAATGTATCATTACACACTTCCTCCTGTTTTAGAAACAAAAGAGAAAGTATTTTTCAACATTTTCATATATCTATCTTGTCGAAAACACAACTTTTTTTTCAAATGCAACTTATTTAATACTTGAATATGTAGAGGGTAGAGGATCTAATGCAAAGCTTATCAGAATTGTTTAGTTAAGGTCTATCAATAGATTTGAAGGTATTTTTTCCAAAATTAAGATGAACATGCAGAAAACTGTTTCTCAGTCTCCATAAGACTTTATCATGGGGGTTAAAGTAGTTTTGAAAAAATCAGGTGGTGTAAAGTTTATGACTACATACCTGAAATCTGGTCTCTAATAGACATAAATTAACAAAGTTTACTAGCTGTCCAAAATGCATTTTACTTTATGGATTTTTTAGACTATCAAAAATCTGTTAGGATACAATATCACCTTAACTAGGAGCATAGTGACTGATTTCCCTAACGTTTTATATTATTAGCTTGAAGTATCACTGATTGAAATGAAAATGATTTGGTCAAAATCTGTTCAGAAACTCAGAAATGCAGGGCTTAAATGGCCCTTTATAATACTGAGAGAAGCACAAGCATTTATTAATCCAAAAGATATTGCTGAGTATTAATGATTGCTGCTATCAGAAGAAAATCAACCTAATAGAACATTCTTGTTGACATAACAAATTGCTTTATGGCTGAAATATTTACAAAGAATGGTTAAATTCTTCCAGCTGAATCATAGTGTAGATATCACTGCTAAATAATGAAAAAACACTGGTGAAAACAGCCATTTAGGTCCGCCAAGTAAATTGATTGTATTTTACTTGTAAAAATTACTCCTTTCAAGCTTTTTGAAGCCATATTTTAGGCGAAGATTTCTTACTCCTAATTAGCACATAGAAAACCAAAAAAAATGGGCACAACATCTACCAAGTCATTCAGTGCTTGATGAATTATCAACTCCTAAACATTACAATAGCAAACAATTATACTTACATTTTCAAATGGAAGTACTTGCAGTGTCCGGTCCATTAAACTGAGCTGTCATATGAAAGTGGAGATCTGCATTTTTCAGTAAAATGATGATGAGGAGAAAAGGGCGAGAGTTAGGGTTATATTATTTTCAAAGTTCTAACCTACATACAATCCCTATATCTTACATATAATAGAATTTTTTAGGGTTAAATTTTCATTTGTATTTGCCACACCCTTCCAACTTTTTCAAATAATCTATCATGGTACACCAGAATTCCTCAAATTATACAAAAACAAAAAAATCAAAAACCCCCCAAACAAACAAAAAAACCCCAAAACCAAACCAAAACAAAACCCCCACCCAAACCAAAACTAAAATAAAACCAAAAACCCCCACACAATCAAAAACGGGAGACCTGTTATTTTGCTCTGCTTACTGTTGAGCATGAGGGGAATGCTCATATGTCATATTTATAAGCCACATTTAGACACCTCTGTCTTTGCAAGCTTTGTTTGATTCTTGTCTCTTAAACAATCAGGCTTCTCTCATAAGTATACTTCATTTAAATGCATGTGAAAAAAGCCATTATTATGCAATCATTTAGTAGATTAGGTTAAAAACAATATCCTATATCAATCTAAAGAATGGGTGATTTTTCAGTTGTAGAAAATAACTTATTTTTCAGCAGCTTGTCAACATAATTATAAAGAGAATTGTTTATGATATTTTGATATGTATTAATTATTAATGGCAACAATAAGAATAACAATGTTACCATATTATTAGATTTATTATGAAAACATCACACATAGTTATTGTGTTGCAAGGACTGGCAAACTGCCAGTTTAATCCTTAGTTTAATCCTTAGTTTAATCCTTAGTTTAATCCTTAGTTTAATCCTTGAAGGATTTTATTTCTACCTCATAATTTTGGAAATCATTAAGTGTTTCATTAAGAGACAAAATAAATGCAATTAAATCTGGTTCAGTACCACATTTAAATGGTTAAGCTATTATTCTTTCAAAAAGCCTATAAAATTTGAAAATTCATGTTTATAAATTGCATTCATTGTTTTTTTTTTGTTTGAGACATTAGAAAGAATGGATAATTTTTTACAGCTGTTCGCTGGGTTTGGAACAGGCACATTTTTCACATAGAACATATAGACATCTGTCTAAAAGATTAGATTACATCTAAATATGAAAAATCTAGAATATTTTGTTTGGTGGTCTTATAAAAATTAAATATTTATTTCAGAGACACTGATTAAAATAACATAGTGTACAAAATATATTTATGCATCTATATGAAAGAAATATATAATCAATCTAGTTAATTAGGTTTAAAATCTATCTAAATTCCAAGAATAAAAATGTGGAATTAAAATGAGAGTTATTAAATTTATTTTAAATATTTATTTCTCTGTGTATATTACATGTTTCTAAGTAAACTTGAACACAAATTTTCTGTTTTGCTTTACAGCAGTGATTGTCACAAATAGGAATAGCTTACTAGACATTATTTCCAGAAGAGAATAATTTCATAGTATCTAACCTTACAGAGCAGACTGAAACAATAGATTAGACTAGATTAATCTAGTTTCTGCTTTAGGAAAATGATACAAATTTTAGAAAACACTATGATAGTCAGAAGAAAACTAGTGGCACTCAATGGCTTATTAAATTCCTTCAAGTAGAGAAGGTATTTAATTCCCTAAAACTGTCAGAATGTTGCAGGATTAAGGGCACAATCCTGATATTTGCATATTTATATATAAAAAAGAGTCAACATTTTATTCTGTGAATCTAGTACCTAGTATGATTTTGGGAAGATTTTCATCCTTTAAGAAGAATTTTGGATGCTCAAGCTCTTCTCTCAAAATAGTTTACATGGCTTAAATAATTGATTTTGATTTATAATCATTGGTTAGACAACCATTGCAGAGAGAAAACAGATTTAATCATTTTGTCCAGTACTGTCTACAGAACATTTCTTCATTGGCTTGTACTTGCTGGAATTAAAAGTAGTTTATAATGATATTTTGTAAAGAGTTCTGTATTCTATTTGAAGGTTTCTGATTATGGCAGAGGGTTGAAAGTAATATTTAGCTAAGTTTCATAATTCTGGTTTTTTTCATTTTTAATTTCTTTTTATTAATTGCAGAGAAAATTTTAATTTAATTTGCCTGAAAAGACAATAAGTAGCTATATTTTGCAAGATGTACCATATCAGATAAGATTTATGATACACAGCTCCAAAGAGATAATTAGAAAGGAAAAATAACTCTAATGTGTGCATAATTGAGCTACGGAATGGAAATGCTTTCATTAGGTCTGTGTGCTCTTTTTGGCTGAGGTAGGGTTAATTTTCTTTACAGTCTCTAGTATAGGGCTATATTTTGGATTTATATGGAACACAGGGTTGATATATGAAGACATTTTTGTTATTGTTGAGCAAGGCTTACACAGAGCCATGATCTTGACTGCCTTTTGTAATGCCACACCGGTGAGGACGTTTTTGGGGCACGGGATATTGGAGACACAGCCAGGACAGGTGACCCCAACCGACTAAAGGGACATTCCAGACCAAGTGACATCATGCACAGTACGTAAAATGGGGGAAGAAGGAGGAAGTGGGGATGTTTGGAATGATGACAACTGCTTTTCATACCTTTTATAGACCTTGATCATACCTCTTTCCTTTGTGCATGGGTTTGTTTGTTTTGTTGTTTGGTTGGTTTTTCTTTTTTTAATTTGGGAGTGTCCTGGGTTGGCCATATGACCTGTTTGTATCCCCAGTCGTCCTCTTGCTTATACTGGACATTAAGTTCTGCAGTTTTAAGTTGGTCCAAGGAAGACAGTGAGAGTGAAGGTGGAGGAAAAAAAAAAAAAAACACTCGCCGTTTGTCTGCAGGATTCTTTACTCCTACGAACCAAGGCTGAGAGAGAGAGCGGAGAGGCTACATTCCAGCGGACAGCATTATCTCTTTTTTTTTTTTTACTCTCTCTGGTGTGTGGGTGCTGGACGAGCACACAGCGGAGGGTTTTTCCTCTGATTTTTCCCGGCTTTTTGCAGGGAGAGACTTTGTTTCTTTTGCTGGGTATTTTTTCCTTTTTTCCTCTTCCTGGGACTGGCTGGCATCGTGTGGGCCCAGGACACCAGGGAACCCCCGGGGGGGCCCCCCCTCGCCAACTCCTACAGCCGGGCCCAGCAATCGGCCCCCCCCACTGGAGAACTGAACCGGACTCAGACGGACTCTGAATCTTCCATCTCTTCAGAGGAAGGAGAGGTTTCATTGTTTTCATATTATCCAAATTTTTCCTATACTTGTAAATATTCTATTTGTTAAATAAATAGTTTTTCCACTTTTTTCTAAGGAAATTCTTCCCGGACCTGTAGGGGGAGGGGCGATTGGAATCGGCTCTTCCTAGAGGAGACCCCCCAGAGGTTTCCTCCTAAATATTTGCCCTAAACCAGGACAGGGAGTTTTTGTTAAATATTTATTTCATATAAATATTTTTCTGTTGTACATAATTTACTTGGAAAAACATGACTACTCTGAATAAATACATTTGCTAAAACAGCAAGTGGTTTCAAGCACTGTAGTGGGCCTAGTGAATATTAAATCAGAAGAAATTAAATTATAAAATAAAGACAGTTCAGGGTATTAAATTTTAAACTTAAAGAACGAGTAATGAATGTTTGCAGAAAGGCAAGGAAAATATTTAGAAAGCAATTGCAGGTCTTCAAATGCACGGTGTAGGTATTGATGAAGAAGAGTTTGAATCTGTAGAAACACTTCTACTATATAATGAAGAAAAAAGTATTTTTGGTATTTACACAACACAATTTCTGACTGGACAGTAAATTCTATGTGATAATATTTCCAAATATCTGCTGGGATTTTTCTCAGTCAAGAAGTGTGATATGGCATTGCATAACTGCAGTGTGAACACGGGTTAGGACCACAGTGGGACATCACTATCCCGTTGTGTAACTGTACTCAGAAAAGTCAGCTTAATACAGCTGTCCCACAGCAGAACAGGAGCAATAAACTAATTTTCTTCTAAGAAATATAGAGCAACAACCGCAAATAATATTTTCTATAACATGATAGGAAAATATTTCAGGTGTAACATAGAGCTAATAAAATTACCAAAAGAAATTAGAGAAAAGCATCCGCTTCCTTGTTCAAATGTGCAAATTACCTCTATGACACAAAAATAACCTAATTCTTTGAAATAAGTGGAAGCAGAAGGAAGAAATAGAAAAGAAATATGAAAACAGAAGTGTAAATGTGCTAACCTTCGCTGAAATCAAAGGTACTATAGAAGATTACGTTAAGTGGGATAAGGACAAAAGGGACATGAGAACTTTGCAAAATCAGCAAGTTTTAATTTCAGACATAAACAGATTTCCATGAAGTTTAAGTCTCAGGGAAAATTGAACAGTTGATACAGTAAGTTCAATCTGAGAGTTGGAAAATAATAATTTTCATTTTCAGAAGGCTAAAAACACACCATAAATCATTAAAAAAATACTTTTCTCTCTTTCTCCTTCTCCCCTATTTTCCACACTTTTTGCCCCTTCTTTTTGCATATCCAAATTCTATATAGAGATATTTTAATAAAATGCCAAAGCTTCCTGGTTTGATGTACTAGTTATGTCATAGCCAGCCTGGTCAAGTTGCGTTAAAGAACACAGACAAGAGATTCACATTAGATTTCAGGCAGAGAATGAAGATAAATGGCTTGGTGCATTTGAGAAGGAAGTTCCTGTGGGATGTGAATGTGAAATGCACTGGTGATGAGCATAGCTATGGCCTGTGGTCAATATAAAAAAATTATGGAAAATAAATCTTCATGCTGGTTTTCTAAACGACACATAATGTAGGCTGTGTGATATCACAGCAGCTGAAAATGAGGAATTCTCTGGAAAGTGAGCTGTCTAAAGCTATACTTCTCAGGCGAGACCAAAAAATAATGATGCTATACCCTCCCATAAGTGAATAATAAACCAAGCACAATTACATAATCAATATAACGGGGAAAAAATCCATTATTATTTTTGCATGAGATGCTGATATAGCAAATTCTGCCACAGATATCATGTGTTGAAACACATGGGTTCTTTCTTACAATCAGAGAATGTTCCTATTTAATAGTCTTTATACCCATGTTTGTTGTGAATTGTTAAGTGAAAATAGGAAAATAAAGACTGAATTTGCCTTTTTAATAGAATCTTCACACAGATTTTCTTTTGGTGCTGTGCTCTGTTGTGAAGTTTTTTAAGAATTTGTTGGAATTAAAGATCTTGAAAGGAAATGCAATGCAACATGAATTATGATTGTGTGTATAAAACTACACTGTGCAGAATGACTTTCAAGATGTCAAAGACCTTAGAAATATTTTTTAGAAGTTAATACTCCTAGTTTCTATCTATGAATCATGGACGGACTCCTGCAATTTCTCAGTTACGCCTCCTTAAACAATAGAAGTGTTTACATTGTGCATTAGTCTAACTCATGATAGACTACAATCAGCACTGCTCAGTAAGATCTTGTACTTATAATACAATGAATTTACTGCTAAAATAGGGGATTTAAAATAATTACTAGCTTTAAAAAAATAGAGCTGAATAAATAGAGGAATAACTTCTTTCCCATACGGGACCAAATAACTTAAATGAGCTTTGTGAAAAATTGATTTAATTTTGGTTTTCCTTTAAGTCATTTTTTTCTACAGTATATCTTGCACAGTATCACAGAAAATATTTAATATGGCAGGTAACTTCATGTGTGTTCTGGGCTTTTACCTCCATGCCATCTTTAAAGTCTCATTTTTCAGTTCTGCCAATTCTTTTTTCTTTCTTTGATTATTCATTTTTAAAACATATTTGTTCAGATTGAACTGTGTCACCTGGAAAGACCTGTCAGATAAACCAACAGCTATTTCTTTTTCTGATGTATCCAAGATTCTGCAAATGGAAAGTACTGACACTGCTTCCAGAACAGTTATTGTAGGTCATGGTTCACAAACAGTGTGGTTGCCAGAAATTGATTTGGATTAGATTTGGATTCTACAGAAGTATTTTAAAAGCTGTTTAGAAGAGATGAACTTCACAGTGATCTACAGTACTTGACTGACCAATTTATTGGCACACATGATGTTATATCTATGAAACAATACTAAATTTTTTCCTCACTCCTAACTTAATGACTTTCTATTTCTGGTTTATTTCATATGTGCATAATTCTTGACCAAAGTATTTATTTTCTGTTTTCTTTTCTAAAACACTCAATAGAATAAAAAGAAAACAGAATAGGCCTTAACCTGGGGGAAAGTGTACGGGAAA
>JAHLSL010000057.1:4568109-4658391 GCA_025920805.1 Petroica traversi | reverse complement strand
AAAAGAAAACAGAATAGGCCTTAACCTGGGGGAAAGTGTACGGGAAAGTTCTCAAAACCAGAAATCTATGTGCTAAATATTTTTCTAAACTCTTTGGCAAAATACATTAATAATAGAAAAGTTGTCACTCTTGTGACTTTTATCAGTCAAAGAAAGTGACATACTATCATTCATCAGGGGAGAAAGATGAAATTTAACCTTCATTCCAATCAGGTGTACTTTTGCTGCTTAATTTCTACTCTCATGTTCCTCTGCAATATTTGCCCCTTTTCACCTTTGGTCTCAAGGCTTCTCTCTGTGACTGTAAGTTTTCCTAGATAAAGAATAATGTTTTAAAATCTCAGCTCTAATTTTTGTTTGCTTTAGCTAGCCTAAGCTAGAATCACCCTCCCAGAGCTAGATTTTGAATATTTGACATGCCCCTTAAAAACAGCATTTCCACATCCCAGTGCTGGCAATCCAGAGACCAACATGTGAAATTTCAGTTTTCCATGCCTTCAACTCCATACTCTGACTTTCATCTTAAGCCACTATTAATTTACAGCATACTTGTCTAAAATTTGGCAGTAAACAAGTGCACCAGGTAAAAACAAATTACTGAATAATTCCAGTTTTTTGATATTCAAATTACTGTCTCTGGCAGATTAATAACTGCAGTTAAGCATGACAGTATTACTTCTGTAATCTACAACTGACATAATGCATTAAAAAATGGTATTTTCTTTAATCATCGGAACTGTGCAGACAATAAGACTGTTGGTTCACTTTTCAAAATGCATTCTTCTGTATGTTATCCAATCCAGTGGCACAATTTAAAATATAAAACTTATTTTCTCTTTTTATTTTCTATAACGTGACCTGAAAAACATTTGACTATGCAAGTACTTAAGGAGATGCAGCAATGAGATAATAGAATTAATTTTATGACCACTTTAAATCAAATGAAGCCATGTAAATAGAAATCATTGCAAAAGAGTTTAGAAAGGTTGTTTTGAATGTCCCAGTCAGAATATGTTGAAATCCTTACATTTCAGTTTCCTGATCCTTTCCAGTTGAAATACTATTCTGTGTTTACAAGGAACTGCACAGTATTATTGCTTGTATCAATCTTTGACATTCAGCTGAGGGAATGGTATTGCAAAACAGTTACAAAATCCCATTCCCTTTTTTCCTAAGGTGCAAGCTGTGACTGTTTTACAAAACTGACTTCTGCTGTGTGGGGAAATTTTGGAAGGATGGCAATGCAAACAAGTCTAAACACAGGTTTATATTGCTGCTAAGGCATGGATGATGGACACACCCCAAACCACTCCAAAATACCAGCAGCTATAAAGCGTGATGAAAGAACAGAACTGGTATTCCAGCTATACATCTTTCACCAGAGAACCAAGTAGCACATAAAATACTTCATTATTTTCTTCTGCAGGGTAATGACAAACCATGTCCTAGGAGGGACAGTAGTATCTAGTAGTCCGAATTTATGGGAATGCTGTCTTTTTATTAATTTTCTGTCAGCATTTTTGGGATACAAATCAAGAGATAGCTTCCTGGAGGCTGAGACTGAACATTTTGACAATATCATGCAGGGGTCTCTCCAATGACTCTTCAGCTCAGGGAAAAAGAAAAGCTAGAAAACTTAAAGCACAATATAACTGTTTAAATTTTATTTAAAAATATTTAATGCCATCTATGAATACCATTTATTATTATTTCAACCATTTAAGACCACAATTCAGAGTAAAGAAAAAAAGATCTTTATGTGAATAACTTGGAATTTTTTATTACAAAACACAAAGTACCATAAGCCTTTCCAAAAAGAACCTAGATTCATTCAGCATAAAGCATCTTATAAGCAAACAAAATTAGATGGGAAAATGAAATTCTGAATTTTGCTTGTTTGTCTACTTTTTTTTCCCTGTATGAAAAGAATTCATACGTAAAACAACTGGTGGGTGTTTGCTTTTGGGGTGATATCAAGGGAGATTTTCTCTCTACTGTTAGGACTGATACTGTAACGCATAATTGCCTTAGTCAAATTTCATCAAAGGAATGAAGGACAGCCATTTTATGCATAAGAAAGCACAAAATCTATCCCAATAATTATTCTATGATGTAGTATTGGTAACAATTGGAATCTCTATTGATCACCTGCAATTTAAAAATTGTTCTTCAAAGCAAGAGCTGTAAAATAAATACAACTTCATAGAAAATGTCTTTAAAATATTTCAGTGATTAATTTTAATCATCAAAGTGAACAACTCTTTGGTTTAAAAATGCTGAAAAGTCAACACATTTTATTTGGAAAAGACTTGTAAGGGAAATGTGACTGAATAACTCTGTTTTAGGAAAATGAACTATGAAGTTTAAATTCTTATAGGAATTCATGCATTTAAAATATATAATTGAAATTAATGAAAAAATTAGAAAATTTCACCATGATAGGTTAGAAAAATCAGGGGGTTTAGATAACATGCAAAGAGATTATAATCTATTTTTTTCTATCCTAATTTATAACTGTTATGGAAAAATATTCAATAAGTTATTTTAAGCCACTATCTAAATTTCTAGTATTCTTATCAATACATTAGGCTGAGTCAGTTGGGGAGAGTGTGTTGCTGGAGTCAAGAAAGGGACTGACTGTGCAAGCTGTCTTCCTCTATATTATACTCCACCCATAAAACTGCTTAATATGATCTACCTTGATCTGCAGGGCTGGTGGATGAAATTTCAAGAGCACACTTATCAGATACCACAATAATTTCTGATAATGTCTTTATCCAAAGGTGTTAGGTGAAAATGAGATCTGGTTTGCAAATTGTGTAACTGAAATTACATGCTACTAATAACATATTGCAACTAACCACAATCTATAAAAAGTTTATGTTTTCTTTTGATATCTGACAGAATTTTATAAATATATAGATATATGTACATATATATATAGATAGATATATGTGTATATATATATATATATTCCCCAATATATATACATTTATAATTTGTATTTTACCAGTTTGGCCAGAATTCTGACATGCAGAAAGAAAGGAAAAAATTCCTTTACAATGATGTTTATGATTTCTATTTATCCTCTTTTTTCTTAATTAAAATAAAGATTTTATCTCACACCACAGATATTAGTTGGGTTTTTTTTTTTATTCCCCACCCAATTCCTTTATGGTGTGGGGTGGAGTAAGTGAGTATCTGTGTGGTATTCAGTTGCCAGCTGGGGGTTAAACCATGAGGAATTCTTACATTTTGAGGACTCAATCTTCTGTAGAGAATCCCTATAATCAAATAGTTCTCAACATTCTCCCTTGCATTGAAAGCGGTTCTCAGAAATAGGATGAGCACTTGAGAGGAACAGTAGAGGCTGCCTTGACTAAATGAAGTTTGAAGTGGAAGCAGGTGTAAAAGGAAGTAATTTTAGTGAAAGCTTTAGCTTGGATAGATTTTTGTAACCAGTAAGTGTTGTTAATCTTGAAGACTAATGAAGTACTTAACTTTAAACCTTTAAACCAGGCCTACTGTATTATCAGGTCTTGCTTTGCATTTACCTTGTTGACTTTGGAAATATTCACCTGACATACTTGTAGCTGTATCCGTTAAACTCACTTTTTCTGCTGGGGACATAGTATTTTTTTCATGTTCAGAATATTTTATACTCATCATGGGTGGGCATGCTGTAAACATAATTCAAAACTGATGGTCTCATCATCTTTATTAAATTCCCAGTATTCAGGGGAAAAGAAGGGCTTAGACAGTATCAGCACATCCCAAAAATTCAAATTAAATACCTTATATTCCACGAATTTTGAAATTTTTTTGAATTCCCAAGTCCCTTTGAGTTTTGTTTCTCTACTTTTAAGCTCATAAAGTAGAAATTGCTGTTGATTCCAATTGTGGAAATTATTTTAATTTCTTTAGTTTAAATTTCATTGGACAGAACAAGTTTTTGTTCCTAGAATTTGAAGGCTATTACTGCTCCTATTTGGGTCTTCTATGTGAAACAGACCCATATTTCAGCAGACCAGTTTTTCCATATCTCGATTTATCAGATCTTAAAATTCTTGCCATGTGCTTTCCCTTTACCAGAAGATTTATACTTTTTACCTGCAGTAATTATTTTTGCAGAAATAGCAAAAAGCTAAAATAGCTTGTTCTGTCTTCCTCCAGAAATAGTTCATAGGTTTGGGATAGAAGCTCTCTTGGAAAGTGTGATTTTCAAGTCCCTTCATTATTACAGCACCCTGGATACAATACCCTGACAAGCTTTGTTGTTTCTATTACTGTCAATAATCACTTTTTATAGTCAGGCATTTGATATTTGCTGTGTTCATGTTTAAGTTTTTGATCACGGATTTGATGCCACAATCTTTCACAATGTATGTGTTCTTTAGATGTAGGCTTAAAAGAAGACAATCCTGGAAAGAAAGTTTGGAAAATTTACTCTAAGTAAACTACTTTGTTATAATTTGCAATTGCCATCAGAATACTTTTAAGCAAGAGCATATTGTGCATTAAAAATATTTTATTTAAGGTTTTTTCAATGCTGAAGGGTATATAGAGCAAGAAAAATATGTTTTTCAAATATATTTTTATGATTATATGATATATGATTATATGATTATAACTAATTTCTATATGATGCATTAAAAATGTTATCATTCTGTGTTCTATTTAATAAGATTAATTTTATAACACTTATTAAAGATTATTTACAACTATGGATGGAGATAACAAAGAGTGTGGGATGCATTGTCATTTCTAAAGATATTTACCAAAGTTTTAATGGAATCTAATGTAAATCATTGCGCTACAACTGGAAATTCAGTTCCATTTCCAGACTGAATTTTTTTAATTTTTATTTTTGAAATGAAGACTTTTATATGCTTATATTAAAGATTTATGGAGTCTTAACTACTAGTAACAGCAGTATCCCATTAATAGTTGCATATTTAAAATTAAATTATATGGATACAGACTTACAGATCTTTAGATCTTTAGATCTGTAAGTCTGGTATCATAATTTGCAAGGGTGAAGATAGAGCCTAGCTCAATTTGTAGTGGATCAGATTTTGTTAAGTGGGTTCATGGCTTGAGGGAGGAGCAATATTAATGTAGTTAAAGAATACACAAACTTGTCTCTAGTTTTTAAATATACATCTTATTTAAAGACATATACTCTTTATTTAAAGAGTAAGGTTCTTTCTAAGGGAGGAACTAATCTCTGACAGAGATTATTAACAGATATTTTTGAGTTCCAACTTGCATTTGCCTGGCTTTATATAAACATTTTAAAATTTTATTATAAGGTATCTTAAAACTTAATTGAGGTTAGTGTTAACTTAACTAGTTAGTGCTATACTAGTCCATTCCGTGTAATCAGAGCTACATGATCACTAAAGATTAATGCATACAGTATTTTCAGTACTGTCATAAGACATTCAGGCCATATCCATATCTTATAAACAGATATTTCTTATCTTTCCCTGCTTCTAAAAATATTTTCTCAATCTAATAGTTCAAACTTACAGAAAAATCTTGTTGAATATATGAAACAAGCAACCTTTGTCTTTGATACAGAAAAGCTGTAGCGTACAGTTTGCTGTCACAAAATGAAACACAAAATCATAAACAACAAAATAATGCTTTCTATATTCATATTAAAATATTTTCAGATTTTTCTTACAAAATGCGTGATTTATTGCTAGAACCCATTATCTTATAAGTAAAGTCCAGGCTCACTAAAAGTCACTTTGTCAAAATCCGACTGGATATCTTTTCCCTTCTTGAAAATTCATACAACCATCCTAACAATTTTTCTTGTCATGGAGTGTGAACAGCAAATGAATACCCATAAGAAATGCTCTAGGGAGAAGCAGAGTATGGAAACGGCAGGAAAATTATTCATCATGAAAATTTTCGTGTCATAAATTTTTTTTTATATGTAACTGAGCTATATGATTTTAGAGTAAGATTAGCTAGACATTACATATTGAGAGTAGGACCTAAATTACAGAATCATCAAATATGTAAGGTTGAAAGGGACCACTGGTGGAGACATGGCACCATAGGATGATGTCCAGATTGTTCTGCAATATCTCCAATGAGGTCACAACCCCTCTAGGCCACCTGTTCCAGTGCATGGTCACACGCACAGCAAGAAAGTTGTTCTTCATATTCAGGTGAAACTTTCTGTGCATCAGCTTTTTCCCATTGCCTCTTGTCCTACTGCTTGGCAACACCATTTTCTGGCAAAGGTCTGATTTCTTCAGTTTTTTGGTTCTAATGAGTAGCAAAAACTTCTATTTAAACAGATATCACCAATTAATTTATCAGGTAGCCTATAAAAGTGAATTTCTTCTAAAACTGGTCTTTGCCCTCTTCCACTGTGCACCTTCCCCAAACCCCTTTTATGTAAGTTTTCTTGTTGAAGTTTCTTGCCTGGAAAATCCTTTATTCTTTCCCTTTGTGACCTACAGTTCCTTTCCCTCTTTTGTTTTTTTTATATATCTGCCACTTCATGACAGAAAGGGCAACGTGAAATTTACTGAGAGTTATACTGCTTATTGTATTTTTACATTATTTTGCTAAACGAGATCAAGAAACTGCTAGATTTAACAGCTTGTAGTCATACAGCAAACAACATAACAAGGCAACAGATGAACAAAACCTTAATTGCTGCATATATCTAACTTGACAAAATGAGCAACAATTCATATCCTTCAATTACAAAAGGTTTTTTCTACTTTTTGAGTGAACATATTATATAAATACAAATTAGCAACTGTATAAAAGGTATTTATTCCTAAGACTCATCAAATATGTACCTTCTGAGGTCCTGAGTGATGTACTTCAATTGTGCTACAATTCTTTTTTCTGCTACAGCTTACTCCTTCCTCCACCCTGATAGAGTTTCCAGAGAGGTGCTCTGAGGAAACAAGCCTTCCTTGAGATTAAAATTAGTTATGGCTTAATGCTGAAACACTCAAATACTTCAGAGAGATCAGATTCTTAAATCTTGGAATTAAATACAGTCTTTCATGCTGTTCAGATATTTTTTTTTAAAAAAAGTGTGTCCTTAAAACTAGAAATTATTTTGGATCAGTTCTATTGACCATATTTGTTGATGGTTTTTATTAGGTTTTCTCTCTTTAGTTTATCAGTTTGTGTAGAGAATTAGAATCTCAGAAGAAAAAGATTGATGATTAAGTGTGAATGTCAAGGTTAAGAAGCAAACTTTTTTTTCCCACTGTACTTGAATAAATTTTCTCTGACAACTGCTTTTTGAAACTAA
The DNA here is from genome assembly GCA_025920805.1 of Petroica traversi. NCBI lineage: Eukaryota > Metazoa > Chordata > Aves > Passeriformes > Petroicidae > Petroica > Petroica traversi. The sequence goes on along the minus strand of JAHLSL010000057.1, from coordinate 4,651,094 downwards.
CTGTAATGTACCAGAGAATACAAATATCACAATGTCCTGATTTCTTAAGCATATAGCAGAAATTTACTGTGACTTTCATATGGAGAGGCAAGCTTTCCTAACACATCCTATAAGGTTTGCATGACCACATGACATACACTCCATGTAAACAACCCCCTAAAAGCATCTGAATTTTGAAAATTTGTTGGAAACTACAATAAATGATCAGTTTTGACACTCATTTAATGGTATTGGATTTGAGTGGCAAGGTTTTGGTAGCAGAGAACCTTCAGGGGGGTGGCTTCTTGCCGTGTGTCTGACAGAGCCAACCCCAGCTGGCTCTAAGATGTACCCTCATCTGGCCAAGCCCAAACACATGAGTGAAGGTGGGAGCACCTCTCGTATAATGTATTTATGAAGGGTAAAATTGCTGCACAACAGAAACTGGGAGAGAGGAGTGAGATATGTGAGAGAAATAGTCCAGTCTACACCAAGGCAAGCGAAGAAAGAGCAGTTCCAGGTGCCAGAGCAGAGATCTCCCTGCAGCCCATGGTGCAGACAGGCCATGGTGGGGCAGCTGTGCCCCTGCAGCCCATGGAGGTCCACAGTGGAGCAGAGATCTGCTGCAGCCTGTGTAGAACCCCACGCTAGAGCTGGTGGATGCCCAAAGCAGGCTGGAAGCCCATGGAAAGCCCACGCTGGCATAAAAAATGCCTAAAATCTAAAATATGCACCACTAGAAGGAATTTAAGATGCAATTTCATGGGACAAATTCTGGGTCCTGAAACCAAAGTTCTAATTAATTGAATATCCCCAAATTCCAAAGGTGTAATTGGCAATGCCCAAATGCCTAAATATGGTGGTAAACTGATAGCTTCTGTGGCTTCTGGAAGAAGTAATAATCCTGCAATTATTACTTTTTTTTTGTTTTTTTTTTGTTTTAAAGTAGAGCAGAAGTAATATTTTTAAGAGACAGTAATGGTATGTTTCATGTGACCTGGGGGAAGAGTACGTGTTACATAAGAGTTGACTGCAGATCTTCCACCACTATTTACTTACTCCATCACCCTGAAATAACCTTCACCTTTTTTCTTCAGCATTTGTGGTCAGTACTCTATCTGAACTAAAATTCAGTGCTGAGGACAGAAGATTAGCAATTATTAATTGAGCAGATTATTAATTGAGCAGAAACACTTTGATCACATTACAGTGCTTTTTGGAAGGGGGAAAACAAATTAAATTATAATAGAGTACATTTGCTCTGGGCAAATTTTCTTGCATGTTAAGTTCTGAAATGCGAATTTTGCTTATAATTGAAAACAGTATAAATACTCAACTATTGTTCTCCCTCTAACATTGGTTCAGATTACATTTTTTTTTTTAACTTGCCTGGAAAGACACTGATTCACCCTTTGTTACATATGCTGTATGAATTCCTGGTGCTAAATTAATGAGTCATTTGTAATGTCAGCTGGAGACAAGAAGCTATGAAGCCAAGTGGAATCCTGTGAGGAGAAATCTCATGATGCTCTGGCAACATTTTTAAGACCTGTCTTTCTTGAATCCTTGAAGAAATGCTAGTAATTAAAAAGTTAGTTGCTGCATTCATTTATTACAAAACCCTTATGCACACACACATATACATACGTTTAACTTGGACTCAAAAATGTCAAATTGTGCTTTAGTGTTTCATTTTTCCAATTTGCTTCTTATCAAAGTTCTATAAGCTACACAAATTTGTCCTAAGACAAGTGCTGGCAATAGAAATTTTATACACAGAATTTTTTCCCTAAATTTCTATTGCCGCTTTAAATGGAAATTTTTTTATGTATAATATTGAATTTTGGTAACAAGAATAGTTTTGGTATATTCACATGTATTTTAAATTCTTCTAAAAAAATACACATAAACCACTTTAAAATCTTTGTCAAATTTCTTAGCTTTAGAATTCAATGTGTAGATCATACACATATTTATTAAATAATGAAGGATTTATATAAAAATAATAGTTTTCTTATATAGCTTCTGAATCCAAAATGGAAGGATAAAACTTTTCTAATTTTCTAGCTAATTTAGTTTCACCTCTATATCTTTTCCGGCAATTTTTGTTCTGTTCCTATTTTATCCTGAGATCACAGTTATGGAATTCTAGCAACATAAAAACTTGGGATTGAACAAGTTTCCAAAACAAAAAAATGCTTTGGAAAGGACCATGGAAAGCACTTTTTTCTGTCTGTAGGATTGTACTTCAAATTCACATTACCATTTTTCTTGTGAGATCTCTTCTTACAAGAAAGATATTTGAAATTCTGATTCTGCTTTACATTCAAGTGATAAAAATTATCTCAGTTTTAGCCAGTGTGTTTCAGTCTTTGTGATTTTATTGCAACTAAGTGTAAGTAACCAGTAGGTACCTTCTAAATTGATATCAGGAAATATTTTACATCTGTAAAATATATACACTTTCTCTGTAATTAAGTCAGTACTCATAAATCTGCCTCTTCCTTTATTCAGAAAATTCTGCAAGTCTTTTAAGTAAATAAAAGCCATACACCTCAAGGAAAAAAAGTACATAAAAATAGGGCAACTGGTGAAAGAGATGAAGAAATTAAAGTAATTTCAGCATTTCAGAAATGCTGAAGAGTTGGAAATCTGAACTTGAAAGTCTGAGTTCTTTACAGAGTCTTGTAGAAATCTCAGGTATACTTCTAGGTCACCAAAAAATCTCCAGGGACTGGGGAAAATAACAAGAGGTGAAGTGATATCAGTATTATCTTTGCATCCTTAATTACATTATTTCAGAATACTGCTGATAAAAGACCTCACTCAGCACAACATACATGGTGCCAGAAATATACATTAGTATTAGTGGGTCCTATTAAGAGTGAGTGCTACCCCTACATTTAATTAGTTTTGTTTATTACACTCTTTATACTAAAACTTCTCTAGCAGTGCACAGGCAGTGGTCTGGATCCCTGTGATTTTCTCTTCATATAGATGTAGAGGTATAAAAAAATAAAGGAAAATATTATTACAACAATGAAGATGCAATAAAAAAATAATAAAACAAAGTCATTAATCTAAAAGGCTTGCTCATGCTAAATAACTTATTAAAAAAAAAAAAAGTTGAGTAATTTGTTCTTTTTCTGATTCTATTCTCCTTGTGCTCTGAAGGTAGTGAAAAAAACAACCCACAACTGTTTAAATCTGATTTTAATTAAAAAACATTCTGTTTGATTATAGTCAGAGAAAATAATCCAGATATTTCTCTATTCTCTATCTCTCTTCTCCCCCTACCCACAACCCCTTGTCCCTTCTTGTCTTTAAATATTTCAGGTGTTTGATTATTGTTCTGTTAGCAATTCTGCAGGTTTGTATTTTGTCAGTATATCAATGAGTTACTTTAATCAATATGCTTTTAAATATTCCCCTTTATTCATTCTCTCTGCCTATTGGCTTATGAGCAAAGCTAAGAAAATTATTCTTGCTGACAGTCGTTATAGGTTTAGGACTCTGAGCAGCTGCCTTCAGGTTATTTCCTACAGCTTCAGTGTGGAGTTGTCTGTAGGCTGCAGTGTGAATCTACTCTGATGTGGCCTCTCATGGGTTAAAAACAGGACAACGTCATTACCAGGGTCTTCTCATCAGGCTGCACAGCCATCTCTGTTGTGGCATCTGGAACACTTTCTGCCCTCTTTCTTTCCTGATGTGGTTTTCTTCAAGTCTGTTTCCCTCACATTTTTCTCGCTTCTCTCTCCTAGTTGTCCCTCAGCACTATTTATCCTTTCTTAAATAATGTTTTCACAGGGGGACTACTGGCATCATTTAGCTTTGGTCCAGTGGGTCTGGTCCATCTTGGATGCTGCTGAAATTTGCTCTGTTTGACACATACATTTCTGGTCTCTTCTCAATAATCTCAATAGTTTCTGGTCTCCTTTCAGAGAAGACATTGCTACAGACACACCACTACCAAAAGTTTATTATGTAAACTCAGTGTGACCCCAAGTCCAACAGAATTTTGATACTGCTGTTTTACAGGTCTACACCTTTATAAAAATGCTTTTTTCATTCTTTTCATAATTTCATATTTTAATTGCCTATAAAGAAATTAAATAAATAAAATAATAACACCCCACCACACCTTATCCTGAAGTTGATAATTTTTTTGTTGTCTTCTTTTTTGTTATTGATTGCTCTTGGATTGGGGACTGGGGCTTATATTTTTGATACTTACTGAAGTTCCAAGTTCAACACATTTTCGTATTAGCAATCTACAAAGTTTATATTGAATTTCTTGTCTTCTGCTTCCTTCCAAACTTGACTAAAATGAACTATGACATCACTTTCCAACAACTTTTTCTCTCAGTTGCAAGTTTTCAGCTGCTCTTTACTACAAATACATCATGTATCTTCTGCTTCTAGTGGCTTCTCACAGAAGCCACCCTTTCTGCTCCCCTGCCACCAAAACCTGGTCACAAAAACCAAACACAAATACATAGCAGGCAAGTAGAAAAATTGAGAAAGAATTATTAAAAAATAATATTTCTATTTAGCATGTAAAACTAGCTGTTTGTATCTCCATGGTAACTAATTGCTGCTCTCTGTTTGATTGATGACAGGTTTACTGTCCTAGATATTTTTTAGTTTTATTTGTAAATAATTTTCTGAAACATAAGTACTGCATTCAGACCTCTAATCACTTATTATGAATTTGTAGAGATATAATTTGAAAACAAGCCTTTAAGAGTTTTCCCCTCATTTTAAATGCAGTTAATATTGCAGATCTGAAAAACTGTTTTTTCTGCATTTGTACTGTTGATTTCAGTAATAATAAAACTAATTGCCTGTAATCCAGTAACGTATAATTACACCTAGCTTGATTTAGACAAAGATGTAGATATTTCGTAATTAGATCACATGAAGCATTATATGAATAATTTATAAGAAAATATGATTAATGAGATCATTTCATAGACTTAAACAAATATTCCAACTGAGCTATGGGTACACTGTGTGAGATTCACCTAATCTGACTTTCCCTGACTAACAAATAGCAACCTAAGCCTAAATTGTTCTCTTAAGAGAGTCTCCATCACTAATGAAGAGTAGCCAACAACACACCAGGCAAGGGAAAATACCGGCCAAGTATTTTTTTCAGCTTAAGATAGCATTAATTAACATATGGAAACATCTACACTGTTAGAATATTAAGCACCTGCATTAAACAACACTCTCCAGAGCCTTTGGAATGTTCATCAAGGACTGGAAAAGTATTACTTGAATGGTCTATACAAATCATAAGGTTTTTTAGATTTATCAGTTCCATATTTGTGCTTAGTATCACAATTAAAATTAAGTAGAGAATCATCTATTAGATACTCAGTTTGAATCTGATATCTGATATTAGTGATCGTAACGTAGACTCAAAAGAAGCCATTATTTCAAAAGAAGCCTTTGCTTTTGAGTAATGATGCTTTAAATGACATATGCTATATAACATACTTCACTATAAAACTTGCAAAACTCAAGTGTTTAAGGAAAATTAAATTTTCCTCTGCTTGCTTTTAAAGAAATAATATGTTTGCTTGCTTCTGTTTAAGTTCTAAAGGAAAATAGTTGGAAGGTGCGAGCATGTTTTAAATTTTATTTTCTAAATAAAGTAGATGAAACTAACATTATTTTAAAGACAATTAATATCAAAATTTTTATCCCTTGATTGCATATTGAATCAGTTTCTAAGGATGTTAGAAAGATGACAGAAGATATGTGAATATACTAATCTGTGGAAGCTTAATAAATAACATTAAGTGCAGATAATGTAGGAATAACATCTTACACAGGCAAATGGGTCAGCTATGTTATTTTGCCTGGAAAATTTGCTTTTACACCTCTCTGTCTTTATAATTTCTTTTCTCCATGGCTGTAAAAATTACATCCCTCTCCCACCCCCAGAATACATTTTTAGATCCCTTTTTTGAATCATTTATTTTTATGCTTTGCTTCATTAAAAAAAAAATCAATTATTGCTGTTCAAAGAAAAAATAGGTGTTTTTTTACAAATGTTAATGAAAACATCTGAGGGAATGAGTGACACTTTTACAGGAAGAGAATACAAGGTTTTTGGCTTTTGTCGTTAGCTATAGATAATCATAAATTCATTCAGTTTAGAAACTTTTCTTGTTTATTTTGCATGGATGTTTGGCTGTTTAGAAAGTTTGAGCAAAAGTAGGTCTGCAGTATTCAAACGCAGGGAGAGTGAAGAAAATCTGTTCTTACCATTACCAAGCAGGAGGGAGACAGAAGAAGCCTGTAAACTCTTTATAAGCAGCCCTAGAGGTGAAATGGATGAGGGCTTTGAGATGGAATTTGACTTGGAAATAATTCTCATTTAAATGAAGTACCTTGCATTCAGACAAAATTGGTTTTGACTTTACCAAGGTATAACCTTTTGCATATTGAATACTGACTACAGTAAAAAGGTTTTAAGCGTCTTTTTCACCTTCTCTCTTCCTTGCCTCAGTACATAAAATTTTCCTTCCACATGAACATTAAAAGTATAAAATATTTCTTGCAGCAAACAGTGAAATATCATATATTGCCTAAGATTGGCAGTATCTCCTGTTTATTTCCTATATACTAAATTGCTGAAACTAGCTTTTATATTTCTGGTGGTTTGTTGTTTATTTTGTTTAAGAACTTACAATTTATACTCTTTGCACTGTCTTCACTGCCATCAAGGAATAGCTCTCTTTTACCCAGAATGCCTCTTTAGTTCCAAAACCTGTGAATTCTCTATCACATGTGTCTAATTTGCAGGAGTATGAACATTCACAGAATTGAAACTCATACCAATGTTCCATGGTCTCAACTGCTAGTCCTCTTTTCTCAGGAGACTTATTTCTCTCACATAATCTTAGATTGGCTCCCAATTATCCTTCTAAATCAATATAGCTATTGCAGCAAACTCTGGCAGCCTTGGTTAACTCTCAGTCATTAAGAGTAAAGAACTCCTATTAAGTGATTTCATAAGTGATAACACTCTGTCTGTACAACAGGGAGATAGGTTGGATTCAAATTACAGTTTCAGAGGGCCGGAAAAAGTGACCTTTCCTGTCCATTCTTTATTCCACCAGGACTCCTCTGTGTGAATCAGTTAGGACAAGAAAGTATTTACTAAGTTTTCCTTGCATGAGAAACTTTAAACTAAAATTGGAATGTCTTTCCAATTTGGGGACCCAAGATTACCTCATATTGACTGGGCCTGTCGTTTTCCTCTTAATCAAATTTACCATTCCTCAAGATCTTTGAGAATTTTTACTTTCATTGATTATTTCATTTGAAGTCCTCTAGCATAAATTTTTCGGAATGCAGTATTGTAGCTGCTGCAGCCACTAAGTTATCCATCTTTTGCACATTTTGCAGAGTATTTGCTCCTTTTCTTATAAATAAGCATTTTCCTTTGAATAAACACAAAATTTAGTTGGTTTTAATAAATTTAGCATAATATGCACAAACATTCAAGTGAAGACTTTCAAACAGGGACAAAATTATATGGACAAAATCACAGTAGAGAAGTTTTACTAAGAATTTCGGTCAATATATAGGATTTTAAAAATTAAATTCAAAATATAAAGTCAAACTGACACCTTTTTTTTAAAAACTATTAAAAATGTAAATAAATGTAGACAGATATCAGGTTATTTTTTCAAAGGATCCAATGACAATAAAGTCTGAGAAAGAATTTCTAGAATCTTCTAGACAATTAGCTAACTGGATCATTTAAATTTTTTCCAAGTTTCCTTTCTGTGGTGCCTGTTCAAGATGTGTTCATTCAACGGCAAGACAATTAGTGCAGCTAATAACTTGTTAGACAGTCTTCTCTGAAAGACATATGTACAGATAGTTGAGAATAAACACTAGCTGGAAATTCCTCACACCATTGATTTATGGCAGTAGACTAAAGATTGGGTTTCCTCAGTTCAGAATATAATACTGAGGCAGAGAAATGCAGTTCCACATCTTTCCCCAGCTCACCTCACTCATCAGGGTAAAGATGTCAAGCTTCTCTAGGAAGCATAGGCCCTTTCCAGTCCACAGGAGTTCAAGGAGCAGCCCAGAAAAACTAACAAATATTTGACTACTTTTGCTCTGAAACATCAAGATTCACACAACTTTTGGCAATAATACTGATTACTTTTTTAACTAGACTTATTTGATATAAGATCCTAATGAATATTCTCTGGGCAAATAGAATTGCCATTGCAACTTCCCTCTCAAAAAAAAACCAAAAACCAAAAAAACACATGCTTTTTGTTATTCTTTTAAACTACAACAAACTGTTAAGAAGCAGATCTTCAAAAGCAGTTAGGTGCTTATTTCACTTTGTTGGGTAAGAGAGACACCTGAATGTGCCTGAGGAATCTGATCCAATATTTGCTTCTTTTCCCTAACTCCTACACTCTACTGCATGCTGTCATTCCAAAACCTTATCCTTGTAGTGAACTTATAGACATAACTGATAGAAAAATTAATAGTTTTTGACATATAAAATTCCCATTATTACTTATATTCTGACATAAATAAATATAGCTTAATGATTTAAATAATTTGGTGGGAAAAGGCAATATCTTTTGTAAGACCCTCATAGTTAAAAGAAACAAACTTACTGTTAAAATTAATGGGCCTGTTTTGGCTCACAAAACTAAACTTGCTTAAGTTTTAATGGTGCCAAGAACTCTAATTAGTCATTACCTTCACAATATGTCCTACTTAAATACCACATCTTTCATAATCAAAGATCTGAATTTGACTTGCTCACAGACTTCTGAAAGAACTCTGTAACTATTTTTATAAATTTTCCTCTTTGCTAAAAGTGTACTCTTTTACTGTACTGACAGGAAGGCTGTGAAAATAATTGATAGATTTGTGCTGCTAATGCATTAACTGATAGCTGAGTACAGCAGAAAGTAATTTTGGATAAGGACTCATGTATTTTAAAGGGTTATTCAAAGTTTTTTTTGCAGTATCTTATGCTAAGAAGTTATTCCTTTGCCTTAGTGCAATACCAACAGGTGTGCTTAAAATAGCTCTTTCTAAATCTAGCTTTCCTTTTATTTGAACAAAAATCACATATAAAAGTACACACCTTCTAGTCATTCATTTTAACAGACATAATGTAAATTAAAGGGTGCTGCAACTACATTTATTGACGAGGACAGTTTTTTCTAAATTATTATTTATACCGTGATATCTCTTACCCCTTGTACCCAGTGACTTCTATTTTGTAAGAAATCTCATATTTAAAAAGCACTTTTCATACTTCAAGCCATCTGTCTGGGTTGATATACTTTTACCTTATGATGATGAATTTCATGTTACTTTAAAATATTCATTAAAATAGAAATAAAATGTATTGCAAAAAATAAAAGGAAGGACAATAATTAAAATCTCCCACTTTTTATGCAATTATCCTAGAGAGTACCACTTTATTTCTAAATGATGGTACAAATATTTCAGACAAAGAGGGATAGCTGAGTCTAGTAGAATTCACAAATGTCTCTTCTGTATATGCACGTCTGTTTCAGGATATAAGCACCAAAGGTGGTGTTCAGGTGGTGTGGTTTAACACTGGCCCAGTGCCAGACACCCATGAAAGCCATTCGCTCACCCTCCACAGCTGGGCAGTGGAGAAAAAAATGTTAACTAAGGGTTCATGAGTTGAGATAAGGACCAGGAGAAAACACTACAAGGAGAAAACAGGATCAACTTGCCTGTTACAAAGTGAATTTATTAAAAAAAGAGTCAGAGGAGGTTAATGAGAAGTACAATAAGTGGGCTTAAAAACACCTTTTCAACTCCAGCCCCTCCCTCTTTCCCAGCGACAGCACAAGGAGACAAAGTGGGGGGGGGGGGGGGGGGGGGGGGGGGGGGGGTTTGGTCTGTTCATCAGTGAGATTTTCTTCTGTTGCTCTGGGAGAGGAGTCCTTCCCCTGTGAGACCACGGGGCCCCTCCCATGCGAGACAGTTCTCCGTGAACTTCTCCAATGTGGGTCCACTCTCACGAGCAGCAGTTCTACCACATGTGCTGCAGCATGAACTTCCCCCATGGGCACACAGTCCTCCCAAAACTGCTGCTATGTGAATTCTCCCCACGGGCACACAATGCTCCCAAAATGCTGCGGCGTGGGTCACTTTTTCCACGGGGTGTAGTCCTCTAAGGACAGGCTGCTCCAGCCTGGGACCAGGGGCTCCCGCTCTCCATTGGGTCTCCCACTGGATCACAGCCTCCTCCAGGCATCCTGGGCACCTCCCCCAATGGCTGTGGGTGGATCTCTGCATTCCCCGTGGATCCCCACAGGATGTCAGTGGATCTCTGCAGGGGCACAGCTGGTTCACCATTGTCATCACCACAGGCTGCAGAGCAACCTCAGTCTGGCCTGGAGCACCTCCTTCCCCTCTTTCTGCACTGACCTTGATGCTTTCATGTGGTTTCCCTCACATGTTCTCACCTCCTCCTCTTCTGTGACTAGAAAAAAAAACTGTGTGACTTTGTTTTGATTTTCTTCTTAAATATGTTATCACAGAGGCATTACTAACCTCTCTAACTGCCCCAGTTTTAGGCAGCAGCATGTCCACCTTCAGAGCCATCAGGGATTGGCTCTGCTGGACATGGTGGAAGCTTCCAGCAACTTCTCACAGAAGTCACCTCTGTGCCCTCCCCCCTCACTACCCAAAAACCAGGCTGTGCAAAACAAATGGATCAGGACAATCAAAAGTTTTAAATCTGTTGTGGACAACAGAGTATAGATGAGTTTTAGTCCCTCACAAAAAATTGTGAAGTCATCCTCTTGCTGTGCATAAATTTATTTTGCTGCTTTGTGCAATTATATCAACTGGGTTTTCCATAAAACAAAGAAGGAAAAACGGGCCAATATTTTCTGAAAGAAATACAAACAAGGAGTCATAGAAAGAAACAAAGTTATAATGCCTAAAAGGGAGAAAACCTTAAAAGATGAGTGGGAGCTATCCTTTGAAGTATAAAGTTGTGGTATGATCAAAAGCTTATTGTAGGTAATGGAAAGATTTCTATTGACTTCATTGGCCTTTGAATTCAGTACAGTTTAGAGAAAAACAATAAAGTTATCTCCTTTTCCCTATCAGCCCCTTAGTTATGTTGGTTTCAGTCATACTAAGCAAGCAAAACAGAGTCAGGGATGGATTTTAAAAAAATTGACTTTACTTGAAAAAATGGGCAAAAAAATTTATTTATTTGAAAAACCATAAAGCATGATTTAAAAAAGTAATTTAATGAATTTAATATTCTGTGTACTATTTCAAATATCCAGGTATTAGTAATTTCCTATATTTTTTCTGGGAGATATATAGAAAAGTTTTTGCACTACTTTCTGTAGGAGTTTGTATCGATTTTTATAACACATCTTTTCAAAAATATAGTTTCTTTTTTTAATAAGAAACATTGTCTCTTTCTTCCTTCTAAAGCTTTTCTACTAAGATACTAAGTACACTCATTGATTTTAATGCCCTAATGAAAATAAATATTGTAACTTCATTTTCATGACAGAGTCCAGGTCCTAGATGACTCCTCCCATTTTTCTTGAACCATTTTTCAGTTCATGTAGAGAAACATTCTGGATGAGGTCTTTTAAAGATAACTTACAGCCATAATACCATTGTACTCTTTACAAATATTTAAAATTTTAAAGGAAATTTTTGTTCAAAGTGATTTTTTATAAAAATACCTGTTCCAGAGCCCACAGCTGCAGCTGGACACTTACATGGTCCTTCCCCTTGGCATTGCTATTACAAAAGTATTTGAACAAGGCCCTAGATTTGTTCAGTTTTTAAGGTTTATAATTATTGCAAATACCAACAGCTAGGCGATAACGAGCTTGAGATAATTCTTTTTGTAATCTTCCATTTTAGATAGTAGCATCTGATATTCCCCTGGAATTACTTTGCTAAAAGCAAGAGGATACTTGTACGTCTTCACATCTACTGCATATGACCACAGTTCTCACGTGACTTTTTCCTGGCCTTTTTTTTTTCATGGAAATCAGAGTATTGTATAGCCAATATTTTTAATCTAAAAAAAGCAGTAAGTCTGTCCTTGGTCTTTTAGAAAATATTATAGAGATGTGAAAAAAAAAACTGTGAGATTAAACAAATTATTCAACCAGTAAGTTATGAAAAATGAACAATCACCATATTTGGGATAAGCCCAGCAAAAATCAGTCGTTTAGGCTTAGCAACATTTAGTCCAAAGGTATGTAATTCTGCTAAACTATCCTTTCACTCTAGCCATACCTGAATGATGGAATGGGGCTAGTATGTCCTACTTACAAAGGAATTTATGGCTTTTTTATGGGACTGGAATATTTTTTTTATTTGTACTGCTTTAATTTAATGTCCATTCCATCTCTTTTAAAAAATCCTACAATTCTGAAGCCATTATACAGTTGCAGAAAGAATAAATATGATTTTTTTTCAATCTGCAAACTCTCCAGGCCTTCAAGTTAGAAACATTTGCTTTTTAATACAGTATTTTTTTTCATAACTAAATGCAATGTAACAAACAAATTACCTCCTCCTCTCCACCCCTCTTTTCTTGCATTCCATGGAAATGTGACTCTCATTAAGTTGCTTTTCACTGAGAGGTTTCTTCGGCTGCCTTCAGTACTTAATTAGCTCATTGAATATTTAAATAAGACAGCTGGTTGAGGTTTCTTTGTGTTTGTTTTGCAAGATATTTGGTATAAAAACTATCTAGTCAGAGGGGAGAGAACAAAAACTGGTTGGATGGAATTAGAATCCTAGTCCTGAATTCATATCATGGCAGGCACTAGATAATTCAAAGGACAGAAAAATGTTTTAAATGTCTCAATCACGAGGAAAAAGAGTTTAATTCAGAGCCTATATTTATTCTAAAGCAGGGCATACAAGGGAAAGTAAAATAAAAATGTGTAGCAAGGATCACTAGGGGTTTCTGAAGCATGAAGCATCAAACATGGCAGCTGTCAGTCCATGTCAGGTCCAGCCAATTGAGCTGCAGTGAGTTGCTTGTCAAGAGTCAGTCAGGAGAAAAAGAACCAGCCTGTTAGCCTGACTGGTGGTTTATTCTTTGTATATAAAATCTATCATTTGTTGACTTGGTGGTTTTTCTTTCGCTGTGTGCCACTTGATGGCAGTTGCATTTCTCAGGGTTTCACGTCTGTTCTTGTCTTAACTGTTCTGATTTGGGGTTTTGGGAGTTTAGTTTGTTTATTTGTTTTATCTACTCCTTGCAAGCATCATCCATACTTTCTGACTCTTGTCTGTTTTTATTCCTTACACTAGTCCTCCTTGCTCCTTCTCTTCATTGGTACCTTCTTATTTCTAGTTCCAGGATTGGGGACAGCCACTCCAACAGTGATGCCTTGTCCTTGAGTTCAGTAAAGTTTTGTTTCTAGAATCTTACAACAATATGCTTGTTAAGCATAATTAATAATAAGCCAATACTGTTGAAGTGACCAAATAATTTGATAACACCTTGCTTTACTTTCAGTTATTCTTATATTGATGGGGGTGGGTTTGGGGTATTTTTGCTTTGTTGGTTCTTTTTTTTTTTTGGGGGGGGGGGGTGTTGCTTCTTTTTTTCTTATCTTGTTGATGTTGTTGGGTTTTTTTGGTGGTTTTATTTTTCCTTTAGGATTTTAGATATTTTCAGATTGGAGTTTTCTTTGAGTCTTTGCTTTTGATGCCCTGAATTATTAAAGATCCAATGTCAACAGTTTTCCTGGTGCCTGAAAATACTAAAAATACTCTTTTCTTGTTATTTGACAGGTTTTCTCACAGTGTTTTTTCAGCAATCTCAGGCAAAACTTCACCCTTTTTCCACAGTAGAGATGGGCCTTGACTCGTTTGTACTAAGTTGGCCAGGTGTTGTGGAATCATGAGTTTGCAAGGGGTTTATGGAGAGAAAGAGGTTTATGGTTCTCCTGCACCCTAAGGTCAGCAGTTTCAATGTTCAAAGTAGAGATAAATTGTCTCAGACAATCCTAAGCATCTTAGGTTTGCAGGGAGCAGTTTTGATGGTCATAGGGACAGTCTTTTCCTTCTTGTTTTTGGGGCTTAAAACATTTTTCATTCATGTATGTTTCCTGATAAAAAGTTGCACACTAAAAAAACACAAAATCAGATAGCTGTTCTTTGTTATGCAGCAGCTCCTTTGGTCTATCAGACTATATAAGGTTTTTCATACCTTAAGGTAGGATAGGCTGGGTTACAGCCACTTGGCTACTAGACCATCGCTAGGTAAAATTGTTTCAGACCAATATAAGTCCACCTAAATTCCAAGATCTTGCACTTTCAGATTGGTATAAGAGGTCTATAGCCTTTTAACCATAATGGCAAAAAAGTTCTTGGAGTGGATTAAGAACAAGAAATTTAGCATGTTGGTAATTTCCTCCTCTTATATTTCTATTCATTTATTGGCAACAGAATCCAGCAATTATTTTTCTTTTACCTTATCTTCTAGTTTTCTAATTTTTTTATAGCAGTAGGAAAAACATAACAAAAATACAAGGGAAAGCGAAAGAGTTTGAAGAATTCAAAAACAAGTTATACTACTAAACTTTATTCAAATGTTATTTTTACTGTACACAATAAGAAAGAAAAGAAATGCATGGGGAGTTAGAAGAAGTTACTTATGGTAAGCAAAAAGATTTTAATATAAAATGAAAGAATGTATTTACAGAAAGTGTACTTAAAATACTTGAATTTAGATAAGTAAGTTTAATTTACTTTATATGTAACTTATAGTATCTGTAGACACAAACAAATTCTAAAGCACATGAATATGATATATGCATCTCAAAGATGGAAAATTTTGCTCTGTGCAGTAGAACATGAACTTGTCAAACTCAGACAGGATGTGATAACATGATAATCAATCATACCAGGCAAAGACCAAGCACCTTCTTAACATTTAGCCTTCAGTGCTTACACATAAAGGTCACTGCATAATAGATATTTTCTCGTACAAATCTATATTCCTGTCAGATATTAATAACATTATTATGATTAAATATTTAATAGCAACTCTAAAGTGGTCATTGTAGGGAAAGACAGAGCTAATAGCACAAATGGAACTAAATAAGATTTGGAAGTTTCTTGTGGACCATTTAAAGCCTGAAACGGCAGTCTCAAATGATTGCTATTTATAAGTTATTACAGGTTTCCTTTTAAGGTTAAGCATTTCATGGTTTAGGGAAAATATGTATTTTTAAGTGAGCTAATTTTTGGAGTGGAATGGTGAAATTAATGATATTCATTCCAACTAAAAATAACTATCATTAGAATAAATGCTGAACTGTTCCACAGATTGCAATACATAATAAATACAATATTTCTCATGTTTTCAAAATCTTTATCTCACATATGTATTATGTAATTATAGGATATCCATGTTAAACAAAATTTGAGTGCAGTGCAAGGAAATCCATTTTGATTTTTATTATAAGGAGCAGTTGAGGACTTTGGGCTTGTCTAGTTAAGACAGGCTGAAGGGTGACCTCAATGCTCTCTGCAGCTTCCTAAGGAGGGGAACTGAAGAGGGAGGTGCTGAACTCTTCTCCCTGGATCCAGGGAGAGAACACATGGGAATGAATCCAAGCTGCACCAGGGGAGGTTTAGGCTGAATGTTAGGAAGCATTTCTTTACAGAAAGGGTGCTCATGCCCTGGAACAGGCTTCCTAAAGAGCTAGTCATGTACCAAGCCTATAGTGTTTAAGACAATGGACAATGGACAATTTGAAAAAATGCCCTTAACAACATGCTTCATCTTTTAGTTAGCACAGAACTAGTCAGGCAGCTAGGCTGGATATTGTTGTAGTTCTCTTTCGGCTGAAATCTTTGATTCTAGTCTAGTCTAGTCTAGTCTACTCTAGTCTAGTCTCTTCACTATGTCTAAAGACAAGATCTATTTTATCCTTCTTAATACTTAGTTTCTATTTTTTTAAATTCCTCCCATGTATTTGTGTTTCATTTCTCAAATGAAATAAATTAGTTCTTTTTAAAAAAAGTTTAAGATATTACTAATATTGATATGGAATAGTTTCTTTCTCTGACATTGAATTAATGTTACAAATGCCTGAGTAAGAAAGAAGCATTTTCAAAATTGAGAGAAATTGATATTCACTGTTCAGTCAGAGTCCTTGACATACTTCTGTGTCTATAATCTATTTGATCTGAATGGAGAATTCGATCTGTAAATTATTGCCAGTCAATTTCTGGTATTTATTTATTTATTCAATTAAAAAAAAATAGTCTTTATCTGAAAGAATTATTCTATCTTGTGAGAACATCACACTTAAAACATTCCTACTCTTCTCTTTCTGAGAAACCAGAATCTTGCATGAATTTGCCCTGATAAATATTTTCCATGGAAAAGGAAACACAAAGCATGTTTCTTCCTATTAATTTTCTTGTTCCATTTATTTCTTTTTTTTTAATTCCAGTGCATATTTGCTCTCTTCGCTCAAATATCTGGTTGGAACAAAAGCAGTTTCTGGCATACTTGAAGAAATGTACCTGTTTAACCAAATAAAATTGTTCCAGTAATAAATCTTCCTGGGAGATTGACAGTCACACTCTAAGGGCTTCAGAAAACCCTCTAGAAACACAGAGATTCAACTACAGTAAAGACTAAGAAACAGAAAACAAGCAGTTTCCATGCTCATCTTTTGAAAAGACAACTTTAAAATAGTCTAATATTTACAATACATTTCATTTTGGTCCTCTCAAAAATACCACTTAATTCATTACTTGACAACCTTTGGTTTCTCCTAGCAAAGGACATTTTACAGAAGATTTTATTTCCCTCTCTAAAGCAGCAATCTCATGTGATTGGTTTTTATAGTCCTATTTTTTAGCTAACATAATCTGGGTAAAGATTAATTCCTTTTATTGCATTGTGTTAACACCATTTAGTCTCAGAAATGATGTATTTATATGTATTTAGGAGGATAACCTTTCTGCAATACATCAATGGCAGACACACAGGCTGCTGAGAATGTAAGCTCTGCAAATACAACATTGACAGTGCAAGTGACAGAGTTACACACAGCACAAAAGCCCCTGAGGTTTGCAGTGCCACAGCTAATTTCCTTTCCCACTTTAATTCACTTTCCACGGTAGCTCCCCTTTCTATGTTTTTTACCGCTTCCACTAATTTGTCCCAAAATTTAAAATACATGCTGGTTTTAGACATTTTGCTAATAAAAGGCTGCTTTTCTAATAAAGACACAGAATATTAAGTGGTATTTCCTTAAATGTTTTCTTATCAAATCATTTTTTTATTCCTAAGAGCTGTGAATGAAAATTTTTACAGTTAGAAAAACAGACTTGAATATCCATTGTCAAAACCAAACATGACATATTTACTTTTGTAATATATCATTGACGGCTTCAGTGCTAAATGTTGAATTTTGAATCTGTTGGCAAATTTCTTGTCTTACACAAAAAAATGTTTTATTTTCTTCCTTTGGAGGAATGGGGAAATAAACTCAGCAGGACTGATGTTTGATTCTTTTTATTAAACCACATTTTGGTTTTTAACTCTGTAATTTTGTCCCTTGTAGACACAACTGTGAGGTCTACCTAGGGCCACTACAGAGCCTTTATACAAATTCTGTATATTTCTTGGTCAAGATAATCAGCTATTTATCATTATTCTTTATTCATTAAATATTTTAAGAAAGATCTGGCATCAGAAATGAGTTTAACAGAAAAGCAAAACTGAAGCCTTCATGTGCTCCCCATTCCGGAGAAGAAAAAGGGAACTGGCTCACCCTTCCTTCAGTGATAAGGCTAAAGATAATAAGCTGCCCAAACCTACTCTTCTAACATTTCATTCATCCTCAGTAAAAGCCTGCAAAATGTTTGAACTTATAATATTGCAATGTTATATATAGACCTGATCTACAACAATATTTTTGACATTCTGAGGGAAATCTATTAAATTAATACTTTGAATATTAGGAAATGTCATATTTTTTTTCTATGGCTCTAAGGAAGAATTGTTTTATCTTATTTTAAAACTTGCCAACTTAAGGCAACCTAGTTATTCACTTGTCTTCTCTTTTCACATGATAGATATAAGCTTCTTCATAGAGTTGTTTACTGCATCCTAAAATATGTTTCTGATCAGTGCCATGAGGATCCTCTTTAGCATCTGTAGAGTAAATTTAGTTGAGGTGAGATCTTTAATTTTTAGATATGTGATGAGGTAAGTGATTTTAGATATGTGATGAGGTAAGAAATGAATCTCAGCTTCAAATACATGTGGAACCTCCACCCTTGCAGATGCTCACAACTCAGCTGATCAGAGCCGTGAGCAGCCTGATCCATACTGGCCCATCTTTGAGCTCTCAGATGGCCTAGATGACATCTAAGGAGCCATTGCAACCTGTCTCATTCTATAGTTCAGCAATTATTTTGCAATAATTAAGAATTTAGGGTTCCACTGAGTCACAGGGGCGGGGCATCCGCGGGAGAGCGGCGAGGCAGTTTAAAGCATCCCTAGGGAGCGCGGCGAACAGGAGTGGGCAAACAGGGGCGTGGCACGTCTCTGTTTGCGTGGCAGGACAAGCAGGCAGGGCTGCAGGTTTACTGCTGGTGGGGCTTTTAGTTGTTAGTTGTTGTGCTTGGAAGTAATGGTCTTTACACGATCGAAACCTGGGAATGCTACAAGTGTATGTAGCCAAATAGAGCCCTCCAAAAAGGATGTGTCTGTCCAGACCCATTCCTGCACGGGGTGTTTGAGCCTATCGGTGGTACCAGGGGATGTTGCAGAAGGAGGATGCTTGCGGTGTGAACAGGTGAACGACTTGCTTTCACTGGTGGCTGAGCTCAGGGAGGAGGTAGAAAGACTAAGGAGTATTAGGGAAAGTGAAAGGGAAATAGACTGGTGGAGCTCTACCCTTCCATCCTTGAGGAAGGCTCACCAGGAGTCAGAGGACTCCTATGCCTCTCCCTATCAGGCAATAGGAGGACACCTGGCAGATGAAGGGGAGTGGGAATGGGTCCCCTCTTGAGGAGGTGGTAGAAATTCTTCCCTACCCCCCTCACCTACCCAGGTGCCACTTCAGAATAGGTATGAGGCCCTGGATCTAGAAGGTCAACTAGAGGACACAGAGGAGAATGATCTGTTCAGTGATCTTCCCAGTCGAGAGTCACGTGTCAGACAGATCACCACCTCTAACATTAAAAAGAAAAGAAGGGTAGTGGTAGTGGGTGACTCCTTTCTTAGGGGAACAGAGGGCCCCATATGTCGACCAGACCCATCCCACAGGGAGATCTACTGCCTCCCTGGGGCTCAGGTACGGGATATTGCCGAGAGACTACCTGGGCTAATTCGGCCCTCTGATTACTACCCACTGCTGATACTCCAGGCTGGCAGTGATGAGATTGAGAGGATGAGCATCAAGGCAGTTAAAAGGGACTTTAGGGCACTGGGTCAAGTGGTGAGTAGGGCAGGAGCTCAGGTAGTGTTCTGGTCAGTCCTCTTGGCAGGGAAAAATGACAAAAGAAATAGGAGAGCCCAAATTATCAACAAGTGGCTCAAGGGTTGGTGCCATCAGCAGAATTTTGGGTTTTTTGATCATGGGGAAACCTTTAGAGCACCTGGTCTGCTAGAACCAGATGGGCTCCATCTCTCTGTTAAGGCAAGATTTTAGCTCATGAACTGGCTGAACTCGTTGAAAGGGCTTTAAACTAGGTTTGAAGGGAGAAGGGGATACAGCTGGGCTCTCTGGAAACAGTCCCAAGGATGGTAAGCCTGAGTTAGGCGTGAAAACAGTAGCCCAGCTGAAGTGCATGTATACTAATGCACGCAGTATGGGTAACAAACAAGAGGAGCTGGAAGCCATGGTGCAACAGCAAAGCTATGATGTGATTGCCATCATGGAAACATGGTGGGATGACTCACGTAGCTGGAGCACTGCACTGGATGGCTACAAGCTCTTCAGAAGAGACAGGAAAGGGAGAAGAGGTGGGGGGGGTGGCCCTTTACATTAGGGAGGTTTTTGATGCCATGGACATTGAAACTAATGATGATGAAGTTGAATGCCTATGGGTAAAGATCAAATGGAAGGCCAACAAGGCTGATATCCTACTGGGAGTCTGTTACAGACCACCCAACCAGGATGAAGAAGTGGACAACCTATTCTATAAATAGCTAGAGAATGTTTCAGGGTCACCAGCCCTTGTCCTTGTAGGTGACTTTAACCTTCCGGACATCTGCTGGGAACTTAATACAGCTGAAAAGAGGCAGTCCAGGAAGTTCTTGGAGTGGGTGGAGGACAATTTTCTGTTGCAGCTGGTGAGTGAGCCCACCAGGGGAGAGGCTACACTAGATTTATTGTTGCTAATAGAGACGGGCTGGTGGGAGATGTGGTGGTTGGAGGACAACTGGGGCATAGTGACCATGGAATTATTGAGTTTTCAATAATTGGTGAAAGGAGGATGAACATCAATAAGACTTTTACATTGGACTTCAGGAGGGCAGACTTTAACCTATTTAAGAGACTTATCCAGAGAGTTCCTTGGAAAGCAGCCCTTAAAAACAAAGGAGTACAGGAAGGGTGGGCATACTTCAAAAGAGAGATCTTGAGGGCACAGGAACAGACTGTTCCAGTGCGACGAAAGATGAGTGGGCGAGGTAAACGTCCATCCTGGATGGACAACGGGGTTTTGAAGGAACTTAGGAACAAAAAGAGGATATATCATCTTTGGAAGGAGGGTCAGGTCTCTCAGGAAATATTTAAGGAGGCTGCTAGGGCATGTAGGAAAAAAATTAGGGAGTCCAAAGCTCAGTTTGAGCTCAATTTGGCAACCCTTGTAAAAGACAATAGAAAATGCTTTTACAAATATATTAATGAAAAAAGGAAGGGCAAGAATGACCCTTGTTGTCTATTGGATGCGGAAGGGAATTTAGTAACTGCAGATGAGAAGAAAGCGGAAGTGCTTAATGACTTCTTTGCCTCCGTCTTTACTGAAAAGACACATGGTGCTCAGGACAACTGTCTTCCTGGGTTGGCAGATAGTGTCAGGGAGCAGAACAGTCCCCCTGTTATCCAGGAGGAGGCAGTCAGGGAACTGCTGAGCTGCCTGGATATCCATAAATCTATGGGACTGGATGGGATCCATCCCAGGGTGATGAGAGAGCTGGCAGATGAGCTTGCAAAACCACTCTCCTTCATCTACCAGCAGTCCTGGCTCACTGGTGAAGTTCCAGATGACTGGAAGCTGGCCAATGTGACGCCCATTCATAAAAAGGGTAAGAAGGAGGATCCTGGTAATTACAGGCCGGTTAGCCTGACCTTGGTACCAGGGAAGGTTATGGAACAGTTTATATTGAGTACTATTACACAGTACCTACAGAATGGACAGGGGATCAGACCCAGTCAGCATGGGTTTAGAAGGGGTAGGTCAAGTTTGACCAGCCTGGTCTCCTTTCATGACCAGGTAACCCGCCTGGTGGATGCAGGAAAGGCTGTAGATGTTGTCTATTTAGACCTCAGCAAAGCCTTTGACACTGTCTCCCACAGCATACTCCTGGAAAAGCTGGCAGCCCGTGGCTTGGGCAGGGGCACTCTTCGCTGGGTTAAGAACTGGCTGGAAGGCTGGGCCCAGAGGGTGGTGGTGAATGGTGCTGCATCCAGCTGGCGGCCAGTCACCAGTGGTGTCCCTCAGGGGTCTGTATTGGGACCAGCTCTGTTTAATATTTTTATTGATGACATGGATGAGGGTATTGAGTCTTTCATTAGTAAACTTGCAGATGACACTAAGCTGGGAGCGTGTGTCGATCTGTTGGAGGGTAGGAGGGCTCTGCAGAGACACCTGGAATGGTTGGATACATGGGCTGAGTCCAATAGGATGAAGTTTAACCAGTCCAAGTGCCAAGTCCTGCATTTTGACCGCAACCCCCTGCAATGCTATAGGCTGGGAAGAGAGTGGCTGGAGAGTGCCCAGGCAGAGAGAGACTTGGGGGTACTGGTCGACAGCCGACTCAACATGAGTCAGCAGTGTGCCTAGGTGGCCAAAAAGGCCAATGGTATCCTGGCCTGTATCAGGAATAGTGTGGCCAGCAGGAACAGGGAAGTCATCCTTCCCCTTTACTCGAAACTGGTGAGGCCGCACCTTGAGTACTGTGTCCAGTTCTGGGCCCCTCAGTTCAGGAAGGACGTGGAGACACTTGAGCGTGTCCAGAGGAGGGCAACAAGGCTGGTGAAGGCCTTGGAACACAAGCCCTACGAGGAACGGCTGAGGGAGCTGGGTTTGTTTAGCCTGGAGAAAAGGAGACTCAGAGGTGACCTTATCACTCTCTACAACTTCCTGAAGGGTGGTTGTAGTGAGGTAGGGGTTGGTCTCTTTTTCCGGGCAACAACTGACAGAACAAGAGGACACAGTCTTAAGTTGTGCCAAGGAAAATATAGGTTGGATATTAGGAAAAACTTTTTTACAGAAAGAGTGATAAAATATTGAAATGGTCTGCCTGGGGAGGTGGTGGAGTCACCATCCCTGGACACGTTTAAAAAGAGACTGGATGTGGCGCTTGGTGCCATGGTTTAGTTTAGTTGAGGTGTTAGGACAGAGGTTGGACTCAATGATCTTGAAGGTCTCTTCCAACCTGGTAATTCTGTGATTCTGTGATTCTGTAATTTAGAGGTATGTGATTTTTGAGAAATAATAGGGTTATTTGCCAAGGAAATAATTCAGTAGTATTCAGAGGTTTCCACTTTTCTACTTTATGCAATTACAAGTTGATGAGTAGTGGTTCTGATGATGTTTTCTAACAATAGAGGAAAAAAGCATATACAAGGCATAAACCTGTCACCACCTGCTTTTATTTTCCCTGTCTTCTTATTGTTTCCAAATTCTTCTTTGGATATATATTAAAATATATATAATATAATATAATAAACTATATTAAATACGTTTATACTTTCAATGGGTTTTTTGGTGTTTCTAATGTAATATCACTAGCTCAACCCAAATACATATTGAAGCCCATAATAATCTATTCCACCTCCTGAAACAATATGAATGAATTCAAGTAATATCCAATATGATTTTGAAATTGCAAAAAAAATTTCTTCTGATAATTAAATATATTTTTTTCATTCATAAATTATTTTCAAGATTATGTGGTATTTACTTTTCTGATTACATTCATGACCAGCAACTTTATCTGTTAACAATAACCTGTTCTCTTCTTCTGACATATCAGAAACCAGTCAAATAAGTTTTATGATATACCATAAACAAAAAACTCAAATTTGTTTGCTATGAAATTTTGTCACATTATTTAATTTCACATATGCCTGAACAGATGTACTTTCTATATGTTATTGATGATTATTAAGGTTAAATATTGATTTTTAACATGTTTCATATTTTAAATATTATGTTTGTCTCAGAACTCCGAAATAGGTATCCAAAAAGCTGTCAAATTTAAATACATAATCAATTGCACTTTGCTGTATGATTCTCAAAACAATTTTTTTGCACCAAGAGCAGCAGCAAATCTTTATACTGATGCAAACAAAAAATGAGTTGCAGACACTTTGTGAAACTGAAGAATTCAACATATCATGCTAAGAACTGATCTTTATAAATGAGCTTTAAAAAATTCTTTAGAGGCTGTGGATCATGCTGATAGTTAGACATCAGTCATGAAGTATAGTAATAGAAGAGGTTTTGGAATTGCTCCAGTTCTAAAGAAACAGGGATGACTGAGTATAAGATGATAAGTAATCAGAAAAGCTTGTCTTGAAAAATGCATCTTTCAATTCTAAAGAGAGGGTACAAGAAAAAAGGCCTGCTCCTATCATGGATTATCATGAAACAAAAAGATTTATTCAAAAAAACAGTTGCAGACAGATAAATCATTCCAAAGGCATATAAAATTTATTTACATATGAGGCATATGACCTTTAGTTATATGTAATAATATATTATAAAAAACTTCACTCTTAGGGTGGTCAGGTTTGGAATAGGTTACCCGGGGAGATGGCGGAGTCACCATCCCTGGACGTGTTTAAGAGGCATCTGGATCTGGTGTGGGCAATATATTTTACTGGTTTAGGAGCTACAGTGGTAGTGCTTGGGTTGATAGCTGGATAAAGGTCTCTTCCAGGCTTGATAATTCTATGATTCTAACCCCAAATTGCTACAAAATTATTAGAAGATATTGTGTGCATTGGCCTAGAACTCGAGGGTTATATCAAGTTATGAAACCAACGGTGTTACCTGCCAACAAATTGACAAGTAATAAAATTACAGTCTGGGAAGAGAGGAAAAATGTCTTTCATCAGATACCAGCTACTAGAACCCAATGCTGTTACCTTCTCTACAGAAAACTTACAGGTCCAAATAATTACTGGGGAAAACTAAATAAATAAAATCCATGTTTCTTATCTTCTATGAAACCTGGGCATTTACAAATAGAAAGAGACAACCTAATATGTTTTTGATTTGAACAAAACTAATCAGTAAATAAAAATGATTCCTAGATTGGATCTGAAAGATGTCTGAGTGATCCATTAAGACAAAATATGAAAACCTTCAGTGGGTTTTTACTGGTGAAGCCATATGGTAATGATAAAAGAAAACTGACCAAAAAACATATCCTAGGTACAATTTCCATTTGTTACTGGCCTGATTGAAGGGGAGAATGAAGCACTATATCTCCCAAGACTGACAACCGATAAATAACTGATAAATAATTTTAATATTACTTTTCTGCACTAAGAAATATCCATTGCAGAGAGAGTAGTGCAAGAGTCACCAATGACATCTACAGTTACAAAGACAGACAGCAAACAAACAGCAGATTATAATTTATTGGGGGGAACCTGAATTCAAATGCATATTTTTTTAGGTTTATTTTTGACGCCAAACTGTGAAAGTATAACACAGGTTAGGTTTTCATAACTAAAACAATGGAAAAATAAGAGTAAATTCTCATGAAAATGACCCAATATGAATTCCAAATCTTGGTATTATGTGGTAGTCAGATATGTCAACTGGAATTATTGTGGAAGTAACATATTTATGGAAACTAAAACTTGTTTTGTATGTACAAAGCTATATGCCAGAACTCTTTAATTTCTACTCTCTCAAACCTTGCTTTAGTTTTAAAGTGTCTTGAGTACTAATACCTTTATATCTAGCTAATAATTATAATTTATTTATATTTCTGTAGCCTACTGGCCTATTGAAAATTTCAGTGAAAGAACTTAAAATATTAGTGAGACTTTCCATCAAAACTTAGATATTAAATAAAAATGAGGAAATTCTGCTCTGCATAAATAGGGTAGTAAAACAGTCAGAAATATAGTTTATTATATTATACGTATATATATTTTAATATATATCCAAAGAAGAATTTGGAAACAATAAGACAGGGAAAATAAAAGCAGGTGGTGACAGGTTTATGCCTTGTATATGCTTTTTCCTCTATTGTTAGAAAACATCATCAGAACCACTACTGATCAACTTGTAATTGCATAAAGTAGAAAAGTGGAAACCTCTGAATACTACTGAATTATTTCCTTGGCAAATAACCCTATTACTTCTCAAAAATCACATACCTCTAAATTCTTAATTATTGCAAAATAATTGCAGAGCTATAGAATGAGACAGGTTGCAATGGCTCCTTAGATGTCCTCTAGGCCATCTGAGAGCTCAAAGATGGGCCAGTATGGATCAGGCTGCTCACGGCTCTGATCAGTGGAGTTGTGAGCATCTGCAAGGGTGGAGGTTCCACATCTACAGCAGCCTTTTGTGCTGTTTGTTGGCCCTCACAGTAAAACATCTCCAGATGTAATTGAAATTTTCTATAAGGCTATTTCTATACTGTTGATTGAAAAAGATAATAAATATAAAGGACATGCACAAAGATGTTCAATAAGAAACATGTAATAAATAATCTAATCCTTTATAATCATGCCAAATCATTAAGGAATTTTACAGCTACAATCAAATGGAGTTATGTTGCCAAATACCAAGGTATTTTACTGCTCACTTAAAAATGAGTCTTTTGTCTTGTTTTTGTTTGGTTTCGGGTTTTTTATTACTTATTTTTCAGTGAGACCTCAGAATGTTCTTACTCAAAGCACATATGTATTTTTTGTTTAATTGTTTTTGAAAATCTGGTTATGCCCAAGAGTGCATAAATATTATTATACAGAAAAATGTCATCTGGAGGTCACCTTTGAGACAGCCCTTAAAGTCAAATTATTAATGTCCTTATAAAGGTATTGACAATGATACCTTAAAAAAATTTATTAAAACACCCTGTAGATATTATCTAGTGAGTCTGTGACCCTATCATTTTGTCTTTACTTTGTGCCACACCCTCTCAATCCACTGATTATCAGAAAGCTCCTTCCTACAGATAAATGCATATACATGAACTGAAGCAGAAGTAAAAGGAAATTTATCTATTGCACTTGACATTTCAAATGCCTGTTAGGTGCATATATTTTTTATGGTGAATAATATGGGGAATTATTAATATTTCCTGTTCTTTCTTGATTTAGAGTTGACAGCAAACAAATTAGTATTATGTAAAGAAGATAAAGAAAATGTTTTGTTTATGCACTCCAAGCTACAGTACATTCTAGGATTTAAGCAATCTGTAACTTGAAGAACTGTAGGCAAACTGAAATGAACAAATAAAACAAATCTACTGAGGCTTAACACTGAGAGCACATTTGATTTCTTAGATATAACATGATGCTTCAATATTCAAAATTTATTTATTTAAAGAGAGACAGTGTGTCACAGTACAGGTCAGGATCTTTCCTTCATTAATTTTTAAAATATTGGAAAAAAATCCCCTTCCTTATATTTCATAGGAACTGATGCATTTCTGATCTAGAAGTGAAACAATGAATAGAAGGCTGTACAGACAAATTCTCACCATATCTCAATTTTCTGGTGGACTTCTTCAGTGGATTGGATGATCTATCAGAAGTACTTCTGGCCTTCTTTTTTTGTCTTAATCACATTTTATTTCTGTGCCCCTGTCCTGGTTTAGGGCAAATATTTAGGGGGAAACCTCTGGGGGGTCTCCTCTAGGAAGAGCCGATTCCAATCGCCCCTCCCCCTACCGGTCCGGGAAGAATTTCCTTAGAGAAAAGTGGAAAAAACTATTTATTTAACACATAGAATATTTACAAGTATAGGGAAAAAATTGGATAAGAGAAAACAATGAAACCTCTCCTTCCTCTGAAGAGATGGTAGATTCAGAGTCCGTCTGAGTCCGGTTCAGTTCTCCAGTGGGGGGACGATTGCCGGGCCCGGCTGTAGCAATCGGCGAGGGTGGGGGAGGGGCCCCCCGGGCGTTCCCTGGTGTCCTGGGCTCACGCGATGCCAGCCAGTCCCAAGAAGAGGGACAAAAAAGAAAAAAAAGAGATAACGCTGTCTGCTGGAATGCAGCCTCTCCGCTCTCTTGACCTTGGTTCGTAGTAATCTGCGGGACGGGGGGCGATGATCCCGGGGAGCTGCGAGTTCCGGCCGCGCTGGAGCCACGCGCTCCCTCCTCTGCTCTTCTCTTCCTGCTTCCTGCTGCCGCTCCGCCTCTTCCTCCACCTTCACTTTCACTGTCTTCCTTAGACCAACTTAAAGCTGCAGAACTTAATGTCCAGCATAAGCCAGGGGACGATTGGGGATACAAACAGGCCATATGGCTAACCCAGGACATTCCACCCCTTATCCCCATATCGTCATTTCAGTACCTAGATACATATATATACAGTGTACAGCTATATACAGAAAATGTCCCTGAAATTCAGCAAATAGTGGTATCTACACATGGTTCTCACCCAACAATCAAATGATCCTGGGGCACACATCGTGTTGTTCCATCTTTCTGCATTATCCACCATGTGTAACCTGGTCCCTGAGCAAAGACAACCCCACGGATGGGTTTGTCTGTATTCGAGGCAGAGTTGACCCACACCGTCTTCCCTAACAGACCTCTAACATGTACCACTGGGACCTTGTCTCCATCTACTGTATGCAGGGACTCAGATTGGGCCGGGCCAGCTCTATTGGAACATCCCCTAGTGTTCACTAACCAGGTGGCCTTTGCTAAATGTCTTTCCCAATTTTTAAAAGAGCCTCCGCCCAATGCTTTCAGGGTGGTTTTTAACAGTCCATTGCACCTCTCCACTTTACCTGCAGCTGGTGCGTGGTAGGGGATATGGTACACCCATTCAATACCATGTTCCCTAGCCCAAGTGTTAATAAGGTTGTTCTTGAAATGAGTCCCGTTGTCTGACTCAATCCTCTCAGGGGTACCATGCCTCCAAAGGACTTGTTTTTCAAGACCCAGGATGGTGTTCCGGGCAGTGGCATGAGGTACTGGGTAAGTCTCCAACCATCCTGTGGTGGCTTCTACCATTGTGAGCACATAGTGTTTACCTTGGCGTGTCTGGGGCAGTGTGATGTAATCAACCTGCCAAGCCTCTCCATACTTATATTTGGACCAGCGCCCCCCATACCATAGGGGTTTCACTCGTTTTGCCTGTTTAATGGTTGCACATGTCTCACAATCATGGATTACCTGAGAGATACAGTCCATGGTTAGATCCACCCCTCGGTCTCGTGCCCATTTATAGGTGGCATCTCTACCCTGATGACCTGAGGCATCATGGGCCCATCGAGCTAGGAACAATTCTCCCTTGTGTTTCCAATCTAAGTCTATCTGTGACACCTCTATCTTTGCAGCCTGATCTACCTGCTTGTTGTTCCGGTGTTCCTCATTAGCCCGACTCTTAGGGACATGGGCATCTACATGGCGGACTTTCACAGGCAGCTTCTCTATTCGTGCAGCGATGTCTTTCCACACTTCAGCAGCCCAGATCGGTTTTCCCCTACGCTGCCAATTAGCCTTCTTCCACTTCTCCAGCCATCCCCACAGAGCATTGGCTACCATCCACGAATCGGTGTAGAGGTAGAGCTTTGGCCACTTCTCTCTTTCAGCAATGTCCAGGGCCAGTTGAATGGCTTTGAGCTCAGCTAGTTGACTTGATCCACCTTCTCCTTCAGTAGCTTCTGCAACCTGTCGAATGGGGCTCCACACAGCTGCTTTCCACTTCCGTTTCATCCCTACAATACGACAGGAACCATCAGTAAAAAGAGCGCAGCGTGCGTCTTCTGCTGGCAGTTGATTGTATGGTGGAGCTTCCTCAGCCCGTGCCACTTGCTCTTGTTCCTCTTCATCGGTGAGATTAAAGTTTTCACCTTCAGGCCAATTTGTAATTATCTCCAAAATCCCAGGGCGATTCAGGTTTCCGATACGGGCGCGCTGTGTTATGAGGGCAATCCACTTGCTCCATGTAGCACTGTTGGCATGGTGGGTAGATGGAATCTGTGCTTTGAACATCCACCCCAGCACCGGTAGTCGGGGTGCCAGGAGGAGTTGTGCTTCAGTGCCAATGACCTCTGAGGCGGCTTGGACTCCTTCATAGGCTGCTAAGATTTCCTTCTCTGTCGGAGTGTAGTTGGCTTCGGACCCTCTGTAACTTCGACTCCAGAATCCCAGTGGTCGGCCTCGAGTCTCTCCAGGCACCTTCTGCCAAAGGCTCCATGACAGACCGTGGCTCCCGGCTGCAGAGTAGAGCACGTTCTTCACATCTGGTCCTGTCCTGACAGGGCCAAGCGCTACCGCATGAGCGATTTCCTGTTTGATCTGGGTGAAGGCTTGCTGCTGTTCAGGGCCCCAATGGAAGGTGTTCTTCTTGCGGGTAACCAGATAAAGAGGACTCACGATCTGGCTGTACTCAGGAATATGCATTCTCCAAAAGCCTATGGCACCTAGGAAAGCTTGCGTTTCCTTCTTGCTGGTCGGTGGAGACATTGCTGAAATCTTGTTGATAACCTCGGTGGGAATCTGGCGCCTTCCATCTTGCCACTTCACCCCCAGGAACTGGATCTCCCGAGCAGGTCCCTTAACTTTGCTCCTCTTGATGGCAAAACCAGCTTTTAGGAGGATCTGGATAATCTTTTCTCCTTTCTCAAACACTTCTGCTGCTGTGTTCCCCCACACAATGATGTCATCAATGTATTGCAGATGTTCTGGAGCCTCACCCTTCTCTAGGGCAGCCTGGATCAGTCCATGGCAGATTGTGGGACTGTGTTTCCACCCCTGGGGCAAACGATTCCAGGTGTACTGCACACCCCTCCAGGTGAAAGCAAATTGAGGCCTGCACTCGGCTGCCAAAGGAATGGAGAAAAATGCATTTGCAATGTCAATAGTGGCGTACCACTTCGCTGCTTTGGACTCCAGCTCATATTGGAGCTCCAGCATGTCCGGCACAGCAGCACTCAATGGTGGAGTCACTTCATTCAAGGCACGATAGTCCACTGTCAATCTCCATTCTCCTTCCGATTTGCGCACAGGCCAGATGGGGCTGTTGAAGGGTGAGTGGGTTTTGCTGACCACCCCTTGGCTCTCCAGCTCACGAATCAGTTTGTGGAGGGGAATCACAGCATCTCGAGTTGTTCTGTACTGTCGGCGGTGCACTGTCGAAGTGGCAATTGGCACTCGTTGTTCTTCTCCCTTCAGAAGCCCAACTGCAGAGGGATTCTCTGATAGTCCAGGCAAGGTACTCAATTGCTTAACGCCCTCTGCCTCCACAGCAGCTATCCCAAAAGCCCACCTGAGTCCTTTCGGGTCTTTGAAATATCCATTTTGGAGATAGTCTATTCCCAAAATACATGGGGCCTCTGGGCCAGTTACAATAGAATGTTTCTTCCACTCCTTTCCAGTCAGGCTCACCTCAACTTCCACCACAGTCAAATCCTGTGATCCCCCTGTCACACCAGCAATAGAGACAGATTCGGTCCCCACATATCTCGATGGGATTAATGTGCACTGCGCACCAGTGTCAACCAAGGCCTCATATTTTTGTGGTTCTGATGTGCCAGGCCAACGAATCCACACAGTCCAAAAAACACGGTTTTCCCTAGCCCCCACCTGGCTAGAGGCAGGGCCTCCCTAAGCCTGGTCATTCTTCTTTCCCTGGGTGTACATCTTAGAGGTTCCTTCAAGGGGATCAGACATATCGTTGTCATCATACCTGGCAGTTCGGCCATGGGTAATTGGAGCTACTTCCTTTCTGGTGGAACTTCCTTTCCGAGTCTTATCTTCTTTCAATTCACGCACCCGTTGTGCCAGAACAGATGTGGGTTTTCCATCCCACCTTCTCATGTTCTCCCCACAATCACACAGGTAAAACCACAGCTCACGTCGTGAGGGGTACCTTCTCTCCTCTGGGGAAGAACGTCTACGTCTGGTAACTGAGCCTCTGACCTGTATTGCGCAGATTTGGAGAATCTCGTTTCTAAGTTCTTTGTGGCTCTCTGCTATTTTCTGTAGTTGTTCTTCCACAGCTGCGATTCTTGCATGTGTGGGGCCACACACAGCATCTCCATAAGTTCGGAGCTTCCTCGCCATCTCTTCCACAGTCGCCTCTCTCTCCTCCCGCATCATTAGGGCTAAAGAAGACTGGTATTCTTGTGGCCCGAGGTGTATAAGTTTTCGCCACATTTTGGGTGTACATGCCATTAAATCTGGATTATTAGGCGCATCTGGATCCCCTGTGAAAACCAGCTCTGCCACAGCCATTTCTCTCAAGCGTTGAATCCCTTGTTCTATTGTCTTCCACTGGGTTTGCTGCATATAGAGATCGTCTACACACATGTATCTGTGTGCCACAGCTGCCAAGACTCGTGCCCAGAGACTCCTAGGGAGAGCCCCCCTTACTGTTTCCTGGTCAATAACTGGTTCATGTGACAGGTGTCCCAAATGCCTCGCTTCAGTTCCGTCTAGAATTGTAACGTCGCCTGCGGCATCCCAAAGACGGACTAACCAACTAATTATAGATTCATCAGGGCGTCGAGTGTAATCCTTTCTTAGACCACGAAGGTCCTTCAGGGAAAAGGAATCGATAGTGTCTCCTGCCCTTGAGCCAATTTTTGTCCCTGAGGGTCCTTCCCCCCCATCGCCTGCCCGTGAGGGTCCTTCTCCTCCATCATCCTCATCATCATCCCCTGATCGATCTGTTTTGGTTTTGGCCTTCTTTCCTGCAGCAGCGACTGCCAATGGCTTAGGCTTACTATCTGGTCCAGGTGCCGGCTTAGGTTCAGTGTCTGGTTTAGTTGCAACCTGGGGGACTTGAGCTGCTTCACTTTCCTGGCCCTGTGTCTCTATCTGCTGCCCAGCTTCACTTTCCTGGCCCCTTGCCTCTATCTGCTGCCCTACAGCATCCAGTAGTGTGTGGTAAGCATATGCCAGGGCCCAGCTTATTGTAATGATCCTTTCCTCCTTAGAACCATCATTACACTTCTCTTTCAGATATTTGGCCACCCTAGTAGGGTTCTGTATTTGGTCACGTGGGAAGTCCCAAGCTATGGGTTCTGAGAACTCTTTCAAGATCTGGCCCATATCCTCCCATTCTCCGCACCACTCTGGATGTTCCACAACTGGGTCAGGTGTCTCCTCAGCCTCTCCGCGCCTATCAGCCCTCATTCTAGAAAAGTTGTAAACCATATAGAAGAAACTCACCATCTGAAATATCAGCAAAGTGGTTTCTTTGGCAATTGGGGGGTACTGAGCATTTTCAAAAAATGATGTAACAGATAATGTGACAGATCGAAAGGGGAAGAGGAAAGGGAAAGGCTGGGAAGCCTCATCCCCACCATTAAGGGATTGGGTGCCATTATCAACAAACCCCCAGAACATGCCACTGAAACTAGGACACAAGGTGGGAAAGAAAAACAACAGACCGTAAATAGATTGAACAATTCCTAGTAGGTTAGCTAAACTCTCTCTATAAATCAGTATCACCACCCCCAGCAAAACAGCAACTTTAAGCCGTACCCCGCAATGGTAAAAACTCCATGCCAAAAACAACAGTGAGTAACCAAGCCAACCTAGGAACCAGTTAGCTGCTTTCAGGGAGAGGTACATTATAAGCTCACACAGCATGGCTACTGAGAGCAAGCACAACCAAGATACAAATCAGTACAAGTTTTTTCCACTTTCTCGAGCCCCACGTTGGGCGCCAATTATATTGTCCTGGTTTAGGGCAAATATTTAGGGGGAAACCTCTGGGGGGTCTCCTCTAGGAAGAGCCGATTCCAATCGCCCCTCCCCCTACCGGTCCGGGAAGAATTTCCTTAGAGAAAAGTGGAAAAAACTATTTATTTAACACATAGAATATTTACAAGTATAGGGAAAAAATTGGATAAGAGAAAACAATGAAACCTCTCCTTCCTCTGAAGAGATGGTAGATTCAGAGTCCGTCTGAGTCCGGTTCAGTTCTCCAGTGGGGGGACGATTGCCGGGCCCGGCTGTAGCAATCGGCGAGGGTGGGGGAGGGGCCCCCCGGGCGTTCCCTGGTGTCCTGGGCTCACGCGATGCCAGCCAGTCCCAAGAAGAGGGACAAAAAAGAAAAAAAAGAGATAACGCTGTCTGCTGGAATGCAGCCTCTCCGCTCTCTTGACCTTGGTTCGTAGTAATCTGCGGGACGGGGGGCGATGATCCCGGGGAGCTGTGAGTTCCGGCCGCGCTGGAGCCACGCGCTCCCTCCTCTGCTCTTCTCTTCCTGCTTCCTGCTGCCGCTCCGCCTCTTCCTCCACCTTCACTTTCACTGTCTTCCTTAGACCAACTTAAAGCTGCAGAACTTAATGTCCAGCATAAGCCAGGGGACGATTGGGGATACAAACAGGCCATATGGCTAACCCAGGACAGCCCCACAGACTGGAAAATCTATATGAATTTACACCCTGAATTAAAGAATTAGAAATACTTTAAACTTAAAATATTTGTGAATATTTATGTGCTGGTTTACAAGAACTACTCTTTTCAAAAAGAAAAATATAAGATTCTGTTCTGTTCATAAAAGCCTGATTTGATAAGGAAGACTTCACTCTTTTCAGAAAACTGGAAGCGTTCAAGAAGAGCATCTAATACTAACATTACTTAATATTCACACATAGTTAATGTTATCTTCACTTGAAAAATACTGATTATTAACAATGTTCTCCATGCATCAATATTAGAAGGATTTTAACAAAAAAACCCCAGACCCCAAGAAATTTTAATTCAACTGATCGCCATGACTTAGTGAGTAGCCCAGAACAAGATGTTACACTGTAGTCTAATTACAACAAAATACTTACATAGTACCACTGGACATACACATATTCTTGAGTTTGATTCATCACTATACAGGTCTCTACACATTTACTATCACATAAGAACAAACTAATAGAGAAAGAGGGCAAAAACTACCCAAGCATAACTGTAACCCCAGACACCACTTTCAGTTAGGGTTTCTCTTTTATGACAACTGCCCTTTAAACCAGATTGACCCATGCTCATAGTAAAACATTGCTGCGCTACTCTAGAATGTCTAGTCTCTCTTGTTCATTTGTTACTTAAGTCCTGAACTTCAAGAAGGATCTGACAAGACTGACCACGAAACAAACAGCAACATAAAAAAACTTCTGTAACTGTATATTAAAATTATGACTTTCAGTACTCGGAGGGGGCCTAAAAGAAAGCTGGAGAGGGACTTTTTACAAGGCCAGATAACAAAAGGAAAAAGGGTGATGGCTTTAAACAGAAAGAGGGCAGGTGTAGAGTTGACATTGTGCAGAAATCCTTTTCTGTGAGCTCATGAGGCAGAGGAAAAGGTTTACCCGAGAAGTTGTAGACTCCTCAACCATGGAAATGTTCAAGGTCAGGTTGGATGGGTCTTTGACAAAGCTGATCCAGTGGAACAAATCCCTCCCCATGGCAAGGGGGTTTGAACTAAATGAGCTTTAAGGTCTGTGGTTCTATGATTCTATAAGGTATCTCAGAGCTTGTTGGCTCTATTTGGGCAGGGTTTATAATGGTAAATTCTCACCCCATTCCTGTTTGAAAGACACTGTTAATTATTATTACCAAGGAGCAACATTCAAATCACAAAGGTGCTTTATATTGACTGAAGTTGAAAAGAACTCACTGGGAAGGTGAAAGAGAGCGTAATGTCATGAAATGATGACGTTTATAAATCAAGAGAAGGGAATGGAAAGAAAACCATAATAAAACTAAATATTTTTAAGAATGTTTTGCAATCTTTCTTTTTGAGAGTGTTAGAAAAATGTAGGCAAAACCCAGCAGTGTTTTTGCAGAACCTGTCTTTGAGACAGAGTAGATGACTCTTTGAGTTTCCTTTTAGTCTTATTAGCATATGCATGGAATTTATGACTTGTGGAACAAAATAGTATAGCCTCAATTAGTAGTCATATGGACAATGCTACTTTCAGATAATGAGGTTTTGCAAATTAAGATTAGTCTGACTCCAGACACTGGTTGTGGTCACATACTTATTCTGGGGGTTTTGTCCTGAGAGTAGAATATATACTTGATCATCCCAAACAAGCAGGCAGATAATGTTTTAAAATATTATTTTACATAAAGCTTTTTAGGCTTAAAATTACCTGGTTTTTCTACACTTCTACATAAGTTTATTAACTAGAGATAGAAAAAGGATACACACAATCCGATCACATTTCAGCCAGAAATGCTATATTGGAAAGCTGATTTTTCAGCTACAGTAAGGAAAAGGATAGAATTTGTTCTCTGAGGTGGATACTTACACAATAAGGTAGAGCTGTAAACATCATCACTTCCTGTTTGACAAAAATATGTTCTTACACTTCTGTATGGCTGGCTCTACAAAATAAATTTCAAAACAGCAGAACGAGACTGATAGACTTTTAATCCTGTTTATAGGATATAGTTTGCAAAGCTTTCCCAAGAGATCCCAAACTTTACTGGTTAATAGCACAGAGTGTACTTACTTTGAGCTGATTACATTCTGGTTTATAGTTACCAATTAGAGAAACCAATTACAGCTCCAAACTGTGTCAACAGTGTTTGACCTAATTTGATGCCAGTTAATCAGTTACATAAACAAATTCCGTTTATAGAACAAATTGAATTGGAGTTAAAGAATGTACAATATATGCTCTAGACCATATTTTAGTAATCAAGTATATTATTCAGAATTAGTTTATTGAAATGTAGAGGAGACCCTTGGAAATAAAGCATTCTTCGAGAAGCAAACAGTTTAACACAGTGGCTACTGTCTCATAATCTGCGGAGAGTCTTTAACATTGAACTGTTTTGTAAGAAAAAGTGAAGTTCCCCTTCAGCTCTTTCTTTTTTTAACCTGAAAGGATCTATTCTTATAGATTTAATATTAGTATTTCAAAAGCTGATTTAGCATTAGAACTACAAAGCGTATGGGTACCTACCCATATGAGACGTATTAGACAACATTTTAATTTTTTTATTTTAGGACCATGATGTTGTGGTTGAACTAATTCTGTTTTGGAATTCATGGCAAATGAAGACTTTCGCAAATACCTTGAGTTCTGAGAAACACAGAAAAGATAAAAAGTCCACATACATTTGTTTCCCTTTGATATCAAATATTAGATATCAACACAGAAAAATGAAATCAGAAAAGACAAAAAAAAAGGTGCATGGCATGGATTTTATACAGTGGCTTATAGTGTAATTGCCACATATATTTCCTGGATTCTGGATGTCCAATCTTTGCTAATGTATATATTTTATACTTCAGCGTTCTCTTTTTATCCCTTCTCCAATGTTCTTTTTTTTTTAATGTAATGACTTTTTAAAAGAATGAAAGATATAGTTGTGAGACATATGCACACACATGCACACACACACACAAAAATTGAAAAAAAAATCCTCAGTCTCTTTTCTAAGGCCTGCGATAAAACCCATTTGATGTAATACTCCTATGAGACCTAGAGGCTTTCATTCCAGTGTCAAGTGGGATCTTAGCTGCAAGCCTAGAACAAGTATTCTCTGAACTATTTAATAATGTTTCATCATCCTGCTCACTTACTCAGCATAAAGAGTTATTAGTCATATTCTTCATGTAGTAGCAAAACTGTCTTTTTTAATTGATTCTAGAGGATGAGAAACCACGACATTTAAACAAGGAATTTCCTGTATTGTAGTAGAAGTGCCACTTCCTTCTGTGGACAACATAAATATTTTCACTTGTTTCAAGGACTTTGCAACGAATTCTTCCTTTCTTTATTCTTCTCAAGTTTCACTGACTATG
Organism: Petroica traversi; assembly: GCA_025920805.1. Taxonomy (NCBI): domain Eukaryota; kingdom Metazoa; phylum Chordata; class Aves; order Passeriformes; family Petroicidae; genus Petroica; species Petroica traversi. The sequence continues at coordinate 4,613,886 of JAHLSL010000057.1, read as the reverse complement.
ATATATTACTTTTTATTGCTATAGACAAGAAAAATATCATGAGCATATCTGTCACAACCATAAAGTCAGTAAACAAAGGCAGGTGAGTAAAGGATAGTTCTGATTTGATTTCTTTCCAGTCCATTCAGGAGAAAACATTGAGATATATTTTCGTGAAAACTTAAGGTTTACATGTGTACTGATATTGCAATTTACAGCCTGTCTGAATGCAACAAAATATGTCAAATGGAACACCTTTTCACTCATCTAGAATTTAATGCTGGTTTTGACTATGATTGAGTTAGTTTTCTTCATGCTAGTTGTGGAGCTGTGTTTTAGATCTCTGCTGAATATAGTATTGATATCACAAGGATGTCTTCATTATTGTTGAGTAGGGACTGGGGGTGCCTGAGTTCTGAGAAGACACACCCGGGACAGAGGATCCCAACTGACCAAAGGAGCAACCTAGACCATATCCCATCAAGCTCAGCATGTAATGCTGGAGGAAGCAGGAGTGATGGCATTTGTCTTCCTAAGCACTGCTGGCATGATGGAGCCTGGCTTTTTGGAAGTGGCTAAACACCTGCCTGACCACAGGAAGCAGTGAATTAATGAATTGTTTTGCTTGGCTTTCATGTGGGGATTTTCCCTTGCCTATTAAAATCCCTTTGTCTCAACCTATGAGTTTTCTCACTTCTAACCTGATTCTCTCCTCCATCCCACTGAAGGGGAATGATTGAGCAACTGGGTGGGGCTTAGTTGCTGGCTGGGGTTAAATTACGACAAATGGAAAAGGATGCTGTAAGGATAACCACTGTAACAAGGTGATCTCTGCTAAAGAATTAGGCTAATCTCTGAGTGCAAACAAGTTGTTTAGACAAATAACATTAGATCAGAGTCAAAGTAAAGTGAATAAGCCAAAAATCTATACAAATGGAAAGTGGAATAAAATAGGTAGAACTTCAGGTTAGAGATCTTAATAGTTGTTGCCAAGGCTATCCTTTACTTTCCTAGTAAGTTTCTTGGATAATGTTTCTTCCTATTCTCCCAACCATCCCTCTTTTATCTTCTCTTATCTTTATCTTATACCTGGACAGTTCACAAAAGCCCTTCAGAGACTTTAAGTCATTGCAACCATGATTAAGCTAGGCTTCAGGGACTTCAAATCTGTACAAAGTACCAAAATATCTACTGTTGTGCTTGTATTTCTACATTATTTGTGTGGAATTTACTTAATGGAAATATGTCTTACTAAGCTACCCCATATCGTGTATAGATATCCTCCTGAAACAACATGAAATGCTGAAGGACTGTGACTCAGTCATAGATTTTTACCCTAAAACTATATGTAATCACCTCTGAAGGTAATAAAAGGAAAATCTGCTTCTGTTTTTCCTCGTGGCTCAAGAAAGTTGTGTGAACTCCAATATTCTAAGAATTCTAAACTTAACTATGTGTTTTGTTTCAGCATAGATAGAGTGTCCTTCATCTGAATAAATGTTTCCTCTCATTTTGAGAATCACTGTTGTGGCTTGAGGCAAACCTTGTACACCTTAAAATAATAAGATATATAAGCTATCAGTGTTTCATCTGTCACAGTCCAAAAAATATCAATATAAGAAACAAATTTTCAAGAGAATATACCAAATGTTCATAACCTTCTCTCAAAATAATGTTTATTTCATTATAATATCTTATTAAAAGCAGTAAAATATTTCTAAGGTGAAAAAAATATGCCTTCAGATATTTCCTGGAAATTTCACAGCTGAGCTTTCCCAAGATCCAATTATTTCTTCTTAGTTTTCTTCTACTTTACTCTACAGATAAAGTATACATTATATTCTAGTTTTTTTTTCTGAGCCATTAATAATTCAAGATCCTTTACATTGTATTATATATAATATTGCTTTTGCTAATAAAAACAGTGAAAGAGCAAAGATTTTTTTTGTGGGGATATAATCTTTTGGTGGACAGACCCTTGAATTCTGGAGTTAGGTACTGCATGGTGTCAATAACATTGGAAAATAATACCTAATACCTATAAAAAACAATACGTATAATACTAATAAGATAAATTTATTAATTTCCTTAAATATTGTCTACCATTTTACTTTGTTATTGCTCTATAATTCTCATAACTGATAACTGGAAAAATTTTGCTACAAATTGAAGACCAAATTTATCTAACATGATTTATTTATCTATCTTGTGCTGACTACAGGATTGTAATAAATGTTAGGTTTGGTCTCCAAACACCATCTCCAATGGTGATATTTACATATGTAATATTATCTCCCTTAATGGGTCAGCATGTCCATTTTTTTATGCTCTATCTATCTACAATTCAGAGGATCATATAGTCACATTTAAATTACTGAAACTCAATAAAAGCAGGATGAGTGAAATCTTTGCAAAAAAAAATCACAAAACACATAGAGAATGAGAACTTTTGCTGCAGTCCCCTAAGCATTATTATCCTGAGGAACAGCAACCTTCACTTTCCCAATATTGATCAAATTAGCTCAACTCTGAAGGATTCCTTAAGCTAAACAGGGGATTTCAGTATGTGGATTAAAGCAATAATAAAGACAAATATACAGTAAATCCAAACCCTCAATTTATAGTTATTTTGGAAAGAGGCCAGTAAGGATTCATGGTAAGAATTGCAGTCATCTTGATTTATTTGGTTTAGTTTCCTATAAGCGTCTCTAGACAGTAAACCTCACTTTTGAGAGTATAAGGCAGTTAAGAGTAACAGCTTGCAAATACTAAAGATTTTTTACTGCTTTCTTTCTGCTAGGGAGAATGCTGAACCTAGTTTCTATGCCAACCTATGACTGAATTGCATATTGTACACCAGATGATTTATTACCAGATATTTTTCTTAGACATGTGTCACGTAAATTGTGGCCATACACATTGTAGGATAAGAATTTATCTAGTACATCTGCAACCTTGAATTTTATAATTAAATTATAAATTTTCAGTAATGATTTGTTTCAAAGTTCAATCAAATATAAATTTGCATGCATTGCAAATGTATGTAATTAATTTATGAATACATTTATACATTAACTAACTTAGGAATGTAGTTGATATACACAACATTTCATGAAGCAGCTAATCCTGGAAGTCATTTCCAAACTTATGAAGGCAAGAAAATCATCAAGGATAGTCAGCATGAATTCATTAACAGGGAGGAGTTGTGTTTCACCATTTTAATAAAATTCTGTAAGGAAATTACTGGTTTGACAGATGATATGTCACAGAAACAACACTAGATAACTTTTCAAACCTAAAAGTTTTCATATAATCATCTAATCATATAATTTTAGAATGTGCTAGATAGAAGTGGTCATGTGGAGGTCATCTGGTTCATCTACCTGCTCAGAGAAGGGCCAGCATAGAACAGGCAGCTCGCAGCTCTGATCAGCTGGGTTGTGAGCATCTTCAGGAATGGAGGATCCATAATTTCTTCAGCAGCCTGTCATGGTGTTAGGCCACTCTCGTGGTAAAAACTTCAGATCTTAATGAATGTGTCTCCATTGCCTCTTGTCCTAGCAGTGTGCAACTTCAGGAGGACTCTGCACCTGCAAGCCTGTCTTCCCTATGCTCTACCACTGAAGTATATGAAGCATATTTATATCTCCTTTTATCTTAGACCCAGCTCTCAACTTCTCCTCACACATCATGTGCTCCTGGCCCTGATAATTCTGGTGATCCTTGGTTGAATTTTCTCCAGTACACCAATATCCTTCTTGTATTGGGGAGCCCAAAACTACTCTCCCAAGTGCCGAATGGAGGGGACAAATCACCACCCTGAACCTGATGGCATTACTCTGACTGCTTCACCTTGTGATGGTCAGGCTGAGTTTCTCCCCTACAAAGCTACACTGCAGGTTCATGTTTAACTTGTTCACTGGGATCCCAGGTCCTTTTCTGCAAAGAACAAAACTGGTAATGAAGAGTCAGCTTGGTTTCATAGAACTAAATACAACCACTTGAGTTCTGCAACCTGTCCAATTTTTCACCTGACTAAAATTCTTTCAAAACAATACATTTTTGTTTTGATTTTAGGGATAGTATGGGGTAAAATCTCATTATGATTTTGCACCATTGACAAAAATTATATGAATTTCAGTAAGATTATCTGTATTATTAGGTACCATTTATTATGAGCAACAAAGAGAAATGAGAAATTTCGAGTAGCATTGGAGCTATCCAGAATTATGAAGATATTCACAAAGATGATTGAAGAAGACTCAGAGAAAGATGGCAGTAATTGCATTCACATCTTGGTGATTATCGACCACAGTGCCCTTCATAGTAATTTAGACATCTGAATTATCTCAGGCTCATCTTTCCTCACCCTGAAGTTGCTGAGAATCATAACAACATATGATTTTTCCAACAGTGAAGGGCTTTGCTATGTATATTAAGCTTATATACCTCATCTGTGCTAGGGCTACAGCAAGAATGGAAAATATTCCCTGCTGTCTTTACACATTTGTAAGGTCTGGAAAATGCTCTCATCTGAATAACTTTGCCCTACTTGAGTAATATAAACCACTGTACCAACCATTAGAAGAAGCCCTCAAGGACACTTATCACATTTTTTCTTTGGACGGATTTTTCTAGGCATTATTCCAGAGGAAGAGAAGTAAATAGATCCTGTGACACCTGAAAAGTGTCTGATGGCAATGCATAGAACACCAGTTTCAGTATACACTGTGGATAAGCCCATTACTCAAGCAATCTCAGGATAACAATGTGGTTTTATATTCCTATCCCTGTATTGAGTGCTCTTAAGCTATGGCAAAGGTTGTAGAAATTTTCCATGTACAAAAAGAATAAATGAGCCCTAAATGCAGCCCTTACTCCCTTTGATAACTATGTAGATCTCTTTGATGCTGACAAAAATTACTTGCATACATGAAACCTATCTCCAGAGCTGGCAAGATTTTAGCTAGTCTTTGTGAATAGGCATTGCGAATGCAAAAGAGAACTAGAAACCTGAACCTAGGAGCAGAATCACATGGAATTGGCAACAGCTTTATTTGTAAAATGGATTTCTGCTTCTACATTTTGTTCCTCCCTTCCCTTCCCTTCCCTTCCCTTCCCTTCCCTTCCCTTCCCTTCCCTGCCGTGATATTCTGTTGTGTTAATAAATGTGGATACAGGTTGAAAATTAAAATGGAAACATTTCTTTTACTGCACACCAAGCAAAAGAAGTCAGCAATCACAGTTCATTAAATATTGATGTAGGTGGTATTTTCAGACCTTGTATGTCACTTTGTGGCTATTGTCAGAATGAAAAAAAAAAGTAAATGTAGAAAGAAATCTCCATTATCATAAGTTTTCACCTAAAGGTTTGTTTTTCTGACAATGAAGAAGATTTACTGAAAATCTAGGAGGACTGTAGGTTAGATATACAGCTTTAATTCAGTTACTATATTGACATATACAGATTTTTTAAAGTGAATTTGTATATGAAAGTAGGCAACTGTTCATACATTTTTAAAATATGTCCCTGATTTATTTGGCAACTTGCTGAATGTACTTTATGAAAGTTTTACATTTATAAGCCTATAAAATATGTATCATTTTTATTCTTCTAAAGAAACTGAAACAAATATTATGGCACAAGGAAAATTTAATGTGCTTTGCACACATCTGGCATTGTATAAGCAGTAGCATTGTGCAAGCTCAGAATAGGTCACCTTTTCCCTTTATTATCACTATAAAATTACTCTGCTTAGGACACATGCAGTTATCTGCCTGTCTGTCCAATCCTGTTTTCAAAGCATTGACAAGCTAGGGGGAGCTAAAGGTATTGACGATGTGTAAGAATCAGTGTTTGAATTTCTGTAAAACTGTTCTGCTCTAACTCAGGAATTAAGTGTGGAGTTTGTTTGAACCTTTACAAACATAGACTTGTCTTGACAAGATAGAAAATTGGTCTTTTCCACTTCATAATCTTCAAATAACATCTTCAAATAACAAAGTATTCTTGAGAAAGTGGGAACTTCACCCAAAGAGTTGTGGTAAATGGGGCTAATCCAGTTAGTGGCTGGTCACAAATGTGTTCCCCGGGACCCAGCATTGGAGCCAGTCCCATTAAATATCTTTATCAACTTCCTGTACAAGGGGATAGAAGGCATCCACAGTCATTTTGTACACATCAGATTGGGTGGGAGTGTCAGCCTGCTGGAGGACAAGGAAGGCTCTGTAGAGATTCATGGACAGGCTGGATTAGTGGGCCAAGACCAGCCCCATGAGGTTCTACAAGGCCAAGTACTGGGTCTTGCACTTGGATCCCAACAATCCCACCCTGAGCTACAGGCTGGGGGCAGAGTGGCTGGAAAGTGGCTCAGCAGAAAAGGACCCATAAGTGCTGGTCAACAGCAGCTGAACATGAGCCAGAGTGGCCAAGAAGATCAGTGGCAATCTAGCTTACATCAGCAATTGTGTCAGCAGCAAAGGTCAGTGATCATACCCCTGTATTTGGTGAGGTCATACCTCAAATACTTTGTACAGTTTTTGGGCCCCTCACTTCAAGAAAGACATTGAGGCTCTAGATTGTGTTGAAAGAAGAGCAACAAAAAACGGTCTCCAGAGAGTAAGAGTAGCTGAGGTCCCTGGAATTATTTAGCCTGGAGAAAAGGAGGGACAGGGCAGACTATATCACTCTCTGCAGCTACCTGAAAAGATGAAGTAGTGAGCTGGATGTTGGTCTCATCTCCCAGGTAACAAGTGAGAGGATGAGAGGAAATGTCCTAAACCTGTACCAAGGTAGGTTTTGGCTAGATTTTAGGAAAAAAAAAATCCTGAAAGGGTGGTTGTGTGCCACCACCAAGGTGGTGACCTTTTCTGGAAATATTCGAGATATGACTGAATGTGGCACTGTGGTTTACTTGACAAGGTGATGCTCAGTGAAAGCTGTGCTCTATGATCTTACTTCTCTAACCTTTCCAAAGGTTCTATTATTCTATACCTACATGAAATGTAAGTGACTTGTTTTTGAAAAGTATGTAATATTAAAGCCCAGAAATCTTAGACGTTTTAGGGCAATATCTGAAGGGAGTTTATTCAAAGCAAACTAAAATCAAATTATCACAAGAAACAATAAAATTTGAAGAAAAAGTTATTAGATTATTTCAAAATTCACTTCCAGTTAAGAGATCCTTTAATTTATTTTAATAAGAACACCCATATAATTCCCCCTGAAAAAGAAAGAACCAACCCAAACCTATTTTGCAATAAAACAAATTTGGCAAAAGTCCCCTTTGAAATTTACAAAGACTGTGCTTCAAAATACAATATTTTGATAGAGATATTCATTCTCATTGGCTCAAGCAATCATTTCTCCATAGTGCAGCGTAACACCCAGTATGTTTTTATGATTCAGTCCCAGTAACACTATATCCCTGTAAGCATGATTAATCAGCCCAAACAGAATACAGCTTGGATATAACTCTCCTGCTGCTTGCTGAAGAGCTGAATCAGTCAGGGCCAGTTAAGGAAGTCTGCACTTCCCTCTGTTGAACAGTATGGGCATGACCTGTGACTCTCTGCTATGATGATATAATATTATTTCCAAGCCACTATCTAATTATCTTTCACACATACCATTTATTTGCTCACAGTGGAGAGCATTGAGTTGTAAGGATTGATCAGGAACTTTGCTGTGTTGTAGTTTTTCAGTAAGAAATGCCTGTTGGTGAAGGAATAAAAACCCCCACATATTATCTCATGGATTTATCTGTTAATATTTTTTCTTCAAGTAAATCAGGGAAAAAGAAAGTTCAAAATTTGTAACATATAATTTTGGGAACTATTGAATGAAAGGTTGCTGTTTCCTGTTTAAGTATAATGTGTTTGTTATTGCTCTAGGTCACCAGCTGAGATCTCGATGCTATTGATGATAATTATTTTATTTCTTCTCCCTTTTCAAACAAGTAACAGAAGTAGATAGGCAGAGTTTTGTGTGCTTTTGGTACTGCATAACTTCTGAGAGCAATTGTTTTTAAACACAATATTTAAAGATATTACTCTAGGCCTGACTCAATAAAGGGCTTTGTCTTCTTGGTATTGTCTTGTTGGTTTTGTTTTGGTTTTAATAGGGTCAATCAAAAAGAAATAAACATGGGAACAATTCAGGAAAATTTTCACTCCACCCAGTGATTAAGACTGACGTCCCCATTTTAATCAATAATATACCTCTGGATGATTATCCATTTAATCCTAAAATAGACACACAAGATAAAGCATATGTGTCAGCCCCTGCAGGTACTGGAACTGTTTATGACAGACTTATACATCACCTGACTAAACAGAAGAGCTTTGTTCAACAGAGACGTGTGGGCACAATGCGAGATGTCCAATACATAGAGACTTAGAATCATAGAATGAGTTGGGTTGAAATGGATTTCTGCTTCTACATTTTGTTTGATTAAATGAAGATAATTTAATTCCAGACCATGCCACAGGCCTTCTAATAAATCAGGCTGCTCGAATCCCCATCCAATCTGGCCTTGAACACTTCCAGGGATGGGATATCCACATTTCCGCTGGCCAACATGTTCCAATGCCTCAAGACACTCACAGTTAAAACTTTCTTCCTAATAGCTAATTGAAACCTGTCCTCTGTCACTTTAAAGCCATTAACCCTTACATGTCCTTGTAAAAAATCCCTCTCCAGCTCTTGTAGCCCCCTTTAGTACCGGAAGGTGCTATAAGTTCTCTCCAAAGCCTTCTCCAGGATGAACAACCCAACTCTCCTCCAGAAGAGGTCCTCCAGACCTCTGATCATCTTTGTGGCCCTCCTGTGAACTTGTTCCTCTGAACAGGTTCACATCTTTCTTGTACTGGGATCCCAGAACTGAAGTAGAGGGACCGAATCACCACCTTTACCTTCCTGACATGCTGCTTTTTAAGTAGCTCTGAATATAGTCGTCATTCTAGGTTGCAAGTGCACATTGCCAGGTCATGTAGACCTTCTTGTCAACCAACACCCCCCAAATTTTTCTCTTCAGAGCTGCTTTCTATTAATTCTCTGTCCAGTCTGTGTTTGTGCTTGGATTGTGCAAACCCATGTCTAGGACCTGGCACTTGGCCTTTTTGAAATTTGCAAGGTCCATACCACCCCTCAAGCCTGCCCAGGTCCCTCTGGATACCAACCCTTCCCTCCAGTGTGTCAACTTCACCACACAGCTGTCAGCAAACATGCTGAAGGTGCACTCTCTCCCACTGTCCATATTGCTGACAAAGATGTTAAACAGTGCTGATCCCAATGCCCAACCCTGAGGAACACCCCTTCTGCACAACAACTCCATTTAACTTTTTCCCAAGATGAGTCTGTTTTACCCATGACCATATTTCATGGCTGATCTCTCCATCTTTATCTTGACCCACGAGTTTTTTCATCTTATTTTCTCCCTCTGTCTTGTTGAGGAGTGGGAGTGAGAGAGCAGCTTGGTGGAGTTTGGCATTTTAGCAAGGTACCCATCACATTTATGTGTAATGACACATGTTAGCATTTTTAACCATATGAATTTCAACAAATCTCATTGGATACAGATAGTTTCATGTAAATTTTGTGCCAAGAATCATTTACAGAGAGAATACAATACCCATGTAAGAATTATGAATATCTGACGTGTTCTACAAGTTATTGTTGTCAAGGAACGTCACAGAAAAAAAAACAAGACTATTATTTATTTATTTATTTTGGGCTTTCATCTTCATTTGTATCCTGAATTTGTGCGAGCACAGATAGATTGAAAGCAAATTGAAAAATGACCAAAAAAAAAAATTATGCAAATTACATGCTTACAATTTCTAAGCTTCAGGCATATTGTTTAGTGCAATTTTGTAAAACTGAGTTTTCAGAAGTGAAGACTTGGGAAACTCTGCTCTAACTGACAGAGCAAGTCAGTCAGGAAGGTCCAGGAGATCAGAAATAGTGTCTGAGGTTTTAGTAGTGCAACACTCAAAAAATTCTAGTCATACTCTGGAGGCAAAGAACAAAGACTGACTCTGTTTCTCTTACTAAAGGATACTATGGATGTTTTGTTAAGATCTAGAGGTATCAGTAAGAACAGGAAACCTGTCACCAAATACATAAGGGGCTGTTGAGACAACCCCAGACAACACCCTGATCCTGAAAAATATAAGAATGCCAGAAGGGAAAAAAATAAAATCCCACAGATTTTCTTTTTTTTTAATTAGACTTTAAATATAAAAATAATTTTTAAATTAAATATTTAGAATACAGAAACTTTTGGTTAGATCACAAAAATTCAAGCAAATGGAACTTTCTCATGAGCTGAATGACTATGCCAAAAATTTATGTGAGTGACATGACATTGTCTTCATCATAAAAGCATGCTAAAAACTGGAGTCATACCATGTGGCTGTGCTCAGTGTTATACACTGTGAAACCTACCCATGTTGAGCACAATATGCTGAAAATGTGATTTCTTTTTTAACTACAGATCACCATAGAATTCCCTTAAATATAAGTCCTCTGCTGCTGCACAAAATTCATGATCAGCTCAGCTGCAGGTTGGTTCTGATTAGCCAGCACCAAGCAGTTATCACCTCTCTTTTCTCAGTCATCGTCCTGTGGAAAAGAAAGAAGTAGAACATTATCTGGGAAACTGCTGAAATCCAGGAAATTAAATTTTCACTTTAAAAGGCAGAAAAGTACAAAAATACACATGGAGTAGCTTTCAATCTGTTCCTGGTTGGGACTGTATTATGAACTAAAACATAGTAAATTCTAGAAAGGATAAGAAACTGTTAATATTTAGAGCTGACATTTTCAACTTTCTTGGCAGCAAAATAGAAATCCTGTTTCATCCATTCAAGTCCTTTTTACTGGTCTCATAACAGCTAAACACAAAAGTAAATAGACTGTTACATAAAACCTTAAAGCCTTTGTTAAATTCATGATTTTTTTTTCTTCCAGAACTCCCATCCTTTTTCAGGATTTAAGGAGACTAAGCACTAGGCCACTACATAATGTGTAGAGATGGCTCTACCTGACCAGAACAGATTCAATGTAGTAAAAAAAACTGATACTTAGGAGAAGTGTCTAATATGGATAGCTTGATTAAGCATCAAATACAAGAATAACATGAGGCATTTGGGGAGAAGTTTCAGTCTGGGTGGTGGTCTCACAAGCCTTAAGAAAAATCTTATCCCCAGTGCAGAAGTGTATTTAAAGAAGGAATATTTTGCATCAACTGCGACTATACAAGAAACCAAATGGCTCCTTAGCTTGTTTAACCAGGTGAATCAGAACCAAAGTGCACGTACTTTTAAGAGTTGTCTTTTTTGTTTCAGGACAAACAGCAGAGTCCTCTGTGCATAACCTGCAATATCTTATAATTTTGAAATTAATGTTTATTCACTTTGTGGTCTCAGGCTATATCTGGGGTCATGTCACATGGGAACCATGAGAAATGGTTCCTCCTCAAAGGGGCTAGAGCCACAACAAAAAATTGCAGAAGCAGTGGGATGTTCCCAGCTGTATTGCACAGGTTAATCTTAGGAGGAAATACTTGATGTTGTAAAGACAGTTGTTTTGTTACAATAAATATTATCAGGATATTTTTGATATGCAGAACAAAGAGGAAAGGTATGCCTGGAATTAATTTTTTTTCCAAACTTTATAACTATATGCTTTCCTAATAAAGTTGCTTAAGCAATGAATCCTTTTTTCCTCTTTTTTTTTTTTTTTTTGTCTATGTACATGTTGTTCAGTAGCTCATAATTTAACTGTGCCCCCAAATGGTACAGTACTGCCTCTTTGTAATTTAAGAATTCTCTGAGTGCAGCTTCAGTGGAAATGTATTCTTCTTTCTACAGGAAGGAATTTCTGATGATGAATTCTAAAACTTACTGTATTGGATCAGTGGGCTGGTCCAGTCTTTTCCTATAAGGATTTCTATTATTGAATATCAGACCTTATTTAGGAAGATATATAAAAGTTCTAATAGAATTTTACATTGCTTAAAGTCTATAGTACAGATCTTTCTACTTCACAGTCTATCTCTGAACCCTCTCCAAAGATAAAGCGACAATCTCATTTACATTAAATATAGTCTTCTTGTGATTTTATATAAATTCTCTGTATTTCATGCAGTGGTTTAAAGAAGTAACAGCAGTATGTGATGTATAATACGTGATTTTTTGGTACTTCTTACAGAAAGCATCTTTAAGTACTCTGTACATTGTCTTGCTTTAGAATTGCCCAGATATCAAAGAGACAAAAATATTTTTATTAGAGTATATCAGGAAATGTTGCTTCACAAACATTTTCCAATCTGAGTACAAGTTGTAAGGCTATACTTACATAGTCAAGACATCACAAGTCGTGACATAATATAATTTAAAATGTCAGACAATGGTCTGTTGCTGACAACAATTTTATTTCAATACAAAAACCATTGTATTTTCTGCCCCCATTTTAAGCCCCTTTGTGCCACATCCCCATGTCTTTGTCAAATGTGCAAACTACTTGCACTCCCAATGTTGATTTGAAGATTTTTTTAAAAGCCTGTTGATCGTTTTTTGCTTGTATACTTCTAACTTCATAAAACCACTATTTTCTGATTGTCATGTTGTGCTGGTTTTGGTTGGGGTAGAGTTAATTTTCCTCACAGTGGCTGGTATAGGTCTGAGTTTGGATTTGTGGTGAACAAATTATCAACAGCAGGGTTGATAATATAAAGATATTTTTGTTGTTGCTGAGCAGGATTTACGCAAACACAAGGTCTTTCCTTCTTTTCCTACAGTCACACTGTCAAGGAGGTTGTGAGTGCATGGGAGATTGGGAGGGGACTTAGATAGGACAGATGACTCAAAATGACCAAAAGAGTATTTCAGACTATGTAACATCATACTCAGTATAAAAGTGGGGAGAAGAAAGAAGAAGTAGAGGGATGTTTGGAGTTGTGACAGTTGTCTTGCCAAGTCACTGTTACACACTGGGCACTCAGATGACTGAACACCTGCCTGCGCATTCAAAGCAGTGAATTATTATTTGTTTTTCTTTACTTGTGTGCACAAATTTGCTTTTCCTATTTAAATGTCTTTACCTCAATGTACTAGCTCTCTTTTATCTCTCCATGATCCTGCTGGTGGGGAAGTGAGTGAGTGGCTCTGTGGTGCTTGGTTGCTGGCTGGGATGAACCATGACATCAGCGTATTCATAGCAAATAGAATTTCCAAGGTTATCCACTTCAGGAACTTCCTGTCCACAGTTCTCCAGGTCCATGAGGTCTCACAGCACACAATTTACTACTCGTACCATTACATTGGTGTTTATACTCACTGAGGATAATGCTTTCAACAGCTTTCTGGAGAGTCCATGAAAGGTGCAGTGTACATCCAAACACATATGTGTCAATATTCTCTGACAAATAATCCCGTTCATGGCAAAGGATATAGGAGGGAAGGATTCACTGTCTCTGACAAATTCCTAGAATCAGCAGTCTAAAATGTAAGGAAAATTGAAACTGGGAAAACAGATGGTGATGCTATCAACTTGTTTCATGCCCTCTGTTGGTTGTCTGCAGAACTGCATAGTCACCTCATGTATTGCACATTCCAGATGCATATTATTCTGTCAAAGGTAAAAAACAAATTATCTTTTCTGTCCTTAAGACACAGAAAGATAGTAGGTGTGGGATCTAAAAATCTGAGCCAACCACTATTCTCATGCCAAATTTCTTGGGAATACAAAAGCAATACTATTGTAACAGACAGAAGAAATTTTGCTCAAACCTCAAAAGGCTGGCAAGCAAAAGAGAAGGGAAGATAATTTTGATCTCATAATGATGAAAAAGTGATGTTGGACCTATGATTGCTTTTAAATGTTGCCTTTTCAAAGAATAGGAAATAAGAGTATAAGAATTTCAGAGACTGGAAATTTGAACAAAATATTGTAATCAATGTATATAAAATGTAGAACAATTTAGGACAATTAAAATTTTTAGGTCCTGATTAAATTCATAAAGAGTAGACTTTGTACCAATTTAAAACAAGGCTCTAAATGATCTGATGGAGAATGCCATATCTAACGACAAGTGCAGTGATGAAGTAGCTAATACTTTAGCTAGTTACATTAACAGTACTAGAAGAAAATCAATATAGATCTTTTTATACCAAGATAAATGGTGAACAATAGATGTGATTTGCCTTTAAATAAAATTTAAAAGCCCTATAAAATTATAGAAATTAAATAATTAAAATATTTATATATTTATTATCATAATTCTCCAGAGATGGTAAGTTAGTGAAATATAATGTAGTTGAACCAAAGGCTTTTACCACACTCACTCAGTCACTCTATCAATCACTCACTTTACCTCTTCCCTCAGTGGGAACGGGGAGAGAATAGAAAAGTGCAAAAGTGAAGAAGAAGCACTGCTGATTTGAGATAAGATAGTTCAATAAGTGAAGGAAATGGGAGGTGGGGGGAAGTGGTGCAAAGGCAATCACTCAGCACCTCCCGCGTGAAAATTGCTGCCCAGCCAGGCTGAGTAATGGCTAACCTGGAAGAAAACTCCAACTCTCTCAGTAGGTGCTGCTGAGCAAGTTCAGGTCAGCTCTCTTGGGTCAGCTGTTTTGCCTGTGGTGCCTCTCAACTTCTCACCTGCTCACCCTGGGGAGCAGGCAGAGAGAGCCACAGAAAGCCATGACCCTATACAAGCACTGCTCAGCATTAGGTGGAACATAAGTGCATTATCCATGGTCAGTCAAGATCCAAATCACAACAGCCTATTGGTTTTCATGAAAAATGGATAACTTCATACCAGCCAAACCCCAGCCATGCCCAGTACAGTCAATGGTTCATAGGAACATATCATTTAAACCAGAAATGCATAGGAACTAAAATTGAAGAAATACTTTTCTCTGAGGGAAGGGTAGTGAATGACACTGAAGGTCAGTGTCATCTTGAAAGGAGATGAGTGATAAGCAGGCTTTCAGGTGTAAATATGGTGACTCGTGGCTGAGTAAGCTAGTAATGATCTTGAAACGCTAATGAAGATGTAGTAAACACCTTTGAAACAGAGAATAGTCCCTCGGAGAGGACAAAACAAAGGAAAGCAAAGGAAGGCAACGTAGAGCCATGCTAAGGGATCAAAATTACACTGCTGATTCAGGGTAATAAAAATAGATGCAATGTGAACTCTGTCACATTAAGCAACTAAAATACCTCTGTCAATTTAATCAAGCAAAATGGATTTCTGTCCATAAATGTAACAGCAAGATTAACACAAGGGAGGATAAATCCCTTTGTCTGATTTTCTATCCCTAGGTTATCAATTCTAAAAAGTTATCACTGGAACATGTGTAAAAACTAATAATAGTCATAATAGTCTATCTATTACCCATATATACCTATAAAGCTCTGGGACAATCTTTCAGAAAGATGGTTATGAAACACAAAGAAAAGCAACTATTTTTAATGAGACTTATATGAATTACAATGAAAACTACATAATAAACAGCTAAAAACAATAGTTTCAACAACTGGGGAATACAATTAGAATACTTCTTTCAGATACCTATTCTCAGCTATTACAAATAAATATATTTTTGATAATGCTAATGAATATGTATAAATTGCTATGTAAATCAAAAGAATTACTTACAGTGCCTATTTTAACAATTTCCCCTGAAAATAGCTTTTTTAATGAAAAGCAGACTAAATAATTCTTTCCCCACACATCTGCACTACTTTTTGCTCATGCAAATTGAAACAGTGATTATTCCTTCCTGTCTAGCCTCTCACTGTAATAACATCACTAAATCTTTCACTTCATAATGCAATTTAATTATCTATTTTTTCTCTGAAAACAGCAAAAACAGTGTTCACATTACTTAATATACCACCAAATTTATTGGATTTTTTGTCCTGGCTCAAGTACATATCCTTTCAATGGCATAAGCAATATTTTATTGCATATAGGAGGACCTTCCTGTTGTAAAACAACAACTCATTTAAATCAGTTTGTTTTGGATAATTTTTACCTGAATTTGTGTTCCTTAGTTCAGAGAGATCACTTTGTTTTTTGATAATGTAATAATATCATCGCAGTTAGATGAGATGAAATAGATATGATACATTCTATGCAACATGCAATCAAAAAGTCATCAAGATGCATTTCTGTTTAAAAACAACCAACCAGTGAATATTAATATACAAGAAAGAGTGGTTCTTTCTTTTGATTGAACCTCTTTCTCATTTCCATAAAAATATCCCAATTTATTTAAAATTAGTTCTGTCAGAATTGTTGCTACTCTTTGTGACTCATAAAAGTTCATCTGTCGAGAATAAGTAAATGTTTAAATGTGGAATTTTTTCTTAACCTGATTCAGTACCTCATACAGTTCTTTAATGACTGTCAAAGCTGCCGAGGGACTAAAACTGAAATAAACCTACTCACTGGTGCTGCAGAACAATAATGACATCATGGAGATTTTGTTTGATAAATGGAAAGGTAGTTTCTGTGAATAAAATATATTTCAATAAATTTGTTTTTTATGCTAGGATATGTAACCCTTGCAATCACAAGAAATGGGTTTTTTTTATTTTCCTAAGGGAAAAACATGTTTATGGACTAGTTCCTGAATGTATTTTGTACAATATCATGCCTGAGGAAAAGGACAATAGCTAATTCATGTGCTCTCAGTTGACCTGAAACTTCACATAGAAATATATAAAATATGAAAATTACTTCACATTATCTGGTTTCACACTATATAAGGATTTCTATAACATGTAGTAGGTTCAAGGACAAGACTCAAAGAGTTACAGTGATTGGGATCTAAGGCAGTAAAAGGAAAACATTCTCAAAGTACAGTTTTATGAGTGGAAGACAACGTGCTTAACAGATACTAAAAGCTAAAAATGGCCAATATGAAGTTAACAATGTTATTTAGCATCAGTATTCACTGCAAAATAAATGCCCACAGAACAGCAAAAGCTTGTGATTATCCAAGTAGAAAAATTAATGTCATTGAAATGTTTACATGTGGTTAACCTAGAATGAGAAAAATAATCAATTTTTAAAAATCGTTAGGTACATTTCTTCAGTTTAGTAAGCCCAATAAAGATCATTCTTGTGTAGAGAGAGATCTGTCTAAAGCAAATTAGACTTTTAAGTTTAGGGATCCATAGAAACCAGGTGGGATTACTGAGGATAAATATAGCATGAAAATACTGTCCAGCTTCAAATGAATATGAAATGGGACCAAAGGAAACATAGACCAGACATTTGAATTTCCTAAACATGGCAAATTTATAAACACTGCATTCCTCAACAGATAATTTTTTAAATCCAAGTTAAATAATTATAGAATTTAGAAATGTCAAGGAAAAAGATATTAAAATAAGCTTATTTGCTTACTTTATTTACTAAGATAATTTACTCATTTACAACATACCTGATTGAATATAGTATTTTTATATGAAATAAAGGGAATATCATACTACACAAAATTATGGAAGGGATAATGAAGACCTCATTAAAATATTCCCAAAAAGGAACAGGGATCCATATTCTATTTTATAAAGATCTATATTCTAACTATTTAATGGGTACTTTTGGGAGCTCTTTTGGATCTCTTATTGTTTAATGTTCTCATTAATGACTTGATGCAGTACAGAATATCCCTGTTCAAAGCTGGGATGATCCTCTGAAAAATGAACAGAAGACGAAGGAAGGATGTGTGGGCTGCAAGTACTCTTACTACTAAAATAATTTGGTTAAGTAAGTAAAATTTCTGAACAAATATCAAAAATCCCACTGAGGATTTGTGCAGAGTCTGAAGTTGCAGTTGATAGCAAAAATGCCTCATAGGAAAAGACCTGATAAGCATCAGCATCACATAAGACCTTGTGCCTATACAGAAGTGTAGGCTGAATATCAATTACCAATTAAGAATGTTCTTAAGAAAAAAAGGTCAAGAAAAAAAGAGAAAAAAAAATGGCTAGGGAATAGTTCTCTCCAACTTTTAAAGTAATGTTCTATTCCGCCCCAAAAAGATCTAAAGTGGAGTACTTACCTATTCAGAACAACATGTCAACAAAGATACAGAACAAGTAAAAAAATATGAAGTAGTTCAGCAAATGTGATTAGAGATCAAGAAGAAAGGCCTGCTAAACAGAAAGACTTGTCACTTAGCTTTGAAAACAGAAGGCTGAAGGAAGAACATAGTATCTTTAAATATGGTAACATTTGCCAGAAAAGAAGGCAACAATATTTTGGCAGTGCTTTTTTAAAACCAGGATAAGAAACAATGACTTCAGGAAAAGAGACTTTAGACAGAATAGTGAAGTATCTTGTGTAAAAAAAGTTAGTGCTTATATTCCAGGTTTTTAAAGAAGGTGTGTCTATTGTTCTGACTGAAGAACATGAAACTGAGTGAGTTTCTGCTGTTTTTTTTTCTCCAGTTGCCTATAATATGATAATGACATGCAATCACAAACGTAGAAACAGAGGGAAAAAAAGGTCTATTTAAAAAACTGTAAGTACTTAGTCCCAGCAAAAAATTGTATCTGTTTTTTCCAGGGAATATAATCACATAGAATTAAAATAATTATTTTAGTTTAAACAAATTAAATTTAAACAATTAATTTCAGTTGATCTGTTCTGAAACAGTTTTATGTCAAATATATGGTGATGGTATATTTGCTCACTGAAAAGGACTGAGCAATCAAAAGTCAGGTAAATTTTCTTTATCATGGAACACATCAGTTAAGGTCAGAGTGGAATGCTTAGTTTTAACTTTTAATTTTAAAAGTTTCAGAGTTTTTATACATTTCAAATTGTATCTATCTCTCGGCTGGATGTTCCCTATCAAAATCTGAAGAAGATGAAATTTCAGGAATGTCCTATGCAAGCCTTTTTATCTGTTGTACAGATAAGTAGTATTTCAGCATCCAAAAGGAGATGGATTCCTTTTGTGGGGGAATAAAATATCTTTTATTTTTCATCAAAATGTCTTTATTTCCTGTAAGAAAGCTAAATACTGAGAAAGTTTGTTGAATTTCAGACCACTTGACCTAAAGTGGTTTTAATTCTACCATGTGTTCCAGAAAAGGAAAATTTTCTATTTGATTAAACATAAAATAGGTCTCAATAAAGATTTTGCTCATGCATCCAGTATGCCTAGGAGGATTTTTGAGTCACTGGACCATGTGGTTTTATTCATCAGTTAACTGATGAAGGGTCTAAAATAAGAAGAATACGATAGGAGTTATAGGAAAGAATATGACTCCAACACAGGTGAAGAAGCGACTGGGAGTCCCTGTAACTGCACTGATTTCCCCACTGCAGCTTCTCAAGAGAAAACTGTAGAGATGCTGCAGACCTCTGCATGAAAGCCAGCATGAAGTAAAACAAGTCCATTTCTTATCCCCATTCTAAATGACTCTGGTACTAAGCATTCCTAACATGTAATCTCTTTTCCTAATACTACAAACAAACAAAAGAAAAAGAAAAAAAATTATAAAAATTCAATTTTAACATTTTTGTCAGCACACTGTAAAATATAATTCTTTTCACCGTGAGTCACAAGATAATGTCAGTCATTTCTATATGAACTTTCTGGCCTTATTATATCATTTTATATTATGCTGTATTTTGTTGTACTATATTAGATTATATATCATGTAATACCTGAGAATAGGATTTTCTTTGATATTCCTAAAATTACTTAAATTCAAGGGTAAACCCCAGAGATTAACAAGTCAGAAAATAGTATACAAATAATCTTCCATGTTTTCCCAAGTTTTATTCCAATAGTGCCATGGTATGAGTTGTTGCACTATGTATGTTTTCCCTTCTTTTTTTTATGTCCTACTTTTCATAAATGAAAAAAAAAATATTGCCACTCAAAAATCTAGAGGCTTGGAGAACGCATTTATTAAAATGCTAGGAGGTAGAGATTTTGCTGGATCTCACTGCTTTTGTTTTAAAATGTCACTTGCTGTTTTTAAGTTAGAGTTGCACAGTTGAACTACATTGTAGGCTCCCTGGTCAAACAAATTGAAAGGACGACAGGTTACCATAGAAACAGAATCAGTATAAGCCTGTGATATTGTTAAAAAAAAGCAAGGTGGCAAAATGAGCAGTGCTTGAATCACAAAACCAGATAAAATGCTGAAGAATCCCTTCACTTGAGAAAGGACAAATGGATAAGGATCATTCAGTGAGCTGCTCATCAGAGATTCATAATGTACCAAATAAGTCCCTTCAGACTCTCTTACAAAGCTTCCAAGCACAGGCCAAAATTTATTTGTAAAGTACACAGAAGTCTAGACTGAAAAGAAATAAAATGTTTTTCAAGGTATTGAGTCTGAATGGTAAAGCCAGTTAATCAACAAGGAAAAGAAAGCTCACAAAATCCCCTGAGTTGTGGCTGAAAAATATTTTAAAATGAGGCATAAAAAGAGAGAAAAGGAACAGTGAGACTGATAAAATTTAACAGGAGAATAGAAATAAATGTGTTTATAGGAAATGCTCAGAGAAGAAAATGAAGGAAGACTGCTGGCCAAATATTTAATAGCATTCCCACTTCAGAAGATTTTGGTGGAAATGATGGAGTTGTCTTCTCCATACGAGAATGTCCTAAGAAGAACAAATGAGTAGTCAGGTAAAATGAATCCTAGCACAGGCTAATTCAGATGTTCTATCCCGAGGCCATCCTCCAATAAAAATAATGTTCTGTGATGTCATAAGCTCTACACATGACAAGGCTCTCTATGTGCCGAGGGCAGTCATGGTCAAAGTTTTGGCCGTGTCATATGTCACTCTTTTTGGCTTTGATGTATCCAGAGTCCGCAGAGGTTACAGATGTTCCTTGGGTGAGACGATGTGATTATTCTTGACATGAAAAATTTTATATGTGCTATTTTTGGAAGGGATTGCTATTACTATAAAAGAAAGTAACAAACTGCAGTAGTGAGGATAAAGACTTGCATTGACTCTATGGCTCCACTGATAACATCTCTTTTCGTTTGCACTAATTTTTACTTTAAAATACACAGCCAAAGCATTAACATCTTTTTAAATGTTGCCATCATGGGTATTTAGTGCCCAGAAGAGGTGTGTAAGAAAAGATTTAACTCCTGTAAGAAAAGATTTATCTCCCCAAGTTTGAAAAGGAACCTATGAATAATGAAGCTTCCAGGATACCTTTAAATATTTATGTTTATTTTAATATCTTTTCTATGAGCCCTATCTCAGAATTAGAAGTATTTTCCCACTGCATCTGATAACCAAAAAAAGGGACAAGAAAGATAGTTTGGGAACCTACCAAGACCAAAGGATAGCCATGTCATTTCATTGGACAGCATTTTTAAAATTAGTCAAGCAGATATGTTCTTTAAGCATTTAAACTGTATAATAGCATTTTTAAAAGTTAAATTGTGTTTCTCAGTGATGAGGTTTCAAGAATCATTAGTGTCTGTACATTTAGGTTCTCATTTCATCATGGACAAAGCATCCTCCATGTATTTGAGGTCAGATTTTTTTTCTATTTTTAATGTCAGTAACTTTACTTCTACAATAGATTAAGTAGTATTATGTTTGTTTGCCTTCAGAAATATCTATCTTTACTTACTCTTTGTCCCATATAAAAGTTTAGGAAAACTAAGAATCAAAAGGTACATGGCACATAATCCATAATACTGGGGTAAGAAAATGCTCTGAGAGTTATTCAAGAAGACAGATACTTCCCCTTTCTATCACTGAGCTCGGGGTTCTGGAGACCTCTGAAAAGATAGAAACACTTGGATAACAGGTGACTTTCTCATTCCTGGGCATGAATGTAGTGGAAAGGGATAATACTGGGAAAAGAAATAAAAAAACCAAACCAAACCAAACCAAACCAAACCAACCAACCAACCAACCAAACAAACAAAAAATCTGCACAAAATAATAAAAACAAACTCATCAAAATCCCTCTTGTGTTGGTGCAGTATCTTACTGGCAAAATTATTAGTGCTTTTACTTCTGTTTGATGTGCTGATGTTCGTAAATAGAAGTGCTGCTTAATTATCTGTTAGAGAGATAGGAGAGAAGAAAATGAAAAACCACAAATAAAATGCTAAAAGGTGAGAAGAACAGCAGCAAAAAAAACCCAAACAAAAAACAAACAAAAAAAACCCAAACAAACTTCAGTCTAAATAAGCTAAATACTTTCAAATTAAGTCAGTTATAAAAACATCAGGAGAGAGAAACTTGAGCCAAAATACAGATTTTACATGGTTCTAAACATTTCTAAGCTTGTCTTCAAAGCAGAGATCACTTTTGCATTTTTTGTACCACTCTGGAAGGAACAGAAATCATAGATGACAGATTTGAGATACCTATATTCAGAAAAAAACGCATTAACTTTGTAATAAGCTATGGTAAACGTGTCAGTGGGGTGACTTAGATAATTGACTATAATTCTTTGGTGTCTGTGCTGTAACCTAAGCATGTCAAGGTAGTGGAAGTGAATTTGATTCCCCATGATTCTGTTAAAGACTAGCAGCAAATTTCCTTTCTAGATGTATATCACTAAATTGATTCTCTTTTCCTTCAGATAGGACATGGAACCAGAGAGTATTTCCTGTCCCCTAAATTTCACTGTGAACACTGATTTACACAGATGTCAGTAGGGGAGAGATTTTTTCTGAGGATTACTCCTTTTTCTAGGATGGAAACACAAGAACATGATCTGAAACTCAACAAAACTGATTTTTTCCATAGTTTGGAATAACCCCTGAGATATAAAATCACTAGTTTCACATATTTGATGTATTAACTACATCCTGCCTGGGTACCAATCCCTGGAAAGAGATATAGTCTATTCAGCACTGAGCTAATATATATATGGTTTTTTAGGCCCAAGGAGAACTGCTTCTTTCTTTCTTTTTTTTTTTTTTTTTTTTTTTACTTTAAAGATTGTTAAACTGTCTTCTTTGTAATAACTCTGAACATATATCTATATCTTTAAATTTAGACTAGGTGGAGAGAGATTATCCAAAAAAGAATCTGATAGAGACATACACACATTGTATGTTCGTTAGAGTTCTTAAGTGTCAACAATATTTTTATTTGCATCATCAATAATTATTACCTTTTTTCATCAACAAAACAATTTGGGGGCACAGCCCATCTTAGGAATCATTCTGGGTTCACAGGTGTTGACAATTTGGACAAGCAAAAGAGCAAAGTTTTGAGGCCAGGACCAAGTCATGTACTCAAGGTGTAACCATCACACCATTTCTTAGCCTGCTATGAATTTTTATGACTGAATTCATTAAACATATTCAGTGTTAAATAGTCAATGATGAAAAATTTCTGGATGTTAGATGTCATAAACAGTTCAGATAATACGGGGAGGGATTTAATGTAAATGTACTATTCATTGACAGTATTCTAACAGAATAAAATCAATGATGAGTAAATTCTTAGGGTTTATACTTTGAGTATACACCAATTCCTCTGTAATCCAATTCATTTCAAGGGGATAACACACAGAACTAAACTCTTTTCAGTGTAAATAAAATTACCATCATGAAAGTTTACACAAGTCTGCATCAGTGTCTACAGAGGCTGATGAGAATGAATATCAAAAATTTCAATTAATGAAACATTTGAGGCTTGCTACTATCTCACTATTTTCTAACTGAAAAGTAGAAATTGCTCTGGTAAAAATTAAATTGCTTACATTTATTGATACACTAATAAATTAAGAATTTTTTTTTAGCTATAGAATCCATTTTATACACACACTTATTTACCAGAATAAGTATTTTTACATGCAGACACATTCTTTTGTGTTAGTGTTTATACTAACAGACCCAGTTGTTTCAAATTCTTTAGGTTGCAAACTTTTAAGATTTCGTAGCAAAAGCATTTTGGGATCCAATGAATTCATGTCCATTTTAAAGTAACAGGTTAGAGTTCATATGGCAACAAAAGTGAAATGATAGTAGAAAAAAATTTTGCAAATCTGTGCTATTTTCCTCTATATTCAGTCACTTGCGCCAGCTGAAGTTTTAGTTTTCATCTTTTGAGAGGGGAAACCAACATGAAAGAAAAAGCACAAAAGATCTATACAGCTAGAAATATCTCTTCACTATAATTTCTAGTTCTAAAGAAGCATTCCTTTAAATTATACCTTTGCTGAGGTCCCTAATTAGCTGTATTTTAAAAGTTGCTGAAATAAAAAACGTATCATCCAATAAAACAATTTAAATAATTAAAGAAGAATGCAATAATTTATTTTTAATACCTAGTCCTAAATGAAAGCATCTGTTTCCACTTCAGTTAAAATTAAATGTTTAGAATTAATTTCTTAAAAGTAGGTAGAACTTTAAGTGTCTCCTCATCAAGAATTTGATTAGTATTTTTATAGCACTGATAATAAAAGACACACTTGTGATTCCTGTGGAGTCCTCATTTAATATTGAAGTCTCTAATTTAAAAACCTTCATTTAGTATACAGTTTGAAAGTGTTTCTAAGAGCTTCCATGTTGGATTATCTATTTGCAATT
This sequence comes from Petroica traversi, assembly GCA_025920805.1. Lineage (NCBI taxonomy): Eukaryota > Metazoa > Chordata > Aves > Passeriformes > Petroicidae > Petroica > Petroica traversi. The sequence continues at coordinate 4,589,336 of JAHLSL010000057.1, read as the reverse complement.
TTAAGCATTATTTAATAACTCAAATTCACAATACTAGTACTTATCTTTAGCTTCTGGTGTTGCCAATGCACCAAGTTCTTGTCTGTATAATGGAAGGTTTATTTTAATAATGTAATATTTTTATTTATACATATTAGTACTTACTAGCTTAACTAATATTAGCACAAATATTTAGTATTAACTAAAGATCTAGTTAGGTAACTTCATCAGTCTGGAAACTCATGTCATTTACTGAGATTGAAACAATGAAAATAAAGCTTCAGTTATAGGATAATGGGAAAAAAGGGTTATTGAGACGCATGCTTTCACAAAACAGTCCAAATGAGGCACTGCGATGAAAAAGAGGATGTCTGTTGTAGGGCCAGTACACTGTATGGTTACTCTTGTAAGGGGTAACCCTTGTTACCCCTACAACCAGGTTTTAAGAGTACAAGATGAGGCATAAGCAATTGTCATAAAAGTTCCTTTAATGGTGATACAGAAGTACTTCTATAGATAGCAGTGCAGCACAGAATTTCTGAGTGACCACCTGAGCCCACCTGTGAGATAATCTGGCAACTTCAATCTGAAGAAAAGGAGAAATTGCAGATCAGCAAGGTTAGCTGCTGCCTTACATACTAAAGCCTGAAACAACTCCACCAATGTCATAACTTGCTGTCACTTTCATGGTTATTCTACATTAACAAAATAAGAGATCTGAATGAAGTTAGCTTCTACAAAAGAAGTTTTCTAGTTATGTGTTTTGTGTAGTTTGTGTTTTGGGGGTTTTTTGTGTTGGGTTTTTTTGGGGGGGGGTTCTTTGTTTTGTTTTGGTTTTGGTTTTATTTGATTTTTTTTTTATTTTGTAACACATCCATTCCATCAATATCAATATTTCTCTTCTAACCTGTACATTTCTTGACCCTATTTTGTATAGCTAACGTGTTTATCTGTGAACTATTAAAATTATCAGCCTTTTAAGATGCTGCAAGACATGGAGAGGTGTTTTTCCAAGTATGTCTCAATACAGTCTTAATATATTTTTGCCTACATTAGTACTTACATTTTTACTTTAGCATTTCTGAATTTCTCAGAAGACTTAGAAATTGGTGTTGTATATCAGTAGTAAAAAAGAAAAAATATAAATGCTTTTATATATGTATGTATAGATATATATATGTCAAGTTGTGTATGTATATATAAAATATTTTACTGATTACTTATTAATAATATTTTAATATTTTTTCAGCAATGTTAATAATAGCTAACAAACTGTTTGCTTAAACCTATTAGATTCTCTTCAATCTACAGAAATACTTTTAAACACCCTTAGTGTTTCAAGTTGAATATGTTAAAAGATAGCGTTTTTATACCTACCATGTTCTTATTAATACACAAGTTATAAAGCTTTCTGCAACTCTAAGAAATTTAATATTTTATCCAAATTGTGTAAAAAATGAATCATAATACAACTCTTGTAAGGAGTAAGCAGCTTTCAATCATTTTGTGACAGTCTAATGTTTCAATACCCTGCTCTAATAGCCATTTTGGGCTTTGAAATACCTTGATAATTTCAGTAATTCCCTTCAGTGTGTCACCAGGAAGAGTTCTGCTAGTGGAACTAAAAAACTGATGAGCTGTCTGTGAAAAAGAGGGAAATACACAAGCTTTTTCAAGTGAAGACAGAGGGAGTGCAAGAATCAAGAGTGATCAATTAATTATTAACCAAAGATGTTTCCCCTTGTCTAGTACTGTATTTGTATACATGCCCCCCAGAATTTAGGTAGCCAGATCCCTCATCACATTAGGATGAATCCCATCCTGTCCCATAGTCTTGTGAGCACCTAAGTGTCTCAGCAGGTCACTAACTACCTCCTCATGTGTGGCAGGGGTTCATTCTACCCCCCATCCCTGTCTACTGGCTCTGGAGGCCACTGTCCTGAGGATAACCTGTTTTACTGTTGAAGACTGAAACACAGAAAGTGTCAAATTTCTCACCCTTTCCCTAATCTTTGGTGACTGTTGCCCACCATGTCCCAAGAAAAAACAGAGGTTTTCTTTGGTCCCATTTTGTTATTAATGCATTTATAAAAATCCTTATTATTGTACTTTACAGAAGTGTCCGGATTACGTTTCAACTGGGCATTCACCTTTCTAATTCTCTTTCTACATGATCTAACAATATCCTTAAATATTTCCTGAATTTTGTTCCCATTTTTCCAAAGGAGATACACTCTTTTTTTCCCCCTTAAGTACCTGATACACTCTGTTGTTTTATTTTTTTTCTTTGAGAAACTAAAGCCTTTGCTACTGCATTTAAACCTGCAATTGTTGATACATTTCTTCCTGGCAGGAAGGAAATGGTTGTCAGATCTGTGCTGCATTTTGATCTAAACAAACACTAGGTAGGAGTTTACTCAAAGACTTTATCTTCTGTGTTCACACTTTGTGCATGGATAGCTCTCAATGTTTACTACATACATTCTGTGTTGACATTTATGCTTCAAGCAAACTCCAGCAATAATACTTTGTCTTTTGATTATATCATAGGCTCCGTGAATGTTGGATTGTCTGAAGTAAAAATGTGGGTTTTGGTTTTGCTTGAATACTTAGGTAGTTACTTCTGCTTTATAGCTGCATAAATGACTTTTCATGGGCCCAGATTTCGTAAATGTTGCGATGGCTTAAAAGTCAGCTCCGTTAACATTTGCCTTTGAGAAAACATCATTTGCAGTCAGCTTATTCTATATAATATCCACAGGAATGCCATTTAAAAGGGTGCATAAACACAGCCAAGTAAACTGATAATTTTATTCCAGAAAATGCTTGCCTAACTTTTTGTGTGTGTGTTTTCAAAGCCTCATTTCTTATCACAAAACCCTTATTTATCTTTCCCCAAAGGTACAAAAATATCAGTAACATTCTGTGACTAACTTACACTGACTTCTACAACTCCACTTTCTTTCACCTTTTCCACACCATTCCCAAAGTCCCATTTTTACACGTAGCATTATTCATTTTTTTAAATTTGTTCTCTTTCATGATCCTCTGAAACTGTAGAGGAGTTAATACATTTTTAGTTTCCCACATAGTGAAATTTAGTCTTTAATGTTTTAAAAGATTTTATTTACCCAATAGGCAACCCAATGGCATCATTTTAAATACATGGATTTGCCTGGCAATCAAAAACACTTTAATCTTCCTTTTACCACTGTTTTCTGTGTTTCAGATTCAGTTTGATTCTTTTCCTTCACAGATGATATGGGAACGGGGTCATTTATGTGGGATTTTGGGGTTCTGTCTACCTGTGTTGTGACAGGGACTCCAGCTGTCTGCCTGCTGCTCAGAAAGCCCAGGTGAACCACCAGAACACAAGCACTGCCCCTGCTCAGTGGCTCTGAGCTGAAAGAACACACTCTGCACACACTGGCCATCTGCTCTCATTCTGCCAGCAGAGCTGCAATGGACATCAAGGGTAGGCAGCAGGTGTTCCAACTTTGTCCAGGATAAAGACAAGGGCCATGGAGCACAGAGCAGAGCAAGCTCTTGGATTACTGCAGGTGGGCCCATGCAAACCAGCAGCCTCTTCGGTTACTTTTTGGCTGTCTATGAAGCCAAATGGTGCCTATTGGTCATAGGTTGTTAATTTTGTCAAAGTGCCTGTGATAATTTTTCTCTTTAATCTGTGCATCTTCAGAGCATTGTAAAAAGCAATTAAACCACTACCTTTATACAGGGATAAAACAGAATTCTAGACAAAAAATGATTCGGATTTATACAAAGTTCAGAAAAAATAAAAATATGCTCCTCCAAATATGACCAGCTTTTGTCTCCTCTGCAAGACTCCTGAATTCAACAATGTCTGTAAAGTTGCTTATTTTCTGTCTCTGGGAATATATAGATTTGGCTCAGACTTTGCAGGGCTGAGAATGTATCAGATGTTCCCAAACAGAAGTGGTACGGAAAATAGTAATGTGTACATTATTGTATTTCCTCAGCTGACATTTTTGCAGATATCCAGTCTTGCATTTTTCACTAAAATGTGGATATACCTCACAGATTTTTTTGTAAATAACAAATGGAAAAGAGAAATGGAGAGGAAAAGAGTGAACATGTTATCAAGATGCGTATACAATATATTGGTAGTGTAATAAAATGCAGTGGCAGTGAGAATATTTTTGAGGTATTTGGCTACCTGTTTTTTAGTTAATGACATTTAAAGTGATCCCTCTTCCTTCAGAGAAAGAATGCTTTCATTCCGTCCCTCTATTCATGTAGAGTTTACTATGTAGATAGGCAGAAACCTGAAACAACTCCACTGAGGAATCTCCTGGTTACCCTAATGTGTCATAGAACTGAAGCAAAAGATACTTCTTAGTTATAAATGCTGTAGAGGCAAGCTCCTCTTCTTCCTCGCACGTCCGCAGTTCCCCTTTTCCTTGAGCTTAAAATATACATTTGTTGTGCAAGCTTATTGTGCAGGCAAAATATACAAGTCTGATTCAGAGACGTTATGTCTGACAAGCTGTTCTTAATCAGCAACTTTCCCACTGTGGTTTCATGAACCAAGTTATATTTATCACAATTAGAAAAATATAGTGCAATGATGGAGTTTTGGGTTGCACCTCTGGAAAACTGCAATTCTCTATTTATTATATTCCGCAAGATCAAACAATTTTAATGACCCTGCTATGTTACTTGCAATTTGGACCTAATCAGGAAGTAGTACAACTGTTCCCTTGTTGTACCATTTGTGTAATTATTAATAGAAAACTACCTTGTGAATGCTGAGATTTTGGAATATCAAACTAAGGTAACTGCCTGAGGAATGGTATGAATTATATAATTATTAGCATAATTGAAGTAAAAAAAAAATACAGGACAGAATGAACAGAATAATTTTATTTGCATCAATTCAGATCTCACTGGCTACAGAATAGGAATGCAACTTGACTTAATTGATCAGAATTCATTATAACAGGCACATAGATAAGTCAGATTTTTTTTGACCTTTTAATTTTGTACCTCTCTATATAATATCAAAGAATCTTGTCAGTTGAACCCAAAGGGAGACATAATGTGTTACAGAATGCAAGTGCTAATAGATTTTCAAGAAGTATATAATGCTATACTTATCTGCCGAAACACTAAGGAGTTTGTGGTAATATATTTTATAGAGGTGCAAATAGAAAAAAGTTGAATAACCACTCCAGCTCAATTCAGTTAGAATACTTAATTTTTTCTAGAAACAAAGAAAATAATAGACAAATTTAATTTTCAAAGGGCAGGTAATTCCACTATGATATCTAAAAACTTGAGAGATTATCGATGACTTCCCATTCCAAGAACAAAGCACAAAACTACTAATTACTTGACTCCAGATTCACTATGAGGATACTACAGGCAATCTTTTATAAAAACAATTTTAAAACTGACTTATTTAAATAAAGAAGTATACAATTTTAAAATGAAATATTGCGAAAGTTTCGCATATTTGGGTTTACATTGGTAGGATTATCATAACAAGCAAGAGGAAAATCCACAGAATATCAAAAAATAAGTGGAAGTTCACCCATAAATGGAAGACATAATATTTTGAGGCCTCCCTATAAATGTTTTACAACATAAAAAAAACTTGAATAAAAGCAAATAGAGACACTTCAAACCATGGGCTTTAGACTCACTGAGCCAACAGTGTTTTTCTTAAAGTAGCAACAAAAGCTAGATTCAGAGAAAACAGAACTTCTAGAAATTCTCATCTCTTTCCTCTCTGTGGTGGGTCTAGACACCACAGAAGAACAAAATTTTGCTATCTAACAAGTGACTCATTAGCATAAAATTCAGCCACCAAATCCCTACGGTGTCCCCTATATTTGACCTTAGGTGAGATGCCTAAACATCAGTTATTGACCCAAAATTCCTATCAGACTGACGGGCAGAAAGATGCACCACCCAACTCAGCTCACATCTAGCTGTCTAATGTTCTGATGGAAAGGAGGGTAAGTCAGCTGATTCTTGTAGTCTGTTTCTAAAATCATTACAATTTAGAAAAATGCTTGTTTTGTAGCAAAATGTCTGAATCATACCAATGAAATGGAAAGCCTGAGAGGAAACCAATGTGAGTAGAGTAAAAGAAGGAAATCTTGACAGAGGGGTGAGATTGTACCTGTAAAATGTGAGTTTCATAATCATGTAAGCTTTATTTTTTAAAATAATACTTGATAATAATAGAGGAGGTGAAAATTTACACAAACAGACATGAAAAACTAAATAATTTTCACCATTAAACTAAACTAAACTTTCACCCTAATAGATAGAAAGCAGAATAGCTACATTCCTGAGATTAAAAAAACAGTAGTTATATAAAATGACATTGCAGATGTTAACCTAGGCAAAAGATAGGTTAATACTGTTAATTAGATTATTGAATTTGGAAGGTATGACTGCAAAATGGAAAAAAAGAAGGTACTTTACTTGACAGTATTGTGACAGACACAGACTGAATAGTAAAAAAAAAGTAGACTTTACCAAAAAAATATTATCAGAAATTTTCTAAATTGAATATTGATAATATTAGTATATAAGAAGCTGCAATCTCATTTCATAGAAAAAGAATACTCGGGAAATAAAAACATTAGTGGTTGAGGTACCTTTTGCTCTAGTAAACTACACAGGAAGGAAATGCTATTTCAGTAAGAGAAGATGGTACTTGGTTAATGGTGCAAATTATTTTTAAATGAATTATTAGTTTTCCTTTCACAGTTTTTTATTTTTTCAGCAAAAATTTGGCTTATTAAGGATCTTGCTGCCACAGAAGTGGAAATTTTAACTGCTCCCCTTGTTGGCCTGGCCACATTAAGGACTAGAACTCCTCACCTTGATGCTGCTCTGAAATATTAGATATTTTTCCTCAATCTCATTGTCATGCTCCTATATGAGGCACTAGATCCCTGACATGGATGTAGGGGAGTTGGTTCAGTCTATGTGGTGTTCATGGCAAAGGATCTGAGGGCTGTGAGGTTTGGGTTGTTTCAGAAATTCTGGGATGAGAACAAGCAAAGAGATTTGGGGCATGAGGATGGCAGTTTATGTGACACTTTTTAAAATCTGATAGATATGTGCACAACATATGAAATATTTTGGGATTAATGAGGCGAATTTTTGATGAAGAAGATGTAAAATAAAGAAAAATTGGAAATTCTCTTAGAACACATATGCATTTCAATACTGAAAATTGCCAAATACTGTTAGTAAGTTATGACAAGCATGAGCGAGTAGAATTACTGTAATGATGTGAAATCCAAAGAAGAAAATATGTTATTTTCTTTCAAGGCTTGAATTTCAAGCAAATGTGTAGCATAAAGGTTAGTATTGTGCCTCCTGTATTTTGATGGTATCCACTGATGTTTTGAGGAAAGCTAATTTATATGATTTGTTAAATTACTCATAATTGGGGTTTTACTTTTTTTTATTTTTTCATAGCAAGAGAATTAAATAAGCATGAAATTGCAATTTACATATTTAAGGCTTTTTTTGGTTTATTTTTCTCATTTGAATGACAATTTCAGAAATAGAATTATTTTTGCATTTTTGGCATTATTATAGGCAAAATAATTTAGCTATTTCAATTATAAAGAAATATATATTATGAATGATGCTTATATTAACCTTTGTATATCAGTACATTTTAAAAAATATATATCTCCAAACCCTTTCAGGTTTTAAATACTTACATAATTATTTTATGTGCCATTTATGCTTTTAACCAAAGATTGTATTATTTGCTTGAATATTAAAATGAAAAGGTTTTGACTGTTTTTACAATCATGCATTGAGAATTTTGTGTTCTAAAATAGTGATACAAATGTGTACTCTATGAAGAGTCTGACTCTACAAATATTACCTTATTTAATAGTCACAGAGGAAGATCTGTGTAACAGCAAGACATTTTGATTCCATTTCTCTTGGAAGTGTATATGTGGAAATTTTTCGATATAGTTGGAGGGTGTTCTGACACAATGTATTGAATCTGAATGGCAAGGTTTTGGTAGTGGTGATTTTGCATGGGTGATTTCTGTGCCAGCTTCTAGAAGCTTCTCCCATGTCCAACAGATCCAAGGGCAGCTGGTTCCAACATGAAACTGCTGCCAGCCAGCTCGGAGCCCTTCTGCAGCAGTGGGAGAACCTCTGGGATAACAGATTTTAGAGGGGGAAAAAGGTGTTGTGGGACAGCAATTGCAGTCAGAGAGGGAACGTGTGACACAACAGCCCTGCAGACACACCAAGGTCAGTGCAGAAGGAGGGCAGGAGGTGCTCCAGGCACCGGAGCTGAGATTCCCCTGCAGCCCATGGTCAGACAGCTGTGCCCCTGCAGCCCAAGGAGTTCCAGAGTGGAGCAGAGATCCACCTGCAGCCCCTGGAGGACCCCATGCCAGAGCAGGTGGAGGTTTGATGGGAGTTTTATCCCATGGCAGGTGAAGCAGGCTCCTGACAGGATGTGTGGCCCTCTGGAGAGAGGAGTCCATGCTGGAGCAGGTGTGCTGGCAGGACTGGTGGCTCTGCAGGGGACCCACACTGGAACAGTTCTTTGAGGACTGCCTGGGAACCCCATGGCAGAGCAGGGAAGAGTGTAGGGTGTCCTCCTCCCAAAAAGGAAGGAGTGACAGAGACAACGTGTGAACTGACCCCAGCCCTCACTCCCTGTCTTCCTGTGCCACAGATGGGGAGCAGTTAGACAAGAATAAACCTAATCCTGGGAAAATGGTTGAGGGAAGGAAAGTTATTTTATAAGGTTTTTTTTTTTTTTTTTTTTTTACTTCTCATTCTCTTACTCTGATTTGATTTGTAATCAATTAAATTAATTTTCCCCCAGTTGAGTCTGTTTTGTCTGTGAAAGCAACTGCTGACTCTCCCTGTCATTATCTCAAACCAGGAACTTTTCACTATATTTTCTCTCCCCTGTCTGGCAGAGGAGGGGAGTAACAAAGAAGCTTTGGTGGGCACCTGGCATCAAGCCATTCAAGCCACCACAAATTTGTAAGTGCACATGAATAACTGCACAATTTTTCAAATACAATAAATCATTTGAAAGAATTTATTTTTAGCTCTATAAATAAAAAAGAGTATTTAATGGCAAGCATTTTGTGTTGTTTTAACATGCTTATTTACATTTTAATTACTATGTCTTCATATCTTTACTAATATTTAAGTTTTAAGGACTTTATTTCCTTTGGGTTATGTTGCAAATCATAAAACTGTATCTTACTGGATAAGCATGATTTCAACAGGAAGTGTTTTCTTTTTACCTACATTCATGTAAACACAAGATATCTGCATTGGACAAACAGCTCGATTTTCCAGTACAGAATTGTTAAGTGTCTCAACAGATACAAATGTGAGATGTGTTGGTATTACTGTCAGTGGATCTACGCATGTATGAACTGAGGCTGAGGGAATATTAGTCTAAGGCCTGACAGTATCAAATATTATGTTTAAATTCCTTTGCTCTGGGCAGGATCTTCATATAAGCCAAGACACCTCTCTTCTCCCTCTCCTGAATTCACACTAAGTCATTTGTGTTGGAATTCCCCCGCAGCTCCTCTGTGCTCCGTCCACAGCTAATGCATGGATAACTTCACAGATAATGGTTTTAATCAGCTAATTCTTCTAACAAAATCTTGACATTGCAGCAGCAGGACACATGAGAATTATCAGTATATACTGAGTTATCTGATATCAGAAAATTCCTTAAGCTGAGAACATACTGTTTTCTCATTATCCATACTGCAATTCAGTAATTACCCATCACTGTGATCAATGTTTTTCTTCAGTGATAAAACTAGGAAACACTATCATCATGTGGCTCTGTAATACAGTATTGTCATTGCTAGTAGCATGCTTCATACTGAATTTGCAAAGCTTCTGAGTATGTCGGATTTCCTCTGTCTGAACTTTTCTTGACCTGCCTGCACCATGATTTAACTTTTCTCTTTTTGATCAGGTGTCTATGGCTCATATTTTTCTTACTTTCACAGAATCACAGAATGGGTCAGGTTGGAAGTGACCGCAGTGGGCCATCTGGTCCAACCTCCCTGCTCAAGCAGGGTCATCCTAGAGCACAAGGCACAGGATTGTGTCCAGACATAACTTCTCAGGGCAGTACTATTGCAGTACCCAGTCATGCACTAAAGAAATTCGTCTACATGTTCAGATAGAGCCTCCTTTGAATCAGTTCATCTTTCTGTTATATAACCAGAGTTATATAACCAGATAAATAGCAGTAATAAGCATTTATTTTCTGTAAAGATATTTATAACCCTAATTATTAATTTATGACTGATGTTGTGTAGACAAATGCATGTGTGGTATGAGAGGAGGGATCTTCAAAAAATCAGAGACAGTGTGCAGCATACAGCAGTAGATTCATGGGAAAATTAAAGAAAGGATGAGCATAAAACCAGAATAATGCAGAGACTAAGAATTGCATATGGTTTATTTTAATTATACTATGAGTACGACAGAGAGTTTTTCCGTATAGAAGTATTCTGTCTGTGCTATTATTTTTTGCATCTTTTCTGTAAAATTAGGTCTATAATAGAAATTATTCTTGAACTAGATTGTTAAGATATTTTCTGTTTTAAAATAAACATGTGTTTTCATATAGACATATATATGTGCACGTATACATATATATACATATGTATGTACGTGTGCACATAAGAAAAGCTTATTTCCTTTCTACATAAGAGATTTTGAGTATAACAACACAAATTGACAGAGGAAATGTACATAAAACATTTTGTTTTAGTGAGGTTCTTTTGATCATTTTTCTGATGCACACATGACAGTGCATATCAAGTCCATTACATTTCTATCACTATATGCAGGGAATATGCTTGAAAAGAAAGTTCTTTTCTCTAATGCTCCAGCAGTAAAATGTCAGTTTCGCAGCAATTTGATGCAGTACTTAAATTTTGTCCAGGATCCTCCATCTGTTTCATATTTCCATATGTTGATTGGCATTTACATGCATACAGCATCTATCTGTCCCATGAGCCTGCATAGGTTAGCAAATTTTCTCTACCTCTGTCATGGGACATAATATCTCTGCGATACACTTGTTTAGGATATCCTTCCTCAAATGCCTTATTTTTCATAGATCAAATAGCCTTTCTAGCATGAAATATCCTGGCTGGAGTAAATTGCTCAGTACACAAAGACCGACCTTCATGACTTTCAGGTTCTTGTACACTGTGCCCTTATCTACTTAGCAAAAGTGGTTTGCCACATCCTTTTCTCACTGCAGGGGACATCCATTCTTACACATTCCTGAAAATACTTGACTTGAAATATAACAGTATTAATTTTGCCCTTTTCACAGAGATACCATATTGGCTATTTATTTGTTAGCACATTCAGATTCTTTGCACTACTGACATTTCCACTTCTTGCCTCTAAAGCTTACAGCTGATGTCTCAGAAAAAGGTTTCTTACCAACTATGCCTTAGCATAGAATTGGATCTAGAGTATTCACATATCTCAATACACCAATAATTGTTCCCTTATTCACAAAAATTCCTGTTATTTTAAGCTGTTTTCTGAATACCTAGATATAACTGTCAAGGAAAACTTAATTTTTATTTCTTTGAAAATTATTTGCTCCTAACAGAATGGCATTTGGAAAATGCTGGGAGTGGGGCAGTGGCATTTCCCATTTCTATTTTAACTTCCTTTTCTTTTTTTTTTCTTCCTTCATTTCCAGAAGGACTATCCTCATCCCTTTGTATTTGATTTGCCAGGTTATCTTACAGTCTTCTTTAATACTCATTTCTTTAATCTCAAGATTCATTTGAGAGTTCCTTTAAGTTTAGTGTAAGATTACACCTAAAAATATAATGAAACCAAAGTATCTTTTGGCTTACATATAGCTACACTTAAATGAAAAATCCTGCTCAAAAAAAAATGGTACCAAATGTGTCATCTGATTATATACCCATGGTCTGTTGGTGCACTAAAGAAATTAAGCAATTTATTTTCTTTAGCTAAATCACAGATCATAATGTAATAGGTCACACTGTCATCAATTATTTCAGTGACCCAGAGAGAAAAAAATTGTTCTTGAAGGAATTTACTTACCAGTTGCATTCTATTTGCAAGTTAAGACTGACTTTGCAAGCACCTGTTTGCAATAGCAGGTTAAGTGGTCAGAATTGATCAGTATTTCTTTAAAAAGCTGAAAAATTGGTGAGGGTGATTGAGAAAAACAGGAGCTGGGGCCGTTTCTTGTCTTGCACCTAGCTCAAGCAGGGCCTATCAACTGAGTGATGTCTGGAGAGGAGGATGACTCCCCACTTGATGTTGTTCCAGTGAGGCCCAGAAGGACACTGCACCTCTCTACCAGCCAACAGCCCCACTCCCTTCACCCTGAAAAATAAGCCTTATTATAAATTTGCTTCTTTGAGGAGGTAAGGATGTGTACAAAGACCTGCTGATGAAAGTCAGAGAGTCTTTACTGCCATCACAGGAAGTGAAGGAGGACCTCAGCTTTTATTCTATCTCTTTCGTCAACTATAAATTCTGACCAGGACCCTCATTAAGCTCTATTAACATATTAATTTACATATCCCTTGGGATGTAAATGAAAGGGATTTAAATTCCAATAGTCTTAACACAACAGTAAGCTATTAATAAAAGAAGGCAGGACTGTTAGAGGCATGCATCTCGCAAATACCATGTGAGTAGCATCCACTAATATTACAATGAAATTAAACTCAAAATTGATTTTTATTATTAAAAGAAAATGTTTGCAACCATGTCATATATCATACAATTACCAGATAACAACCTTGATAAATGGTGTACAGGAAAATAAATTTAAAAATCATACCTCTTCATGCTTAGTATACATGTACATATAAGTGTGTATACATTTATTTTTTTATATAAGCTTTTTTAAAAATTTTATTTGTACAAAATGCCTTGTCTGGAGTCTGAATCTCAAAAAGAAATTAAAGAAGGGTACTGAAACCTATACAAGGATCCCCTTGTATCAGCCATATTCTTATTCCTGGAATCTGTAACACAAAGAAGTAATTTAAAAAATGGATTGTAAATTTGACTTACAATCAATCTTTTTCCTTTTTTTTTTTTTTCAGATGCTCTTATGTATATTCTTATCCATGTTTAAAACATAGTGATGGCCCATAGGCATCTATTCTGTAGATTTCTGGAACAGAAACAGAACAAATGTAATAAAAATGGAAATTAACATTGAAAAATGTGCTAATAACATACTTTTAAGAGTCCTATAATACAGGCTGCTAAAATATAGAACAATTTTCCAATTACTACTTTCTGAAAAAAAATGTACTCCTGGAGCAGTCATGGCTGAACTTTGAGCAAATATGTTAAAGTTATAGTAACACATTGGACTGGTGAACTCTGCTCCTCTTGATTTATAACATAGCTTCTGCTTACAGCTAAATGAATGTGCATGTTGCCTTAGTTCCATTTCTGTCTTCTGCTTTGTTAGCCAAATGCCAGGTTGATTTTAAAATTCTTCAGCATTTTATAAAAGCTTGCATCTCAGTTTCATAATTGTTTTGGGTGATTTCTTCATCCTCAATCCTCAGTTTTAATGGTAAATTTGATCTGGTTATTTGAAATTACTGAACTATAAAGTACTATAATACAAAATCCTCAAAATAAGACCTCAAGATCCAAGAAGCTGTTATTTGGGACAATTGAAATGGATACTTCTCAGTAGTCTGTCTATTCTAGAACAAATTTAGCCTTATTTCCCTCAGGGCATATACCATGTCATACAGTGTTTTGTTTACTTCAGAATGAGTATTTTCAAAAAGGTTAGTACTGTGGAATAGCTAATACATCATAATTAGTTATTCCTGGGTAACCTGCCTATGTCCATAACCTCTCTTAGCTGCTCTGCAAATCTAAGCCACATCTATCTGCTTATCATTCTAATGTGAATCAAGTTCTACAGCCTTTGGGACATATTTGAGTACTCTTGTATAATACTTCATTCTTTGAACAAACCCATTGGATTCACTTTAAAGGCTCTCAAAGACTTCAATGAGCTGTGAAATTAAGCTCTACCCTTGTACTCTTTTCAATCTGAATTTCATCATGGACATTTGTACAGCTGTTTTGTTGTATGAATGTTTGTGGAAGAGCTTTTAATTCACCTGAATCCCTGATATTCACAGATGAATGACCATATTCATAATCCCACCATATAAGCATGAAATTACTAGCAGACTTTGACAAGGCAAAGTTGAATGAAGGTTGTGCAGGATAGAGAGTCCTTATGATTAAATTCAGCCTGAAGGTTCCCTACCATCCAGTTTTTCTACTGTTTTATATGTTTGTTTGTTTTGCTTTTATCTAGGTGGGAATCTGTATGCACTACATACAGAATGTCATGGTTTTGTCCTTACAAATACCCAGAATTAATTGGGAAATATTCCTGAAATCCATACAACTCTGTTAGTTTACAATAGTTTACAATTTTCCCCTTTGGGTGGGTTGAAAAAAAAAAAAAAAGAAAGATCAATATTTAACAGATTTAGCCTAAAGACTAGAAAACCAAGAAAGAAGTAAGCAAGAGATTTGGCTGTTGAAGAAATGGCTCATTTTAGGACAGTATTATGATTTTCAGGGAACACAGTTCTGGTTTTTGGTCATTCACCATAACAGTGATGTGTTTGAAGGCCACAGGCTGGCACTGCAGCACTTTGATGTTTACCACACCAGCTGAGTGTCCTGCTGGGTCCTAGTCAGAAGTCATGCATAGAAGACCAGGGTTATCTACTTTCAAGAAATACTGGAGTCAAACTCAGTAACCCTAGCAAAAGAAACATTCATGTGAGGGAAGAGAAAAGATGAGTGTTCTAATGACACATGAAAAGAAAGGGAATAAATAAGCTTGTGCAATAGAACAGCCACTCCTTCCTTCATATTCTTCAGCACCCACTACTTACAACTATTAGATGCAGGCTTTAGAGAGCCTGCTGATTGTACTTTGTAGTCTGGAAGGATAGTGAGGTACTGGATTACAGAAATATAATCATGCCATGTGAATAAATGGCAGCACACACGAGGTGACCCAGCATGATAAGATAATAAATCCTCTCAGTCTGTCTTTATACATATTAGGAATCCTTCAAGCAATTACAGCTAATGAGAAAATAATTACAGCTCACAACTGGTCCATAAGGAAGATGAACAGGGAGAAAAAAAAAAGGAAGCTTCTATAAAAAAAACCATAGTTTGTTCAGCTCAGAAATGCAGTGCTAGTCGAATGACTTGTCTGTACTGGCTTGAGCTGAGGTAGAGTTATTTTTCTTCACAGTGGTATGGAGCTATATTTTGAATTTGTGCTGAATACAAAGGGCTTATCACATAGAGATGCTTTGTTATTGTTGAGAAGAGCTTACGCAGAATAAAGGCCTTTTCTGGTTTTTGTACTGCCACACTGGCAAGGAGGCCAGGATTGCATGGGCAGCTGGGAGGAGACAGCCAGGACAGGTGACCCCAGCTGACCAAAGGGATATCCCAGACCACAGAATATCATGCTCATGTATGTAAAGAGGGAGAAGAAGGAGGAAGTGGAGGATCTTTGGAGAATTTTTCTTCCCAAGTCACCAGTACATGTGATGGTCCCTGCTCTCCTGGACATGGCTGACCACCTACCTGCCCATAGGAAGGAGTGAATCAATTCCTTGCTTACTTGTGTGTACAGCTTAGCTTTCCCTATTAAACTGTTTTTAACTCAATCCACAAGTTTACTGGCTTTTGCCCTTCCTACTGGTGGGGGATGCAGCTGAGTGGTATTTGGTTACTGACTAGAGTTAACCATGACACTATCCTAATTAATTTCAGTTCTTCCCAATGACGAACAGAAGAAAATCCAAGATACAAGCACTTTCACTTGAAAGTCATCTTAAAGGTGGTTTCACTAGGCAGAAATAGCAAGTCTTGACTCTTCTAGATGTATCTTACTCTGTATAAAGATTGATGAAAAAAGGTACATAAGCTTGTTTTAGAGAATTTTTTGCCTCGTTAGAAGCAAAGTCCCCCAGCCACACACTAGTAAAGCTTTTCAGAACAAGGTCAGGGGGTTGATATTAATCCTAACAGAAGCCAATGATTCTTATAGCCATGTTAAGAAAAGCATTTCCTTATGGGAAATTGATGATCTTCTAGCACCTTCACAGTCTTCAAAAAAGTTTAAATATGAGCAGTATATATTTTCTTACAGTATTTGTGGATTATGGTAACTTTTATTTGTCAGTTTGAGATTCAGTGTTCTGTAATGCAATATTTCTCTCATCTGATATGCCACAGTGTCCTGGGTTGGCCATATGACCTGTTTGTATCCCCAATCGTCCTCTTGCTTATGCTGGACATTAAGTTCTGCAGCTTTAAGTTGGTCCAAGGAAGACAGTGAGTGAAGGTGGAGGAAAAAAAAAACACTCGCCGTTTGTCTGCAGGATACTACGAACCAAGGCCAAGAGAGCGGAGAGGCTGCATTCCAGCAGACACCGTTATCTCTTTTTTTTTACTCACTCTGGTGTGGGGGGTGCTGGACGAGCACACAGCGGAGGGTTTTTCCTCGGATTTTTCCCGGCTTTTTGCGGGGAGAGACTTTGTTTCTTTTGCTGGATATTTTTTTCTTTTTTTCCTCTTCCTGGGACTGGTTGGCATCGCGTGGGCCCAGGACACCAGGGAACCCCCGGGGAGCCCCCCCCTCCTCGCCGACTTCTACAGCCGGGCCCGGCAATCGGCCCCCCCCCCCCCCCCACTGGAGAACTGAACCGGACTCAGACGGACTCTGAATCTACCGTCTCTTCAGAGGAAGGAGAGGTTCCATTGTTTTCATATTATCCAATTTTTCCCTATACTTGTAAATATTCTATTTGTTAAATAAATAGTTTTTTCCACTTTTCTCTAAGGAAATTCTTCCCGGACCTGTAGGGGGAGGGGCGATTGGAATCGGCTCTTCCTAGAGGAGACCCCCCAGAGGTTTCCTCCTAAATATTTGCCCTAAACCAGGACACACAGAAAACTCAGTATAATGGTACTAAAACATGAGGTAATCAGTGCCCCTTTCTTTAAGAAAGACAGCATATTTGAAATACATTAGAATCAACATGGTTTACTTAGATGTTAAGCTTTTACATATAGTTTATTGTAAATAAACTGGCATGAAATAGAGCATTGGAGATCTTTGTCCTGGACATTCAGTTTATTAATATTACGGTGACCTTGGTGATTAATATTTTTCCCCATTGCAGTATGGAAACATATTTTTTAACATTTGAAAAATCAATTTATAATAAACTGAAGGAATATGGTCTGAAATTGGTTGTTGCACACACACCAGTACATGCACTTGGAGGATCCGAATTGTCTTCACATTAAATCATATTGAATTATTTTTGGCCTTTAATTCCTAAATACGGATTTGAAGGAGTGGTCTTTGAATACTTATATCGATATGTATAAAAATATACATAAATATTATAAAATATTTGAAGGCATTTTTTATGAACATTAAATTTAATTAGATACTCTCAGGACACTGAGAGATAATACATGCATGTCATTTTTACTGAAATATTGGCTAGCTTTTCATAGCAGCATGTGTGGCTACAGTAGGTATTAGCAACACTACCAGCCTGACACCTGCACTAAGCAATAGACTCACCCTAATATAATTTACTAAGATGTCTTTTGTTATTAAACCAAGAATTGTATGTTGGCAGCTGAGGTGGAAAATAGGTCCCAGAGGTTTTTCTCCCTTATTCCATCTGCGGATATTTTTAGGGGCTTTAATATTTAAAAGTCTATTACTAATTTCAGCATTGCCCATAGAAACCTGCTTTGTAGTTCTATTGCCAAATTATCCCTTGAAGGCAAGTGCTGTAAATAATTTCTCAGTTCTGTTCCTAGACACTTGCCAAGGTCATTATCTGGCTTTCTCATAGTCCCTGCATTCTGAATTTGATTGTGAGTGGTAACTAAGAAACAGTTATGAGATGCAATCACAAGCTGTGTCAGTCTTATCAAAAGCTGAAGATGGTCCCTGAGCACTCTGATGAAGCCAGTGGCTCAGCTGCTCTTGCTTCTTTAATACTTCATTTATCTTTCAAATTGGTCAACCAACAGAGCACCAAGAGCAAACATAAAACAAGCACTAGGAGCCAGGCCTGACAGTCAGAGAGAAAGGAGGCTTGAGGAAACCAGCTGGATGGAGCTGATTATAGAATTCCAACATTTATTTTCTAACCAGCAATAATTTGTTCTTGCGTTCTTATACTTTGTTTTATCTCTCACAATATAAAAAACCTGACATATCTTTAAAAATGTAGATATTTATTCCCTGATAAGATTCTCTTGAGTTGAGCTGATGAGGCCCTCTACAGACAAACTGGAACAGCCTCACATTCACAAGGCCTGATTCATATGGATGATTTCAACTGCCCTGAAATCGGTTGGAGGAACAACATAACAGAGCATAAAAAACTCATGATGTTCCTCGAATTCATTGATGAGAACATCCTTCTCCAAGAGATACAAGAGCAACAAGGACAGGTGTAATGCTGGACCTTATTTATTCCAAAAGGTAGGCCCTGTTGGGGAATGGAAAGCTCAGATGCAGCCTTGGCAGCAGTGACCATGAAATGGTGGATCCTGAGGTTGATAAGGAGAGCACATAGCAAGCTTCTTACACTGGATTTCAAGAGAGCAGATGTTGGCCTCTTCAGACATTTACTTGGTAGAGTATCAGGGGACCCAAGAAAGCTGCTTAATATTCAAGCATTGTTTCTCTCAAGCTCCTGATCAGAACATCCCAATAATGCAAAGGGGGGTAAGAGACTTGTATGAATGAGCAAGGAAATTCTGGCTAAATTGAAACAGAAGAAGTTTGCAGGCTGTAAGAAAAGGGACAGGCAACTTGGGAGGAATATAGGAACATTGTGCAGGAACACAGTATGCAGGGATAGAATGAGGAAGACTAAAGTCAGTGTGGGATCAAATGTGGTAAGGGATGTCAAGAACAAGAAGTGATTCTTCAAATACATCAATAGGAAAGGAAAGACTGGGGAAAATGTGGTCCAACTGCTGGATGAAGCAGGTACCTTGTTGTTAATACAGCAAAATCAGAGTTACTGAATGCCTTCTTTGATTTCTAAGGCCAGTTCTTGGGAATCTGGAAGAAGAAAGACTTTCCCTTGGTCTAAGTGGATCAGACTAGAGTACTGGATCCATGGGCTTTAATGGGATACACTTAGGAGTGCTGAGGGAAACAGATTTTATTGCTAAACCGCTCCCTGTCATCTTTGAAAGGTTGTGGAGAATGGGAGAGGTGCCTGAGAGCTGGAAATCAGCTAATGTTACTCCATTCTTAAAGAAGGTCAAGAAGTATAACCCAGGAAATAGAGGCTACTCAGCTTCATCTCCATCCCTGGAAAGGTGATGGAACCACTCATCCTGGATGAGATCTCTAAGCCTGTGGAGGAAAAGAAGATTATGAGGTAGTTCACGTGAGTTCACTATGGAGTATTCATGCTTGACTACCCTGATAGACTTCAATGATGGAATGCTGGCAGGTAGATGACTGGGCAGTGATGGATGTTGTCTACCTTGACTTCAGCAAGGCTTTTGACACTGTTTCCCATAACATCCTGAGAGGTAAACTCAGGGTTTATGTTGGATGAGTGAGCAGTGGTGTAGATTGAGAACTGTCTGAATGGTAGAGTTCAGAGGGTTGTGATCAGTGGCACAAGGTCCAGTTGGATGTCTGTAGGTAATGATGGGAGCAGTACTGAGTTTGATCTTGTTCAATAATTTATCAACGGCCTGGATGAAAGGGCGGGGTATACTTTCAGCAAGGATGATGCAAACTAGGAGGAGTATCTTAAAAACCAGAAGGCTGTGCTGCCATTCAGCAATATCTGGACAAGCTGAAGACTAGAACAGAGAGGAGGAACATAATAAAGTTAAACAAAGAAAAATATAGAGATCTATAAAGTAATAAGCCCATGCACCAGTACGGGTTAGGGCTTGACCTGCTGGAAAACAGCTCAAGGGACAAGGATGTGGGAATCTTGGTGAACAAGTTAACCATGAGCCACTCCACAAAAGACAAGGTGGGTCCGACCCCTGTAGCAGAAGGCTACAAAGGTCGTTAGGAGACTGGAGCATCTCACTTATGAGGAAAGCTGGGCTTGCTTGCCCAGAGAACAGATGACTGAGAGGGGTTCTTATCAGTGAGTACAAATTTTTTAAAAGCAGGTGTCAAAGGGATATTTGTGGTGGTGCTCAGAGACAGGTCAAGGTGAAACAAGCACAAACAGAAACACAGGAAATTCTATCTGAATATGAAGAAAAAACCAGAACAGACTCCCCAGAGATGGTGTAGAGTCTTCTTCCCTGGAGGCGTTCCAAACCCACATGGACATGATCCTGTGCAACCTGTTCCAGATCAACTTGCTTTAGCAGAGGAATTGGACTAGAGGAATTCCAAGCATCCTTTCCAACTCCAACCATTCTCTGTATCTGTGAGGCATATGTTTCAGGATCAAAAGGATTGCAGTGTATAGCTTTTGTTGTTTTATATACCCTTACAGTGAAAAAGAACATGAAAACTGTAGTATCAAAGGCAGCTCATCTGTGAAAGTCCCAGGTTAACCTGCAAGAAATGTAGGACAAAACCATATAATGTGGTTGTGCTAAGTTGGACAGTCATGCTCTGAAAAGTAACCATAAGTGTCAATGTGCAGTTCATATCTTTAAGTTTAGAAACCACAAAAAGAGATACAACTGCAGATATTCAAGTTCCCGTATTAAGTATAAGGCAGAATCTTTAGCAGACTCCAGCTTTCAGTTCCACATCCTGACATCCTTTAACCCCTCTGACTTTCAGTAATACTGTTTTTTTAACTCTAGATATTTAGCTTCTACATATTGACAAGGTGAAAATTAAAATGCTTTGCAAGCTCCTGACATTTCAGGGTGAAATGTAGTCCCAGCAGAAATAAAAGAATGTTTACCCTATTTCAAATGTTCAAGAAGAGATGCATGGGAAAAAATAAAAGAAGAAAAACATCGAGAAGAAAAAAAGGAAAGAAGAGGGAGGGAGGAAGTGACGGAAGTGGCGGAAGTGGCGGAAGTGTCGGAAGGAAGGAAGGAAGGAAGGAAGGAAGGAAGGAAGGAAGGAAGGA
>JAHLSL010000057.1:4503906-4560925 GCA_025920805.1 Petroica traversi | reverse complement strand
GACGTCTTCATAAAAAATCCAATCTGTTTTGAGGACAAAATATGTGTAGAAAAAGTGGAGCAGTACCTTTGAAGAAATCAAATTCTTATGCATTATTTCAGTTTTCAAAAGATGATATACTGCTGCAAAGGCTGTTTTGAAAAAATCATGGTACTGGCTATAAAGATCACTTTCTGTTGGTGATGCATAGGCTACTGGAGATTTGGGATGCAAACAGTGTTTGGAAGATGAAAAGCATGAGCTGCTTTGTCAAATGGCAGCAGACTAAGTGTGTATACCAATAGAAAAGGATGCTTTCTGCAATGGCTGTATCAAAATTAATATTCACTGAAAGAGACAGGAGTTGTGCGCTAAAATGTTATCTAATTGTGTATGCAAAGGCTGTATCAAATTGTATTTGCACAGGCAGGCAGATCGAGAGTGCTGTCATCCTTAATTCTGAAATCCTTAAGTTTCGAACTTTGACATTCTTTTAACATAATTTTTCAATACAGTGTGTAATGTATAATGCATATATGCAGAAAAGGCAGTTCTGGCAGTAACATGTCCTCATTTTATCTGTTGCTAGCTATTCCTTTCCTCAGAAAACTAATCAGACCCAAAAGCATTTCATAATTCTCATCAGAAGGGAATTTACTTTCTTCTTTAAGTCCTAATTCTTTCTTTTTCTTACTTTTAAAACAGTTATCTGTGCCAGCTAATTTGACTTTGACTTGCATTTATATACTACGTTCTTAGATTTGATTGTCTGAAAGGAAAGGGAAATCAAGTACATAAAAAAGATTCAATCAATCTCTGTCTATTCTGCTCTCACAGCTATGGTAAAAGGGGATGCTTTCAAAAGGTATTTTTTTCTTACAAAGATGATCAGGACCAAACTGCAGTAAAATAATAAAAAATCCCCGACTACTGGAAGCAACAATCAGAATTGGCATTCAGTTTGTATTCCTCCAGAACATTTTAGCATGCCATCTTATTTCAGCAAGCAGATGGTGTAGCGTTTAGTTCTCAGCTGTTGGGAACGTTGATGGACTCATCATCTTTGGCACAGTTTGTGTTGGACTTTTTAAATAATAACACTTTTCAGCAATTGACAGAAATTGCACAGTTCAACCATGCACCCAATGCTCAGCATAGGGCGATGCATTATGTTAGTGTTTTATTAACTTTAGCTAGTAACTTCAGTTTTCTGATAGTCTGAGAGATTTCATGTCAAAAAGCATTAGTCATTTCATGTATTTGATTTACCTGAACTTTGCCTGAGATTAAATGTCTGAGATAACTTGAGGGGGTTTTTTTAACATATAAAATGTGTAGATTTTTACAGGCAATTAGGCAAATTTGCCTTGCTTAAGGGAATCCTGAAGATTTATATAAATATCAATAAAAAGTGCTCTTCTGTATATTTTACGTGATCTTAGAACTTAAAAGTAATTTACAAAGGAAATATTTTGGTTTTAACTAGTGTTGAGACACTGGGTCCCAATTTTTCCTTTCACTGTTAGGTATTTCCTTGACATCTCAGACGTGTAGCTTTTATTAAAAAAGCTCCTCTATTGTATTAGTCAAAATACAGGATTAATTCACTTCCACTTCAAAAGCCTTCTCAATGATAAAATAGATTCTACTATCCCCAAAATACATACTGCCTGGAAAAAACTAATTAGTATAAAAGAGGTACCAATCACTTGTTCAGAAAGAGTCATAGCTAAAGTCTGTTTTAAAAATTATTTGCTGATTTTACATACAAGATTTTTGGCCAAGACAAAAAATTGTTTAAACAATGAAACATAAAATATAAAATTGCACAAGGTAAAAGAAGAATAAAGTAACATTATGTTACTGCTCCATAATGCCTTATAATCCACGAGTCCAAAAAGAGATGGTGTTGCAAACCAAAAATATCCAAATAATTCTAAATGAAGGGTCTTTTCAAGAGTAACTATCAGTTTATTGAAAGTGGAACTCTGAAAGTTCTTATTCAACCAGTTCAATCTCTGTTGTTCATATTTTCTCATCACACTGCAATTTATACAGGTATTTTTTAATCCTGTGTTCACCTAACTGTATTATAAATCTGTTTTCATTACACAGAAAATTTAATTGTGTTTACAGAACAGAATAGGCTGAATATTAACCCTACATTATGCAATTTTTAGACCTGTATTGAGATAAACTCTCTAGCACTTGCATTACTCATATTTCCTAAACTGAGAAATTTATTGAGCAGAAATGACTCTGTTGTTTGGAAAAAAAAAACACAGCACGATAAAATAACTCTGAACAACACTTTTTCAGGAGATGATTCACCTATTAATTAATACAGTGATATTATTCGCAGATAAACATAATTTTTCTCAGACATCAAAACGACTTCTTTTTTTTGAGAAAAATAATTTTCAATTTAAGTCAAATAGACTATGAAAGAGAAGATCTGTGAGCAGAAGTGGATGAGAAAAGATTATGAGAAAGGCAGTAAGAGGAGAAAAAAGTCTTTCTGTGACAAGATGACACAAAAATTTACACCAAATTTAAAAGTGTGAGAAAAAAATAATCCCTCTGTCTTGGTAGACTACTAGATAGGCCTCCAAGCATGTTCAGAAATCAAGACTTCTTGTTGAATTCACTGTACCATTCAAACTCATACTGATTTCAAGAAAAGTGCATACAAAGAAAGCTGAATTAGAGCTTTAGGAGTAGTCAATGAATAATTCAGAAATACAAATCACTAAATACAATTTAATATAAGTATGGTATGGATTATGGTTTTAGCATTTGAACTTAAAATAAATTTTCGTGGTAAATTTCTGATTACCCCAAACAATTTCTTCCCAATATCACTAAAAATCCTAAACACCTTCACCTTGTCCTTTTAAAGATTTTATTGCAAATCTTCAGAGAATGCATAGGACTCTGAGATAGCAAAACAATGTATTCAGGTTTTAAGAGAGCCCAATAAAAAGGTATGAGGTAAGATAAAAACACTGAAAGAAATTTAGTGTCAGTCTTTCATTGTTTTATTTATCTTATGAAGAATAATGTATCAATCTCTATAGGAAGCAAAAAGAAACTAATAAATGTTTAGAGCTTTTTTCCCTTATGCTTTTCCAGTCCCAAACTGACATTGTCATTTTTGGAGTATTTTTGTGGGTCTGGGTTTTTCGTTTGTTTGGTTGGTTAGTTGGTTTTGCTAAGGGTTCTCAAGTGTGATTCAGTTTTAGTATGTTCTTACCCTAGAAATTATGAGCACTATACAAGCCAGTATGACTAAAGGTGCTTAAAAAAAATGCCATTAATGATCCATTTTTCACAGCAATAAGCATTTTTAAATATGGAGTTCATTTTGTGTTATTCTACAAAGAAATTAAGAAGATGGCTTGGTCATTAATGTAAAATGAAGAAGTTCTTCATGGCCACTTTATATGGCCATCCTGTCAACATATATTCAATCTATTCTGTTATAAATAACTGTATGTTATTTCTGTTATAAACAAATATATGAAAACATGACCTCATGAAGTTTTCTTGAATAAATTTTAATTGTATATTGTTTATAATAATGTGCTTCTCTTTAGTATGTGTTGAATGGACAAACAGTCTAAAGAATTAATTAATGTAAAAATCCCACTTAGACATCACTACAGTTTGTATTCCAGCTGGTGCAGCTGAAACATAGGGTTTTTCCTCTTTCACTATTTTACTTTGTTTGCCTGAATTATTTTTCCAGTTTCCCTTTAAGAACTTATTTCCAAAGAATAATCTCTCATGCATCTTAATTCTTCTCATGATGAAGCATGGCACATGAAGAACAATGACCTGATACACAGTTGTATCAAAATCTTTACATTCTTCCAATTTTTCAAAGCACTTTCTTATTGAGGTATTTGGGACATATTATTTCTTTGTATTAGAGTTGAAATAGCTGGAAAGATTAGAATCCAAGTATGACTGAAGTAGTGCTATGCTCATTTTTACTGATTCATAGCTGTGTATTTTATATCTTGGCAGAAAAAAAATCAGATTCAAATTAATTAACTGTACATTATATATACTAATACTTACCACATTTTTCTGTTCTTGCATATTATTAAACACTCTTCTTATAGTCACATAATAGAAAATTTGTCTCAAGATGCTTACCTTTGTCATGGAAATTTTATCAAATACATTTCTCTACTCTAAAATAAAACATAAGTCCTAGAGGACTCCAGGTTCCTGTGAGGAGAGAGCAGGGCTAAATCACGATCTTATCCCTGGATTCCAGGAGAGAAGTGACCACCTTGGAAGGATCCTGAGGAGTACAGCCATGGAGAGAATACGGTCCAAGACACTTAGATGATATGCAAGGGTCACCTCCTCCAATCTCAAAAATAGGCTACATCGAAGAGCATGAAGTCCAGACAAGGTGGCAAGAGCCCCCAGTGTATGTACAATGAGTTCCTGATGAAGTCATACAACAAAAGGAAGTAAACTGAAAGTAAGGTCAGGTGATCAGGGACAGGGGCAATAAATGAACCCTGTCTGAGGGCAGTAATGGAGTTAAGAAAACCAAAGCTCACCTAGACCTGAAACTATCAAGGGATATTAAGGACAACAAGAAAGAGGTATATCATCTGTCAAAAAAATCTGGAAAACATAGGCCTCATGCTGAATGCTGTCAGACATATTCAAATTACAACTGAAGCAAGCAAGTCATTGTTTCAGGTAACAAATGCAATGTGACTCCATCATAAATTGACAGGCTTATTTCTTCTAATGTATAATAAGTATTATTTCTTTTAGTGGTTATTTTCTAATGTGTAATCCAACACTTTCTAATGTACTTTTTCTTTGGATGCAAAAGGCCCCTTTGCAGTGGATTCTCATGTAGAAAATAGTTCTTAGCATGTCTCACAAAGGTAACTATATTATTTGATCTTAAACTATTTTCCTTATTTTCATATGGAATATGAATATTAATTCTTTATTAAAATGCATTTTTACTGGAAAGCATGAAATACACAGTTATGTATTTTGTATACTTACAGTATTTTATTCTTTTATTTTATTCAGTGTGGGTATTGCAAATGTCTCAGTCAGTTTAGTGCCAGTACCTTGATGTGATAGAATACATCAATAGGAATACAATAGGAAGACTACAGTAATTAAAATTTTGCAGATGGAAATTATGTTCACCAAGGGATGATTAAAGAACTATGTGTTTTCTGAAAGATTCTTTCTTATAAACTTTTTTATAACTAATTTTTTTTTTTTTTGGCCTTCCATAAAAATTGTGCATGAACCTTCACAGACCAGGATGAGGTTACCTTTTAATTTTTATTTTTTGAAAGGCTGTCACTTCATAGGTCAAATAATATATCACCACTGTGCAGACAGAAACTCTTTTGTTGTTAATAAAAGGAGCTCATCAGCTCACTTACCCAGGAACTTAGAGTCGTAATTAATGATCATGTAACTATTCGCTAGGATCCCTAAATCCCCTTTAAAGTCACAACTTTCACATAAAGTGTCAACAATTGTAGCAGTGGTTCAAGCTCAGAGAATGACATATCCCCTGAAGAATTTCTGGGGACCTAGAAAGTGAGGCCCCTCTGAAGGTAGAGTTAAGTTTGGCCTTGGAAAGGGAGTTGAACTCCCCCCCGCCTGCCCCTCAGTTAACAATAGTATCTTGTGTCTCACTCTTTCCTCCCTTACTCCTTCCTGACTGCACGCTGACCTCCCGACCCTTCTCCGTGTCCTCCCCTGTACCGTTATAAGTTGTAACCCTCAGAATAAAAGTCTGAATGTTGGGCTATTCCGGGTCTTTTGACCCTGAGCCCAAGCAGAGCGGACCCTCGTGTCTTGTGTCTGATTTGGGCTCCGGGCAAAGGAACACTCTCTCTCTCAGCGGCTCTCCGGTTTTTAGGACAGCAGCCACCATCCCAGGGAAGCCCGGCTCGCGGCGAGGGGAAAAAAAGTCCCTAGCTGAAGCTGACTTAATGAAAAGGAAGCTCTCAGAACAAGCCGCCGAGCTGCCGGCCATCCCTGTGGTCAGCTGTCTGGCCCACGCCACCAGCCACAAACAATTACTTTTTAAAAATGTATTAGCAAGAGTACTGAATATCTCTGAACCGAACCAAAGTTTTGAGTGATCCTATCTACATTAAAGACAACTATATTTCATGGGAGACCAGTGAATGTTCTCCCCGGTCACTGGTGATAAAATTATTTACAGATACATCCACTTCCTCATTAGATAACACAGGTTTTGTCATGCAGCTGAAAAGCAGGCTTGGGCTACTTCTAGATTGTGTATCTCTATATTGTATCTTTTAAAAATCTAGATTATTTTGACAAATTTATATTTAGCACAAAGCAGAATGGTTTCATTTCGGACCACACTTTTCAAATTTAAAAGCTTGATGCTGTCATCTTTGCATCTGCAGGCATATGAATGTACAAAGGTAATATATATGCAATTGCACGTGGAAGAAGGATCTCCGAGTACATTGAAAAATTTCTATGTAGTAGTAAGTAGGATAAATGTACAATTTTGTCATTCGGAGCACATTATATTGACTATATAGAAGAATAGAACTGAATTTTCTTAAATCCAAAAGGGCTTGTAAATTTCTCTTCAGAAAAATATATGTGCATATATCACAGAAAATGCATTGAAAATAACCAGAAACTATGTATAAGGAGGTTAGAATTATTCCTGTATGTGTATCTGTGTGTATATATACACTCTTAGAAATTCTCTTTTGATAATTTCCTCAAGTTATGGTACAATTTGCATTTAGTTCAAGAAAGAATTTGAAAGCAAAGCATCAGAAACAAGCAGATAGTTTATATTCTCAGAAAACATTACTTCTTCATCTGGAAAGAGATTCCTTTCACAGAGGTTCTCACAATATTGTGATTTCCTGCTACAAAAGTTTCCACTGCCGCCTAAAGTATCCAAAGTAAAGTCTCTAATTTTAAAAGTCTTTTTATTAAAACTCTATAGCAATGAACAAAATATATCCCCTCTAGGTGAAAATCAATAATTTATTACATATTACATAATACTGCCTATTAATGTATGAAAAATATAGATGCATATACATGTTCAATGCTGGATATGATAACTTCATTTAAAACAGGAGCTGTGTAAGGTCATTTTGGTGTTTCAGCTGCAAGTAAGAAAGAACGGTAGACATGTAAATATCATTATTTTGATGAATGCGGGCTAAGAAATTTTACCCTTTCTTATAACAACTTTCTAAACACTAACAAAACTCTCATTGATCTTACTTGTAACTTGATCAAGAAGTCCATAAAACATCCAGCCATCTAACAATAATGTTGGCTTTTCTTACCTCTATTTGATTTCAGTAATGTACTGACACACAACCAAATATTCGTATATCTATGTATATATGTATATTTTTATTTCTCTGCTAAAGTGACAAGTAATCCTCACATAGATTTTCATAATAAATAATCTAGAATTTTTAGAATTTTAGCCAAATGCAAAGCAAGCTTTAGGAACTGTTCTGGTGTCACCCAAAGAACCCTACTTTGGCATCTGTCTAGCCCTTCACCCATAGAGGTACAGTTTCTGCTTCTGAAATATATTTTAGTTATTTTAAAATTGTTTTTAATATTTTTCCTATTAAAGCTATCCTCACTAGTATACTCTCAGTAAACTTCTCTAAGTCCAAACAGCAAGCCAATATTTCAAAACTGAGAAGGTACTGTCAACTGACTTTGTGTCTTGCATTACGTGTATATGGACTTTTTATAATTATCCATTTATTAAAGTATAGTTTATAAGAAAGATTAAATATATGCATATATATCTTACATATCTTTCAAGTAGATATTATATATATATATATATATATATTAGATATAGATATAGGTATCAAAAATATATTTATTAAAAATAATTTTTTAGGCATTCTAACAATAACAAGGAAAATAAATAAGACTTATTCCAATGCAATTTTCAAATAGGAGGATGTCCTGACAAAGCTGAGATTTCTACTGGACAGCCTCACGGCAGATTATTTGCCAAAGAATGGAATTTTTCCAGTGTCTTTAAATAGCTTTAGGCAGGTTTTTGATGTGTCTTCGGAAGAATATTTTTTGATTTTAAAGTGCCTGTCGTGCTTGTTTAAATTATATACTTGGAGCAGAAACTCAATTAGACTTTTTTCCAGATTGCATAAACTCAGGCTTATCTCTTTTTCCTTGCAGTGTTGCAATAAAATTAAATACTACTATTAATAAATAATTATAATCTCATAAGTTGGTTTTCTTGCTTTAGCTATTTTCATAAACTTAATAATATTTCACTTGTAACAATCAAATTAGAATATTATACTGTATAGGTAAGATAATTTGAGTTAGGAAATACAGATATCAATGTCACCTAGTTAGTTCTGATTTACAAAATACTCTTAAACTATATTTTCCTTCCACAGCAATCTTTTATATTTTCATTTCATGTACTGCAAAAGTTTATTGAAGGAGATCAATATTTTAGGATTTGTGACCACTTTTTACCATCTCTTTTAACTGCCCATTGTTGAAATCTTGTTCTAAACTTCTAATTAATTTGATTCATTTCTAACAGTCTTCTTTTCCAAAAATCCTAATAGTCAGTGATATGCTACCAGAGAAATGTTAAAATGAGTTTTAAAATGGGAGAGGATAAAATGGTTGATTTACAAAATTCTATTTGCATGTTCTTTTTTTCTATATAGATATTTTACGCTGTGCATTTCATGAAAGTCTGTAGGTTATAATTTTGCCTACAATACTTCAAAAATATTATTCAGAATATTATTAAGAAATGCCTCAATATCACAGAACTAGATATTTCGTCAACTTCTCTTGCCGTTTTGCAGAGTCATAAGGTAATGCAGAGGGGAAGGGTCCTCTGGAGGTTCCTGTTCCCCAACCCACCCTTGTGCATAAAATAGAGTTAGTACTAAAGAAGGGCCAGAATCCTCGGGCCTTTTATCATTGGGCCTTGAATGCCTCTACAGATGGGGAGTTCACAAACCTCTGTCAAATATTTTACATGCTTAATTACTTTCACCATTGTTCTGATTTCAGCTGGGGTAGAGTTCAGGACTCCATCCAACCTGACCTTGGACACTCTCATAATGTGGCACCCACAACTACTCTGGGAAACCTGTTCCAGTGCCTTACCACCCTCACAGTGAAGAATTTCTTCTTAACATCTAAACAAAATGTATACTTTTAGTTTAAAATTGTTCCCCCTTGTTCTGTTGCTTTCTGCCTGTGTTTAAAGTCACTAACCCTCTTCTTTATATACTTCATTTTAGTACTGAGATGTTGAAATAAGGTGCCTCTGGGGTCTTCTCTTCTCCAGGCTGAACAAGCCCAACTCTCAGCCTGTTTTCATAGCAGAGGCACTTGAGCCCTCTGATCATCTTTGTGGCCTTCCTCTAGACTGGGTCTAATAAATTTATCTTATTGGCAACCCCAGAGCTGGACACAGTGTTTCAGGCGTGATCTCACCAGAGCAGAGCAGAGGGGCAGAATCACCTCCCTCACCCTGCTGCCCACGCTGCTTTGAATGCAGCCCAGGATACAATTGGTTTTCTGGGCTGCAAGTGCGCATTGCCAGCTCATGTCCAGATTTTCCTCCACCAGAATCCCCAAGTCCTTCTCTGCAGGACTTCTGTCATGAATGGGTTTAGGAGTTAAATAAGCCCTTTCCTACTGCCCAGGCCTCTGGCAGCAGGTAGTAATCTTATCGAGACGACCAGCACCTCAAAACCCCCTCTCGTTCGTAAGTTCTTTTAATGATGACTGATTCTGTCTATTATATAACAGATTATTTATTAACAGACAGGAAAACTACTGACTATAAGACTTAAAAACAAGACTAATAATACTACACAGGAATAAAAACAAGAAAGATAACTACTAGTAGATTACATGCAGTGCACGATGAGGTACCATTGAGTTACAGCTAGCGAAGAAATAGTATAAACTTAGGATTCAATGTATCTTACCATCCAATCCTTGGTGTAGCACACTGAGATCCTTTCACTCAATCTCCGGAGAAGTAACCACGAGTCTGGTCCAGGGCTCAGGGAGAAGTCCCTTACACAGCTTTATAGTGGGTGTGTATAGAAACTTCTGCCTCAGGGATAACTCGTGTATCTTTTATAGCATAAAACGGAGTCTCTTGAGTTATCAATTTTCTTTATCTCTTCCTACACTTGTTTTTCCAGATGTTTGGCCTGAGCCTCCTGGCGCCAGAGAAAAATTCCGCTGAGCCCTCCGACTCCAGTGTTATCTCTCTGGGGTCTTATTAACAGGAAGGAAAAGCGGGGGGGGGGCGGGAGGTGGGGGGGTGGTGTCACTGCCACAACTTCTCTCAATGAATTCTTCTTACAGTCTGTACTCATGTCTGGGACTGCCCTAACCCAAGTTAGGGTTGTTGAATTTCATGCGGTTCTTGTGCCAAAATCAAGTCCCCACTACTCCAGTTAGCTGGAAAAACTGAAATTTAAAGCCAAACAACTTTGAAACAGGTGAAAGGCATTGGCTGGTGAAAGCAGATTCAGGCATTAATGCAGTCCATATCTGTTTGTAGAAAATATTTTAATACTAGGTTATGCAATAAAAGCTCATTATGCCTATATTGAGACTCCATCTACATCTTCAATGCTGTTTGGAACAGGATGTCTAGGTACTGAAATGACGATATGGGGATAAGGGGTGGAATGTCCTGGGTTGGCCATATGACCTGTTTGTATCCCCAATCGTCCCCTTGGTTATGCTGGACATTAAGTTCTGCAGCTTTAAGTTGGTCCAAGGAAGACAGTGAAAGTGAAGGTGGAGGAAAAAAAAAAACACTCGCCGTTTGTCTGCAGGATACTACGAACCAAGGTCAAGAGAGCGGAGAGGCTGCATTCCAGCAGACAGCGTTATCTCTTTTTCTTTTTTTTTTTTTTTTACTCACTCTGTTGTGGGGGTGCTGGCTAGCTCACAGCGGAGGGCTTTTCCTCGGATTTTTCCCGGCTTTTTGCAGGGAGAGACTTTGTTTCTTTTGCTGGGAATTTTTTCTTTTTTTTCCTCTTCCTGGGACTGGTTGGCATCGCGTGGGCCCAGGACACCAGGGAACCCCCGGGGGCCCCCCCCCCATCCTCGCCGACTTCTACAGCCGGGCCCGGCAATCGGCCCCCCCCCCTCACTGGAGAACTGAACCGGACTCAGACGGACTCTGAATCTACCATCTCTTCAGAGGAAGGAGAGGTTTCATTGTTTTCATATTATCCAATTTTTCCCTATACTTGTAAATATTCTATGTGTTAAATAAATAGTTTTTTCCACTTTTCTCTAAGGAAATTCTTCCCGGACCGGTAGGGGGAGGGGCGATTGGAATCGGCTCTTCCTAGAGGAGACCCCCCAGAGGTTTCCTCCTAAATATTTGCCCTAAACCAGGACACAGGAGCAGGGATATGAAGTAGCCTCCAGTCTTGCATTCACCTTCCCACATGCCAAGTTCCTATCTTGTAAGTTGTTGGAACAGAACAAAGCCTTTCATGTGTGTAAATACAAGGAAAGTGTTAAACATGTAAAACCAGACTAAATTATGAGGACGTGTGATAACTTAAAGCTTTCCGAACAAGGGAAGAAAACAGGTGGGGAAAAAATAATTTGTTTCTAGATCTGGAAGTTACAAGTGAATGTCTTTGGGTGTTTCCTTGGGGTTTCTTTTGTTTGGGTTTTTTGGGGTTTTTGGGGGGGGGGGGGAGTTGAAATTTGGTTGGCTGTTGTTCTGGGTTTTTTAAGGTACAAATTGTTAATTCCGATATTTTCTATGATCAGTTATTTATATGATATCCATAGAGTTTTTCTTACACGATCACTGTAACTACTCAGATTACCCAATACAAACTTGTAAATATATCAAGAGGTAAGACAGAATACTTTCCTAGTTTTAAGATGGAGTGTATCTTATTTAACACTGCTTAGAAGTTGAAAGTAATTGGATTTTTGGATTTTTTCCTCCCATTTTATGAACCATAATTTAGATCCTAAGGTGAATTTCAGTTTTCATACTCACATATTCTTATGGCCTGACATGTCAAGTGCTGGCAGTTTGACATTTTGAATATTCATCTATCCTATTTCAGTGATCTTCAATGTATTTAGAAATCATAAATCTCTGCTCTGCTCATTTACAAGTTTTTCAGGAAGTGTTGCTCAGCCCAATCTTATTTAATTATTACTCTGAGTTTCATCACAAACTCCATAGCTTGAAGAACATATAGTGAAACAAAAATGCCATATTTCTTCTGTACATTTGGTGTAATGCATAGTGAAAAGTAATTATAAAATTAGAGGTAGAATTCAACAAGTAAATATTGTCATAATTATAATTGGGTTGTATAATTTGACTAATACAGATAATCCAGTCTATCAAATATATTTTGTGCTGGAAAAAAAATATTTATGCAGGAAAAAAAAACAAAACCAAATAGATAGGGAAGACATATGATGGGGTGAGGGATGAAAATGATAGGCTTTTTATATGGTCTGAAGTAAAATTCGTGAAATATTATCATGTTTTATTGACATAAAATAAATTGCATTACATGATAGAAAAAATACTAAATAATAAGGTCAGTATGAAATAAAAAGTTTTCAGTGCTACTTAACTGAAGTATTTGAATTAATTAGAGCCAAAATTAACTTCAGTGTTTATGTATTCTTTTATGGTTTCTATCTTAAGATAAAGAAGTTTGAAATCACAGAAATGTAGAATATAAAAAAGAAATCACATCCCATTCTAATCATACTCAGTTAGGGTTTCCCCAGAGTGATGGGGAAAGAGAATCTGCCTAACAATGCCAAGATGGTAGGCTGTGCAAACCTATTTTCCCATGATGACTGAAGCTGTGCTTTAATTCTCATAGATTTAGAAGGAGACTACTGCCAGTACAGTTCCCTGGTTTCTCAGTAGTCAGTAGCTTGTATTTAGTTATGTTTTTCCACTATTTTTAGCCAGAAGAGATTGTTCCTCTTCTTCTTTTCATGAGTCTTTATGAAATAATAGAGGGTTGGAGAGTGAACCATCTCAAGCTTTGCAATGATCACCTGTGCTGGACTAGAACCAGCTCTCTCCTTGGTTTCTTTGCTAGCCTTGTACAAAACCTGTGCTAGCCCTAAGGCAACTCTGCCATGAGAGATATTAGCTAAGACAATGCTATAACTCCTGGATCTGGAAATGAGTCCTTGATATGAAGGACTTGATTTTTACTTATTTCTCTCTTATTTAAGGACTGATACTCCAGGCACCTTGTTTTTGGGGGGGGGTATCAGTCATTATCGTTCATTGATATCAGTGCTGTAAGGAATATGGTTCTCTCAAAACAATAGCAAGATGGTTGCAAGTGCTCAGGTTATTCCAAATAATTCAGTCAGTACCCTTCCATGTTGAATTATGCTAGTGATACATAAAACACTCAGTTTGTTGAAATGAAACTGTGTGATTTCAACATTTTTCATATACAAACATTCATTCTTATAAATAGGCGTGTGTGTGTGTGTGTATGTGTGCCACTGCTTGCCCAGAAAATCAAGTGTTTCATAGAATACCCTGGAAGGGACCCACAAAGGTCATCAAAGCCCAACTCCTGGCCTTGAACAGGACAGCCCAAAAAATCTCACCATGTTTCTAACAGCAGTTTCCAAATGTTTCTTGAATGAACTCTGTCAGGCTTGGTGCTGTGACAGCTTCCCTGGGAGTCTGTTCCAGTGCCCAACCACCCTCTGGGTGAAGATGTTTTTCCTAATAACCAAGATAAAAATCCCCTGACACAACTTCAGGCCATTGCCTTGGGTCCTGTCACTGGGCAGCAGAGAGGAGATCAGTGTCTGCCCCTCCTCTTCCCCTCATGATGAAGCTGTAACTGCAGTGAGGTCTCCCCTCAGCCTCCTCCAGGCTGAACAGACCAAGTGACCAGATTTGACATTTCATCTAAATGAGAATGCAAACACTAACCTATTCTCTTAAGTAAACAGTGCTTCTTTCAGTCTAAAAACCAGTACAACAAGTTGGTCTCAATCACTGTATTTGGTCTGCTAGAATGAATGTGACCTCTTCTGTTGTTGCATTAATAAGGTCATTTTCTCTAGAGTAATCCTTTGGGTACCAGTGTAATCTCTTGTCTTTTGGCATTCTTTCCATGTCAAAGAGCAATTGTTATGTGAGGACTTTTTTTAACCTCTTTTTTTTCCTGTGAGAATGAACTATTCAATCCTGTTAGTTCATCAAGAAAAAAATTGGAACATAGGAAATGGACCAGCTCCAAGGTCAACACCTGAATTAATATGGAACATAAGATGTTACAAGGAAGGTCTAATAACAATTTGTATACACAATGTGAATGGTTTTTCCATTTGAAAGAAAAAGAAGAAAAGCAAAAAAAGAAAAGAAAAAAAAAGAAGAACAAATCCAAGAAAGGGAATGGAAACAGCATTTTGTTGTTGAGCAATTGCACTGCTTTTAACAGTGTCAAACTCTAGTGTGGGGACCTGAGATCAGTCCTGCAAGTCTCTCATGCCAAAAGAGCAAAGTGGAGTAGCAGGCCAAAATCAACACAAGCTTGAAAACCTTTCTGACCTTAGTTTTAAGGAGCTTTGCCAAGGAATCTGTTGCATCACTGACAATATTGTCAAATGGTCTGACTTCAGTCAGAACTGATCTGCATAATAAATAATTGTTTCCTGACAGACTAATGACACCTCCCTAAATTAAAAAGACAGTTTATTTACAGATTTCCCTTACAGAGGCTTATGTATTAAATTTAACACTAAAATTTAATTTTAGCAAAATTTATAGAAACAGTGGACATATTCAATCCAATTTTGCGAATATCTGTTTTGTCTGTAGATCCCCCTTGTGATAGACTGCTGACAAATCAAACTGTATTTATAAGATATAAAGATATTTCTAACGCAATTGAGTCCCTATAATCTTGAAAGTTTGTGGCATCTTGGAGAAGTCTCAGATTTGTGCCTTTACTGAGGAAGAAACCAGAGGAAATACAATTTATGCATATTTTTTTTCTGGCTGTGTTAAAAGGACATCTTCTTTTCCTGGCCAGACAAATGCAATTAACTCTCGCCAAATTGCATCATCTGTTGTCTTTTCTTTGGTGAAGAGAATTTCTGGGGACTTCAGAGAGCAGAAGGGAAAATTAGTGTTACCCTTGCTATGGGGAAAGGGTGATAGGTAGTAAACCAGGCAAACTGAAACTCACCTGCTTCTTCTTGCTGTGCTGCTAATGAAGCAAATTACTTCACAGAAACAAATTAGAGATATTTATAGAATTCATGTCTATTTCCATTAATCTCATTTTCATGTTAGAACAATATAATTTAACTTTCTGTTCTTTAAAAGTACTAACCTTTATTTTTCAAAATTCCCTCTTAAAATTATCACCCATACTATTGCACCTCTATTAAGAGATATTTTGAAATTAAACTGTAGTCCTATTTCCCCTTCCTGAGGCTTGGGGTTCATGAAGAGAGGTAGAGGTACATGGAAGGAGAGAAACTGTCTATTGTACCATTGTTTATCATGCATGAAACAGGAATTTTCAAACTGCTTAAAAAAAAAAAAGTCCCTCCAAAAGAAAATCAGACAAAAAATCTCCATATCCCCCATTTTCCAGTGTGTTGAAATCCTTTACCTGGAAAACTCTGCTGCAGCACAAGAAACTTAAATTCAAGGAAAGAATTTAATAATTTGCATCAGATCATTAGATTTATTTGCAGTCTTTTTCCCAATGAAGAAAAGCCTTCTCTGTGGGTCTGGACTATTCACAGCTAGTGAAAGATCTTTCTAATCCCCACATCCTGGCTGTTTTATGCAGGGAGAAAGACCTTTGTTTAACTTCTAGTCACAAATGACTGTCAAAACTAATATATGTATTATTGTGAAATGTTATCATTTGAACATCAAGAACATTTTATTACTCAAAATAAGTAAAAATGTGGCCCATCACTATTTAAGATTTCTAGATCAAATATGGATTGCACACATATAGTATTGCTGATTTATATCAGGGAAGTGTCAAAATCACTCCTACTCCAGCTAATTAACCTTTTGTGAATTCCTTGTAAACTGTTTTCCTGGAACTGCAATGGTGACAAATGGCTGATGTTCTTTTCACTCTATTTCCTCAAGAAATTGAAATGAACTTTTGTTTTGCAGTGAAAATCTCATTTTGCTTCATAGATCCTTGTTACCCTGCACATGTTCTGTTCTCAAGAGAATGGTTTGATACAGAAATATAACATTTCATATGAAAAAAAACCCAACCACATTTTCAGACTTAAAAAAAGCCTGAGTTAGGTTGTGGAGGGAATTCTTTTCAGTATTGTTGTTTCATAAAATATATTGATTTCAGAGCTTCAGTCTGTTCCAAAGAGAATACTTCATGGGATCTTGTTCCGCTTCTGTCCTTCCCAATGCCACTGGCAGAATGTGTTACATTTGCTTGCAGTACCCACTGAGGGAAAGAAAAAAAGAAAGAAAGAAAGAAAAGGCAAATACACAGCTATCAACATTTAGTACAACTGCAGTTCACTCACTAACAAAGGAGAAACAATGACTGGGGAATGGAGAACCACCAAACATAAAGTGATTTATAAATAGAATCAAAAGAGATATAATCAAAATCAAAGCTGAGAGTTGTGGGGAAAATTCCCTCAAAATACCAAGATCATACCTGCTGGAAAAAATGTGTGTTGAGGGATCAAATCAGGATATAGTAAAGCAGGACTCAGGCTAGCAAGGTGAGAGTAAAATATACCATTTACTCAATTTAACCTGCTGCTTCATGGTCTTTTTTGTTTCTTTGTTTTTTC
Organism: Petroica traversi; assembly: GCA_025920805.1. Lineage (NCBI taxonomy): Eukaryota > Metazoa > Chordata > Aves > Passeriformes > Petroicidae > Petroica > Petroica traversi. Next base: position 4,544,032 of record JAHLSL010000057.1, on the reverse strand, counting down.
TTTTGAGGAATATCTTCGGTGTCTAAATAGAAAAGCCTGTATCAAAGTTTCTCCTTTGTGTCTGAGCTCAAGAGGCACCTAGCAAGTATTAATCTCACCTGTTTCAGACATCTGTGTCCAGGTAGAATGAATGAAGCTTTCAAAGGACTTTATTTTCTTCATTTTTCAGAAAAATATCCTAGCAGAAGCTGTTCTGATGTAAGCATGCATATTCAATGAGATGAGTTTCCTACCCCAAGCAACATTCAACTTTCCTGTTCTGCTATTCCTCACTTCCATATTCCTCTAACCAGCAACCAGACTCTGGCTAAGGTGATCTTAATACACAGGAGAGATGCTTTAATGAAATAATTCATACAGTACATCTCCCTGCTTTACAGCTCTGAGGACAGAGGTTTAACATTACCACTACTGGCATTTTTCTTTTTCTCTCAAATACTTAGTACATGATAAATTTTGAAATAACACCTTTGGTCACTCAAAGTCTTTCTAAGGTGATAAAACTGGGAAAATATTTATTTAGGTATTGTTTATTATACTGCAGCAAACTTTCAACTGAATAAAATTTCCATAATTGTCAGGGCTTTCTTCTGATGGTTAGTTAGGGGAGGAAGATGTTCTTTTTTTCCTTTTCCATCTCACTATTAGTGTAGTTAGACAAGGACTGTTAGAGACAGACGAACTGAGCAGATCTGTTGGCTCACTCCCTACAAGAAATGACAGACTTCTGTTTAAGCATAACAGGAGTGAACTTCAGATAACAATTTTCAAGTGTTCAAAATATCTCACTTTAAACTCAGTCAAACCTGCAAATACTTCATAGATTTCATACAGAAAATGAAATTACGTCTTCAGAGAATCTTCCTTTCTCATTCAGTCTGATTACAACATCACTACTGCTGTCATAAAAGTCTACCTTAAGAAATTTCACAATGAAGAGATGTATTTTTCCTAGTAGTGTTTTGAAGCCCTGTTTCATTATCTCTATCCAAAATTCTAAACTCAGTGCTCTTTGTGGGCTGAGCCAGATTGGAGAAATCTAGAAGGTGTTAGGAACCAAGAGTGACTGAATCAAGTCAAGTTTATAGTGTCTTCTCTGGAAAAGATTTTAGTCATGAAGGAGGAATTGCATGAGCACGTGATGACAAGAAGCTCATACATTCAGTAAGAACAGCTCATTTAACCTATGACAGTATCAAACTGCTGAAGGAAAAAATCGTAAAATGTGTATCTCATTTTAGAAAAACGACCTTAATTAGTACTGGACCCAGAATTTGGTGAAGATAATGGACCTCTCAATCACAAAGGCATTTGGTTCTGAAAAAATCTACTTGAAAATGAGTACTTTTACTTTCTGCCCAGTATCCTCTTTTTATGCAACAATATTTATTTGGGAAAAAAGTATTTAGTCATCACCTGAATCTGCAACTAATGCTATTGGCACATTGTATAATAAGCATCAACTATTCTTCCAAATAATTTAAATAATGTAGGAGATCTATGCAAGAGAGAAATAGGAAAGTACACATCTTTCTATGCAGAGCCTGTCTCAATGTGGGAGCAGGAGAGTGAAGTTCATTCCAGCCCTGATTGCTATGAGCATCATGGGTACACTTTGAAAGAAAGGGAAGAATAGTATTGAATATGAAGCTAATGAACAATCTGTCCTCCTTGTAACATATCAAAATGCCATCCTTTGAGGTATCACTTCATTATTTTTTTATGATTTTTGTGCTCTGAAAATAGCAGATTGCACAAAAGAAAAAAATAAAGGAAATAAAAAGAAAGACTTCTGTGTCTAGAAAGACAAAAGCAAAAAGAGTCATACCAACAAGGACTGCAAAACGTACATTCTTACATCTGTAAAAATGATACAATTCCTTTTTGTCCTATATTTTTTTTCCTTTAACTGTACCACAGGGAAGGGATTTTCTGATCCTTCATACCTTCTGACAGTGATGAGATTACAGAGACTATAAACACCAGTCTGTTTGTAGGCCATAGGGAAGCTTAATAAGCTCTCTGACAGAAAAGCATTTAAACAAAACTATACTTTATTCTAAACATATGCAATATATATAAGTAGCATAAAAAAACTCCAAATACATTTGCTTCCAAAACAATTGTACCCTTCAATGCAACAGAAAATTTTACCTATTTCAATTAACAGTTTTGTTTGCTTTTTTGTTTAGCTATGTCACTTTATATTAAGTTAGGAAATCTAATTTTTAAAAAGTTAGCCGTCTGTGGAAATATTTAATGAAGTTCAGTGTTTCAGCATGCCCACAGATTGCTTTTCTTTGTATCATATGCATATATTTTGTAAATACGTTTTCTCCCTGAGAGCTTATGATCAAATATGAAACAAGGCATAAATTGTAATGACAGGCAGCTGGATGGTATAGCTCACTAGAAAACCCTCCTACAAGAATCTCTTATGGGCAATTATGTACTTATCTTAACACTTTGCACTTCTTTAATTTGTTTCTGTACATGGAATCTGTAGTTAAGAAGAAGGCTGATTATCGTTTGATTGATCTTATAAGAAAATATAAAACCTTGAGAGAACTTTGCAGGAAAAAGAAATGCATTGAACATTCCTGCAACTTCATTTTTTGTTTCAATAATTACATAAAAAATATATTTTCACAAATGCAAGAGTCATTTGTATATCATCTTTTGTATTATTTCTTGCACAGCTTGTTGTCCATTAGGAAGTAATAACAAAATATCATAAATATGGTCTTTGATGAATATTTTATTACCTGACAAGGTACTGCATTTTGAAACAATCAGCCTTAATTTTCAGAATGCAATTGCCTAACAGACCTACCAACAATGGCATGGAACTAAGACAATAAAGTGACAGGTAACTCCAAAAAATTACCTGGGTGACCAAATAACTTACACTGGCATATCAACGAAATAAAAAAATTCATATCTATGTCCTGATCTTTAGGTTTCCTGTGGGTGTCATATACCTTGCATGGAGGACTTTATTAAAATGTATGTTAAATAATTATATTATTCCCAAGCAATGATGCTTAGACAAAGTCCTGATGTCAGGTCAAATGACTGCTCATAAAACTCTTGGCCCCAATCACCTACTGGGTGCCAGTAAGTGATGCAGATTTTATAGAAAAATTAGATATGAATATTTCAGGAACTTTTTAATAAGTATATCAGTATTTTGTTTTTACTGCTCAGATTTTAAAAGCAATGTTTTGAAACTGTTGTTTGCAGATGGAAAAAAATCAGCCTTTTTGTAGAGAAGAAATAAAATCATATAAATGTGATGTTCCAATTCGTTATGGCATCTTGACATGAGGGTCCAAATTTTGAAATTTTTCAAAATTGTATTATTATTAGCAGGGACAATTTGATAGTCATCAGTCATTTGAAGCTCTTCTACCCAAAATTACATTTGCAAAGAAACAAAAAAAAAAAAAAGGAAAAAATTTGCAAATGGGATTGCAAAGTCACTGTAATTGAAATCCAGCCTGGATATTTATGTCAAAAATGGGTTTACTGTGAATCTAACCTCTATCGCTCAGATCTTCTGAAGAACAGAGTTTCTCAGGTGTTTCACTGGATTTTACTCTATCCATGCCCTGTAGGCAATGAAACACAGACTTTAAGCTGTCCTCAAATAATAGCTTAGAATACATTTACACTGAGCAACTGTATTGTGCACTTAAAATTCTGTCACATCACTGATACTGCCTTGGTTGGCTTTATCCCTAAGGGAATTTTATGTATGAAATCAGAGCTTTGATTTGAGTGAAGATAAGACCAACCATCCTGAAAGTGCAAAGGCATTTATCTACAAAAGTCTATATTTTCAAAATAATATTTTTTAAAAAGCCCTAAACTTTAGTATATATAAAGAATAAACTTATCTTTCTAAAATTAATATGAAAAAAATACTGAACATAGTAAATGCTAAAGAAATGTGGCAGTGTACTCGAGTGTGGTGTTTTTTGTATTTTTTTTTAATAGTGAAATTATAGTTCTAACACTGAAAACTAGTTGGTATAGGGTGATGCACTTAAGTTTTTCCTTTGTGTAAATTTTTGTGGGACTGGAATCCAAGTGCAAAGAGAAGGAAAAACATAGTTTAGAAGTACTTCCAGCTCTAACTAGTATTCCAAATAACAATAAAAGCCCTCACACATCAAATGTATTGGTGCCTTGAGTTAGGTATTCTTGGAATGAATTAATTGGTACTAGTGTTACAGTTACGGTGATCTACATTGTCTCCCACTTCCTCAGAAATTTGGATTTGGAAAACAAGACAACTAATATCATCATAATATTAATGAGGAAATTCATTTTTTTATTGCAGAGTAGCTCCTGTTACATATTTGTCATTTATTCATCCTAATGAATTTAGAAATAGAATTGATAAATGCTTTTAAAACATTCACCACAATAAAAAAAAAAATCTGCAAAACATGAGAGAAAAATACAAGAAAATATGTAGAACAACCCCAGTTCAGACTAGATGACAACTTTGGTGAAAGTAATTGAGCCATGTAAATGTTTCAGAGAGCACACCTGTAGTTAAAATGTCAATATGAAGAAGATTTTGCTAGTGTCTTAACCTTCTCAGTGAGGTATAAATAACTTGGCTTAGAGACGAAAAACAATTCTGCTTGACTATATACAACCCTATAGTCCATTTATATTTATCTCAAAATTTTCAATCTCCAAAATAACATCAATCAGAATACAGCAAGTTCTGCAGGTCAGACCCTGTCTTGCAAACAGCTGGATAGCAACAACTGCTCTCTGCATACAAATCTCATTATTTGTAAATCTATAACCACCCTGTTCAGAAGCAGATTGTACTTATTGAGGCGTAAATCCAGGAACAGTGGTTATGGACAAGATCAGACCCTGGAGAAATTATTGTTGCTGATCCTGTATAATATGGGAAAAAAATGGGACTGTAATGCATGATATGTAGGTACTGTAATTTATATAACTTTATTTTTTTTTTTATGTTAATGCATGAGTCCATGATGTTGATAATGGATATCACTTAAAAATTTCTCAAGGTTTATAGATATTATTCAAATATATGAACTTAATTAACAAAAGTGTCTCAGAAGCAAAGCAACATATTAGTTGAGAGGACCAATTTTCCACATATTATTGGGATTTAATCCCAGTTCATTGAAGATTTATAAACTGAGACTTAACCTCTAGATTTAAAATACTTTAAAGCCTGAGTAAGCAAGATGTCATTTATTAAAAAAGCAACAAAACTAACTCAGAGTTCTGGCCTTGGCATACAAAGAGAACCATCAGAGAAAAATTATGTGATTTTTATATGTTAATTCTAAAATACTAAATGAACTACATGTTTTAATAACATGATCTGAAATGAACAGAGAACCAAAATGCTCACAAAAACAATGGATGTGTTAACTATTACTCCAAATTCTTTCCTTCAAAGAAAGCCATATCATGTTATCCACGTGTTCTCTTTGTCCGCCAATTTAGAAAAATGTCAGAAGTTTAAACTTGGTAATGCGTTTTCACTATCTTTATGACCTTCCCTATTTATGGATTGGAGAAGAAGTACAAGATAACAACTGGGTAACTGTAATATTTAAATTGTCAGGAGAATAGATTAGGCGCATAGTATTTTCTGTTCTCATTACAGACATTGTCATACAAATGTAGAATTCAAATTTTAATGCCTTATATATTTTAGCAATCACAATTGTAAAATGTTCTTTTGTGACCTTCATAATGTTTGTTTTCTGATTTATTACACCTTTTATAGTTCTCTGCCCAAAGCTCTCATAATGTGTGAGGGGAATGTCAGAATGCTCAGCCTATGTACCTTTAACACTTTTTAAAAGTTTATATGTTATAAAGAGTTTATAGCAGGGGGCATCTTCTAAGTGGACAACATCAAACAAATAAGTGAATAAAATAAAAAATTTTACATCTGGAATATAAACATATAATTCTTAGGAGTTTAAAAGGCATCAGTTTTGAAATTTTATCACTTCCAGTAATATGATCTGTGTAAATTATGACATTAATTAATGCATTCTCTAAATTTTAGAGGCATGCCCTTTCATTTGCCAGACTTTTAGCTGAAGTGTGCTATTCTACAGAAGCCTCCTGGAGCCTGAACCTCTTTATTTTGTAAGTATTAGGTTTTCCAGTATGAAAACTAATTCTTTTTCAGCCAGCTTCATTATGTTCAATGGCACAATCACCCTACATTGCAAGATAAGTTCATCAGCTGTATCTGTTCCCAGAGAGCACCAATATGCAGACAGACTCAATCCCTTATTTAAGAACGGCAGTTTGTATTCAGATCACATATTAATGAACTTCCAGCTTCAGCATCTCTCCAGTTTTAGTAGAGTGTCTATCTGGAATAATAAATACAGATCTGAAAAAAAGATCTATGTACTTGAGTTTTAGTACATGGAAATTTTTGGTCTTATTTTCCCTTTCAAGAACACAGTGAATTGTTTCCTGAGTGTGTTTTTCAGAAAACCTTAGACATTTAATTAAACACTTTCACATCTACTTTATGCACAATTGTCTGGACAAATATCTTAACTATCATATTTTGTGCATTGCACTATTTATCTTTGATGAAATGAACTATACGCACCTATAAGATATGGCTTTTTGCTATTTTATTATTGCTTTAGTCAAGCTTTGATTGACAGCTAGAATTTTTGCTCATTATGGCATTAACCTAAGTGAAACCTTTACAATGCAAAAATGTATTGCCTTTATGTGGATTCCTCCCACATAATGCTTAGCTGTTTGCACAGACAGGAGTGCCAGATCCATCTTTTCAAAAGGAAATAATCAAAAAGGAACATCCCACTAAATTGGGGCACTCATTAATGAAACAGCTAAATAACCACATTAACACAGAACACACCAGTATTAAATTTCTTTCAGGATGGGAGATAGCATGTAAAATCTCTTTTAAAGTTCCATGTAGGTCTCAAATGACAGCATAGTCAAATCTGTCTGTGGAGTCCAGAGACCTATTCAACTTCTTTTCTAGCTAATGCCTGCATTGGGTATTTTGCAAGACCTGTAACCTCTAAGAAGAGTGTGATGCTGCTGCATAAACATAGGGAACGTGCCAGAAGGGTGATAAATGAAGTGAGCATTGAAAGATGCAATACAGGACTCACAGGACACCTAAGCTCTTCTCTAGGAGCAGAAGGAGGTCAGGCATGTGATTACATTTTGGAAAGTGGTTTCCACCTTACTAACAGTAGTGACAATTTCTGTTCCCTATAATGGGGTCACTCACCTCACATAGACACAAGTTCACATTTATGTGTCTGAATTCAGAATGAACCTCACCCTGATATTTCCAACATTTGTCTTGTAGATAGTCATAGAGCTAGCAATTGCTTCTGTGATTCACTCATATTGCAAGACTTTTGAATTCAGTACCAAATTAGCTTTTTACAGAATAAGCCTCTACTTAAAATATTTTAAGTTTTTCAAGTCTTATTCAGACTCCGTAATAAATCTTTGAGGGGTGTCTGACTCATATTTCAGTCAGACATTATAATAATTTCTTCTTGTTGAAGACTTGATTGAAAACCTACTGAAATCAACTGATACAGTCATATGCCTTCAAGAGCTTTTGGATCATTCTCTTATGGACTGGGAATAAATATTTTAAATAATATAGCTTATAAAATTAAGAAAATATCTTTTGCTTTTTAAATGGACTCTGTAGACTCCATTTTATTATTTAGAAACTACTTCATGCAGGTGGGAAAATACAAGATCAATGGATTCAATTTTTCAATGATTAAAACAGAATCAGGCAAGAAATTATTTTGAGTTCTTAAAATGGTTTAGCATTTACTCCTAGATAAAACTTCAGCATTCTTTAAAAGGATTTGTACTGTTTATTTGAAATCTTTTAATAGTGGGTTTTATTTCACAAATACATTCAAAATCCATTTTATTGTATTTCTAAGTTTAGAACATCAATAAAGAATGCAGAATATAAGACAGTGTTATGGTTATTTTGATACAAAGGTAATATTCCACATTTTTGTTTAAAGGAAATACTTACATCCTTAGAAAGAAAGTAAGTCCATTATTTTGGAATATCTGAACAGATTGATTATTTCCAACTTGGAAGTAAAATAGTTCCTCTTTTCTTCTGTCAATTTGATATCCTGCCCCTTGCCCAAGAAAGTTGTCACAAATGGAGTTTAATCAGAGGAGACGGGACTGGTGTGGCACAGACACAGCTGTGCTCAAGGAGTGCTGGCTCCAGCCTGCACCAACATCCCTTTCTGTACCCCATTCCCACCCTGTGCCCCAACCCAAGGAGCCTCTCCTACTCCATGTGGGTCTGGCCCAGCCTTGAGGGTCCCCTGGGGCTCCTGTGGCAGTGGGAAGGGGCTGCTGCACTGCCCTGTGCATGGGGAAAAGCCTTTGGCCACCATAGCCTGACAGATACTTTCTCTGTCCTTGTTACAAGCAAATTAGCAGAGGATAATTTAATCAGGCCACCACCTTTTGGAATGATTTCTGTACTTTGCGACAAGAAAAGTCTTGTTAAATAAAGGAACTTGAATTATTTAGTATGACAAGAGAGCCATGGAAGAAATTCTTAACTGCACAGAAGAAATTTGATTTGTTACTTGCAGGCAAAAAAGTGGACTAATATAATTTATTATACAATTAGTTACAAACAACAAAGTGTCTTTCCTAACTTCTGAGCAGAAATATTCTCATTCCAGTTTTTCCTATGTCTTCTTTGCTTCATAATCTTCTAGTTGCCTTTCTTCTTTCTTCCATTACTTCTCTTTCCCCTTTTCCTTCTATCTGCTTATCTGCTATTTTGAAAGGAGCTGATGCATACTATTTTTAATGTGTGTAGAATTTTTTCCCAGTGTCACATGCCTTTTAAACTAATAGGTGAAAGGTGGTTATTACTTTTATATTGTTTTCTAAATTTAAGTGATATTTGAACACAAAAGCTGCTCAATACACTTCTATTCCGTGGAATTTTAATTTAGCAGCACTACAGAGAAATTATTTATTAAGTGACTAGGCCCTGACTTGGGGTAAATAAGGCATGGGAAACTACTGACAGAAAAAACATGGTGTGATAAACTGACTAAAATTACAGACAGCACTATTTGGAATAGATTGTCAAATCAGGGAGAGGGGAGCTTTTAAGGGAGAAAGACAGAAAACTGGAGAGGAGCTTGAGGAAGCAGAGCCATGCAGGTCCAACATTGCTTGGCAACCTTATCAGTAATAAAATACCAGGCTGACGTTCCCCAGCTATACTAGAAACACCAAAATTGGAGGCAAATGTAGCAAAATTGGCTACTGTGAGGAAAAAGTCTTTGGAGTGCGATGTTTATCTGGTCGGAGACTGTTGCAAGAAAACAAAGGTTCCAGGATGGTGAAAGTAGAGTTGAAAAATGAAAAAAAAAAGCAAAATGATGTATGTGAATCCTGAGCCAAAGTTTTCATATGGGTAGCTGAACAAAATATTGACAAATTAGCAACAGGGTAATACAACAAACCCTTGGGACATTCGCACTAGTTTTTCAGCTTCATATTCCAAATTGTCCACTGTGGTGAGTCCATCATATGAGCATTTAAAAATATTTAAAATAAAATAAAATTAAAATTGCAACTAAACACATTGTAGAGACGTTGCCTCTAAATAGTATATTGTGAAGCTTAAATTTAATTTTTATAAAAGGGAAAAAATGGGACAGGCTTTGATAATAGTGGCATTTCTGCAGTCTCTACTGCGACAAGCCTTTAACCTTGACAAAGATCCATTGAGATTAGCCTCTAGAAAAGCTGGTATCACATGCAGCATCTTTAGCCTCAGGTTAATGGGATAAATAATTGAGGCAAGTACTCTGTGTAATGAGGTGAATTTTAACATTTTAATATAATAATCACATCTAACCAATTGTCAATTCTCTCTACAGGCTTTGTCTGTCCAGGGACTTGGTATTTTTAGCACAAAATGTAGTCAGGAATGCAAATTACTGTAGCAAGATGACAGGATAGGGCAGAAGTAGAACATAGCATATATCTCATGTAATTACAGAAAATGAACACCTGTAATCTGCAACTACCCTTTCCACACCTGTATCTGCCAGAATGAATTGCAAAAACAACATCTGTTCAAACCTACTGCCTAACAGCTCCTAATTAACTCACGTGTTTGATTCAGTCTTTACTCTGTTTGCTACCTACTACCATGAAGTTTAAGCTAATGCTCAACAAAACAACAACAAGAAAAGTCAAACCATAATTTCTGCCTGTTATGTAGAAGAGACCTGTGGCATAGGGTTAGAAAAAAAAAGCCACAATAAAATACAAGTATTTCCTGCAGAAGGAATTTATTGAGAATTGTAGACAGTCTCAAAGCCTTGTAATTACTTTGTGTTAATTAAGCTTTTGCTTTTCATAGGATATTATAACACTTGCAGATCTAAGGGTAAGTAAAAGCTGTTTTGTGCTCTATCATTAGGGAATCACAATGGGTCATAACCTAATTTGTATAGATACAAATTAAAACATTTTATCCATTGTTCTGCTGTAGAAACATCACAGATCCAGAAAGAGAATGATATATGTATGTATGCTTTTATTTTTTGGTTAAATATTCATCTACAAACAAGAACATCTGAATTGTAATCCCTGCTTCGTAAGATGCTTCCTCTTTGATTATTGAGTTTTTCCACTTGTTTGTTTTTTCCCCCTAGGTCTTGCTTTGGTTTTAATTTGTTTGTTTTACTTACTGAAACTACATAAGATAGCATTATCAGTTTTAGGAAAAAGGTACTAGATATGGTACACACTATGGCTAACTCAAACATTATCTATTATTCTGCTACAGACGATGCAAAAATTTATGGACTTCCTGGTAGGAATTAACGCAATATCTGTGAGGTAGAGGCAGCCTCTAGTCCAGCTTCCTACAAGTAGGCATCTGGTTCACTGAGATGCTTTTAAATATCTGGAGAGAGTATCCCTAGATACTGTGCAAGGAGGTGCCCAGAGGATGTGGCACAGCCAGAGACTCACAGGCATCTCACACTCAGATCTAAGAATCTTCATATGGGCACCTGAGACAAGCTCATGCTTTAGGATGGAAAGTCCATTGGCAATGACTAGAGGTGAATAATTCAAAGTTTAATTTTGGGGCAATCAGTTTTATGATGAGAACTCTTGGCATGCTAAATAAGCATTTAGGAGCAGTGTGATGGAATAATTTGTATTATAACCTTTTATTACCTAAAGAAATAAAGCCTGGCAGTATTTTCATTAGAAATTAACTTTATCTTTGTGTCCTTGACTGAAAAGGGAGGTAGAAGAGAGTTTGAATTTAGGTCTTATTCTCCTTCAGGAGGGAAATTTTAATGTACATAAATGATTTGCTGAATGGATATCCCTGTGAAGAACAGTAGTAATTTTTCTGTCACAGTTCTATCAAAAAGAAACTGAAATAATATTACTAGCATTCTCACATGTTATCACCTAAAAATTAAAAAAAATAAATTTAGTGAAGCATTTTGTGTTCTTATCGTAATCCATATTTTGGTTTCTATGTTTTTGTTAGGGTCAGGTTAATTAACAGTTCCAAAGTTGTCTTGTACTTTATTTCCCACCTGAAAACTCTGAGTGAAAAATCACCAGTTTTACTTAGTTTCCTGCTGAATTCTTTTGGCATAGTACAGATTAAAAAGCATTAGTCAATCCAAATGTACTTTTAATAACACCCTCATGCATTGAGTTCAAGTCTCACAATGCTCAGAAGAGTTGCAACTCAACCTCTTATCTCTTCTTCCTCTCTCTGCCTTGTCACAAGCTAAAACAAAAGTCATAATGAAAAAGGTTAAAAAAGATATCAAATAACAAGTGAAGTCATAAATGTGACAGAACCAGACAAGACTACCTTTTACTACTTTTCTAAAAAGACTTTGTGAAAAATTGCTGAAGGCCTTCAGGAGATGACAGTAAAAATAAGGTTGCGGTACCCCCTAAAGGAAGTTAAAAGCATCTTTTTTCCCTCTTTTTTTAAAAATCACCTTTTTAAAATTTTTCATTGACAGTGAAAGTCAGCTCACTTTTCCCTTCATGACATATAAAGGGGAAAATGATAAAATTTTTATATTAATAGACAAAGGGAAAAAATCATTAACAAGGAATTTAAAATTTCCTGATGATTGTTTTAATGGGAGGATAATACAGGTCAAGGTCTGGATAGATCTGCATTTTAAGAACATCCATAAAGATTCGATTAGTGGTGAAATGAATATTAATATTAAACAACAGCTTGAATTCCTTTAGTATTACTGTGCTTATAGAATGCTTATATGCAAAATTTAAGAGCAAGATCACTAAAATAATTTTGGAAGATAAACAAATTGGATGGCAGGCTACTGAACTGTTTTTATCTTGCAAACTCACCTTGTGAAACAAGAAATTTAATTCCATCTTATTCTTTATTTTCATAATCCTCAAGCACTATAAAAGCTGTCATAGCTGGAGCAGGAAGGAACTACAGAAGAAGCTGGGTATGCCGTAGTATATCCCGTCACATTAAACGTCTATTCATCCCCACATCATGTTCAGGTTTACTTTGTCCAGTTCTCATTGTTTCCAAATTTCTCACCATTTATAATTCAAAGCCTGAATTGGAAGTACATGAGGTAAAAAGAGGCAAGCCAGTAAGAACAGCAAATGAATGAGAAGACTTTTAATGAAGTAAAAGGCAAATAATATCAGTGCTTTAATTTTTACTTGCTGTGGAAAAGGATCTGTCACTGTTAATTCTCTCACCAGCAGTGGTGTACCCTAGATATTTAAATAATACCTACGGATGATGTCCCTTTAAAACAGTACTTTTCCATCTACCACTGCACCACAGTAATACTCTCAGGTACCGAAAGACATAATGGATAAATAATATTGTTTCAGAAAAGTTTATGTTCAGCTTCCTAAAAACTTTGTAAAAACACTAAGTTCAAGTGACTGTTCTGACTCAGTGGTAATTTGGTCAGTTATAACTACAAGGAATGTAAGTAGTTATTTATAAATCAAGTACTTTATGTATGGGACAAAGTTGGTTTTCTTTAGCAATAAAGTTTAAAGAAATAAAAGGAGTGAAGTAAATAAAATTGATGGTTGCATATGCATTATGCATATATTTTATTGCATAATACATTGAAAAAAGTCACTGCTGTATGTAGATAACAGTGACTCCAACCACTGAGTATATCAAATGAAGTTCAGTTAGAAATCAAACCACTGGACCAATCATAAGAAGGTACTGGCATGTGAATGTTGTTTGAAATACTTAATTAGCTGTTAAAAGGGATTTTTAAGCATTGAAAACCAAATTAAAAGTAGATTTATGCATAAACATTCCCCATATACACAATGAATTAATACATGGACACTATGAAACAGGTGTGATCATTACACAACAGAGAACTATTTCACTGGATTAATATTATTTTATTATTATTATTATTATTACTTTCAGTTAAGATTTTCTCTTAATTTCCCTCTTCTTATTTTTAATATTAAGACACAGTTTTTTACTTTGGTCTGTCCAAGAATTAGTTTACCAAAGAAAACACCTGATTTTGTGCTGCTTGTGCTGCTACTTAAAGAACCTTCACATACTATTAACTTAAAGACTGTGGGTTATGACATTTGTACATAGCCCTTCCTTTTCTTAATTCTCTGTCTTGTGTGAATACAAAGCTAAAAAAGGAGAAAAAGAATCTGTTAACAAATCTAACAGACACAACTTCTTCCATAAAAAGGTAAATTGTTACTCTGCTTGTTCAAAACTTTTATTTTTAGTTTTTGTTTTAGAAAAGAAGAAAAATATATTACCTAAAAACACTCTCTGAAATATAATATTTTTTTAAAAAAATTAGCTTTTTCCTTACTGAGTTCAGCAGCTGCTTGTGAAAATACTGCACTTTCCACACCAAAGTACATTTAACTTAACTTCTATAAAGGTCTTTTTCAGTGTTCTAAACTTCTGGTGAAATAAGGAGGAAGCAGGGTGGAGTAAACCTTGTCCTCTTCACTTGTGCATAAAAGTCTACAGAACCACTGAATAGTGGGCAAATTAGTAAAAACAGAACTTAAAAGAAATCTTGAATGAAATTCAGACATGATTAAATAATAAACATGATTTCCACACCTCTGTCTCTCTAAAAGCACTTGCCTACCAGCGAACTAAAAGTACCAAATGGCAAACCCAAAACAGCAGTACTGTTCAAATTGTTACTGCATAGGGATCTCACACTTCTTGTTGTTCATCCAATTTGTGTGAGCAAGATGGTTCAGCCTGCTTTTTCAGTGAAGGTCAGGGGTGGAGATCCAGGCAACAGCAAAGACGCAAGAGTGATTGATGTGTTAAAAACCACAGAGCACCTGAGAATGGTCACACTGGAATTAGGGTTGCTTCCCAAAAAAAGGTGATGGGATCAATAGCCTGAGTGTAGTGTAAGACAAGAAGAAACAGCCTCAACTTGCACCAAGGGGAGTTTAGATTGCAGATGTGGAAAAACTTTTTTACCAAAAGGATTGCCAAACATTGAAATAGACTGCCCAGGGAAATGTTTGAGTCCCCATTCCTGGAGGCACTTGAAAAGCATGTAAATGCTTAGGGACATTGTTTAGTGGACTTGGTGGTGTGGGGTTAATGTTGGACTCGATGATTTTAAATTACTTTTCCAACCTAAAAATTCTATGATTCTATGCACTACTATTAATATCAAGGTCTTTTGACAAGGCTGTGCAATATTTTATGATTCAAAGTATTTTGGAAGGGTTTTTGAATGTCCACTTGAGGTCAAGAAGAATTTTTGGCTGTTGCAGTTTTTCACCAAAAGTATAAATTTGCTGTTAGAACCTAAGAGGTGAATTCAGAATCTTACTGCTGACCTAATAATAGTAAGAACTAGCAGCTGATTGTGCCATTCAAAGGTATTCTAAAAAATACTTTGCACTACAAAATTTTAAGATAGATATTTTCTTCTCTGTGACTGTAATCCGAGGCCAAATCATTCTGTATTAAATTAACTGAGTTCCATACCATGTTTTTCTGACAGATTTCACAGATATTGATCCTGTGTTTAAATCAGTGATGGATTTTCTTTCTTGTTAATCTGGTGATATACTGCAGGGTAATGACAGTCTCAGTCATAGCATGTTCTAAGCAAGTTATGGGAATGGGTATTACAATATGATCTCTATGCAGCCACAGAGCACCAAAGCAATTATGTTGATGTTTCTTTCATCTTCTCATCAACTTTGTACTTCTGACTTTTTTTTCTCTTTGTTTATGATATTTCAGCTATTTTGACACGAACAGCGTAATGAAGACTTGTATGAACAGCACTCAGTTTTGCTTTTCTTGGGAATCTAGGGGGAAAGCGGAAGACTGCTGATTTGTGCTATTCAAGACAAATAAAATTGCCTGTTTTCCCCCTATTTTACATTGTCAACTTGTTCTTCCTCTTGTATTCAATATTCTCTTTTCAAAAGCAGAGGGAGAAAATATGGTGGGTTTTTTGTCTTAGAACTTATGAGTAATTTTGATTTGTGTGATCTTCAATGAAGATCTGTTGGCACACTGCAAACCATTTTTTTGTGACAGCTGTTGGGCAGAATTACTCATATGTCATTATGTCCAGACATGAAATGTGAAAGACAACTCAAATATATATTTTATTTTACTGGAAAATAAAAAAAAAGTTATACTTAATTTTCTAATTTCTTCCCTAAAGATCAGACTTCCAAATCAGGTATTTGATTTAAAATTTGACTGCACAAGACTGTTACTAAATGGCCATCATCAATGTCTGCTAGAGCAATTAAAAAGATTTAGATTTGGAGGCTTTTGCAATCAATAGGTTTTTTTCAGTAAGCAAAAGCCACAAAATCTGCAACAATCATGATGAGAAAAATACACTGTAAATTTATTTGGTTAGAGTTTTATGTCCACTAGGTTATACATTAATAAAATTCTAACTTGCTTACTGGTGCCAGCTATAACATAAATCCTTCTCTCAGTCTTATCAAAATAGTGAAAATAAATAGACAAAACAGACTTAATTTTTAAATGTCCACAGGAAAGGCAGAAGTAGCAGTCTTTTGGGCAAGTATGAGAGATATAATTCAATGTGATCAAAATTATGTCCCCAAATCTGTTACTTGACGAGTGAGTGGAACACCTTCCACAAGACCATGTCTTACCTTCTCTTTCATCCTATATCATTGGTTGTCTACCTTTTATGAATGAAAAAAAAATGCAATTATACTCTTATTACATGTAAGTTTTAAGAGAAAATGAAGATTACAACTATCAAGAAATAGGATGTCTATTTTAATGCATTAGCAGTAGAAGTGCAAATAGTGTGTTGGTGATGTAGCTTTAATACTTTTGTACTTAATTGCCTCTAGAGCAGCTGAGCAATGGCACACTGTTTAATGGTGGGAAGAAAATAAAGTTTCTGAATTGCTAAAAGGAACTACGTTAAAAGACTGTGAATCTCCTATATGTGAACTATAAAATTTTAATTTGCTTTTCCACTTGACTAGGGAGGCAACTGCTTTGGTAACCACAGTTGTAGACCATGATAAATAACTCATTAGAAGAATGTCTGACTTCACTAAGAAATACAATTAGTATAGATTAAATATAGTGTAAAGAACTGCTTTTAAAAAGAAAAGGCATATTCACTTTGAAATTACAACTGGAGTTTCTATCCTCTCAGAACTCAATATTGAATCTAAAACCAAATAAAAGGTCAACCTAAGCAAATAAGATCAGCTAAATAATCTAATAACACTGTAAAAAATGCATAGCATAAGAAAATGTTAATTTAAAATGCAACAGCTGTCCTCAAGGGACAACAAAAAGAATGGAAATCTTGTTAAAACTGACTTTTAATCAAATTTGCCGTTGGTTGGATATGTGAATTTTATTGCCTTATCTGTTTTCAAGCATTAAGGGATTAAGTACTGTAAATGCTTCTGTATAACATGAAGTTACAAATGTTTGGATTGTGCCTTGTCTGCTTTCACTTATAGTAGTCTGTGATAAAAATAACATGCCAATATTTCAGTAATATTTTTGCCTCAATACATTACAGTAAAATATTTCACTGATTATCTAATCTCATTAATGTTTATCTAATAGTTATTAAAATTGCTTTTTTTCCATTTTTCATTGCTCTAGGAACCAGACATGTCACACATTATTATTGAATATCTAAATTACAAAGTGCAGCAATGGGATAAAAGTAGAGTTATGGAGTCAAATTTCAGAGTTTTTCTTTCAAAACCTGAGTTGTTTTGATGCTTTGACATTTCATTTTCTATGTTTATTTTTAATGATTTCTAAAACTTTTTTCTTCTTTTTCTTTATTAAAGGACAGCTCCATGCTGCTTGTGCCAGCAGATTTGAGGTACCACCAACTGTTCTTTCCATCCTTATCTTCCATTATTTAAAAAAATTGTTTTGCCAATTTTTTGCAATTGGGATTATACAAGCATCTCCCAGTCTTCTTCTCTGAAGTCTTATATTAAAACTGTTCTTATCAGTGAGCTGATTGATCTAAGAGGAACATATCAACGCCAGTGAAATTCATGCTTTTCTTTTTTAAAAAAGCTCAAATTTTAAACACACAGAGGAAAAATATTTTCATCAGAGAATTCCAGTAAAATATTCAATTTTGACCTGTTGAAACACAAAATTTTCTGAAAATACCCTACATGTTCTATTTGAAATAAAATTTTTGTTGAAGTAGCAATATTATTGAAATGTAGTTGTTTTCTATAGCCCATAGACCTTGGCTATGAGGTCCTTCATATGGTCAGCTTTTCTTTGTTTGAGATACTGACATTCTGATAAGCTAAACAGAGAACATGAGGTATGTCTTAGGGGGTTACCTGCTAGTTACCTAATGTGAAATTACCTGCATGTCTAAGAGGAGATATAGACAAATCACAAGTCTCTGCAGATAGAGACAATAACCAAATGGAGACAAATATCAATCCCTGGCCATAGAGATGTTGCACTGGTTGGTTCATGTCCACACTGTGCAGGAAAAACAGGTTTTACAGTAGGTTTATCTTAAAACAATCTAAAATCAGTTCAGGCCAAGACTTCAAATTCAAGGCCTGAAACAAGTTCTACATTATTAGATTGACACCAAGCCTGGGGCTTTTCAGTAGTAGTGAAATATCCTGTTAACTGGATTGCAAGAAGAGCAGAGAATCAACCTCCAAGTCACAACAAAATCTCTGTTCTCTTCCTACATGGATGAGGACCATCAGTTGTTTAATGCTGCTCATAACAATCTTAAAAGGGAGCTGGTTTAGAGCAACTTTTTATTCAATTTGTCATAATCTGAGATAGGTTTCCTTCTTACTAATTTGATTCAATGCATCTAGAACAAGAGAGGTGAGGCATCGTTCCCTACCCTGATTGGGCACCTGTGGTTTGAGTCAAAAACCACCCACAAGATTCCAAGGCAGGATGGTGAATACTGAAGCCTGGCTCCAGGGGGCCAGGAGGCTGAGCAGGACAGTGGGGTGCTTCACCCCACATGAGCAATTTAGGGGTATCTCAGCAATTGTTTGCCTGTCAGTTGGATAAACGCTTCTAGAAAACTATCATCTGAGTGCTGCACTAATTTTGCTTTATTTATCTCTAGGTTGACAATCAAATGAGTCTTTAAAAGCCATTTATATAAAATACTCATATCCATGGAAATAGCAAATAGCAGGGAATCAGAAATCATGTCAGCTTATATAAAAACATCTTCATCATATTTTGAAACTTTATGTGATAACAACTTTTTTAACTTTTTTTTTCCTTAACTGCAGAAACAAAACTAGCAGAATAATCAGTACACCAATTTATTTTTTCATTCATTTTCCTAGTTATCTCTAAATATTTAAATATTAAAAAAAAAAATCAGAGACATTTTTGTTGTCGTTCACTGAAGATCTTCATATTTTTCACATTTGTGAGTGCAAATTTTCCTAAACCATGACATTGTAATTGTAACACCAAGGATGTATATTCTAGAACAAATAGCATTAAGATATTTGTGGAACAGATTAAGAAGAATAGGTGACAGAAGAATTAAGCTAAATGTTTCTGAAGTAAACCCTCTACTTTAAGAATAAATTCTTTTGACTCTATATTTCAGATTGCCTATGGTTTGTTCAGCTGACAGCAAAGTTTGTTCTTGTAGCTATGTAGATGACTAGACTCAAAAAACTAATTTAAAATCAGCAATAAAATGTTGTAAAATGGCAGAGATATTTTACAGTCTAAATTTAAGCACCTGCCTTTATTACTAGGTTCATTTTCTGGACGAATCATCTTTTCAATTTATTTTTTTTTTTCTTGTCCACTAAATGAGGAACATTAATTTCTGACTTTAGGATCCAAGAACTGCTTTTAAGTTAGGTGCAAGAAAGAGCCAGTATGTGAAAAACTCATACACTGATTCTGCAAACATGTGCTTAACATTTGCTTCTATAGACAGCCACACAATTTTACTCTTTTGCTCTTTCTCACTACAGCATTGCTCTCTGTGATAGGAAGACTCACAAGCATGACTGTTCTTAAAGCACAGAAAAATTGTTCAGTTGTATTCATTGGAAAATACTCTATTGCATTTATAGTATTTCTTATTCCATCTTTTGCAGAATCTCTGCTTTTTTAAAATGAAAATTACATACAGTGTTGTATTACTCAATTGGTACTTTATCTATTTTAGATACTATTGCGCAAATATTAAAAACACTGAAAGATTCTGGGACAGCAGAAAGGGTGTGAATATATGAATTTTCCTTTGTCTTCAAATATTTATGTCCCTCCTTAACCTGCCGTGATTGTGGCAGGTGACCAGAAATGTAGGAAAGATTTACAAATTTGTACTTTTTCAGTAGGTTTTTGGTTCATCTTTCCAAAATCCAAGACAGTAAAAGGTATATCAGTGTTAACTGGATTTGGTGTTTTGTTCACTTAGAGGAGTTCTGCACACTAGGGCATAAAGCAAAGTAAATTGGTCATATGAAGGCCATATTTGTGCATTACCAGTTTTCATATGTTACATTAAATATTGAGGTAAATATATATGGCAGTTTAAGAATGGCAGCAAAGAACAGATACATTTTCAAATGAAATTGAGGTTTTAAATGAATACCACAATTAAGTCTAGTGAATGCAGTAAGAAATTGTAATTGATGGGTTCTAAATCTGAAATTGGAGGAATCCAAGTAGTTCTGTTGTCAGCTTTAGCAGTGAAGAGCTTATTCATTTGCCAATAAGAGCAGACATCTTAGTCAATATTAAATCTTGTGAATTGACCCAACTTGTTAAATGAAAAAGTACCTTAAACATGAAAAGTGACTTGAATAAGGTCAATGACAGTTCTCATTATCTACTAGAAGAAAGATATCTAACACTGTGTAATTGAGACTAAGATTTCTTTTCTTTTCCTGCTCATTACTTGATTTCATTATTGTTTCATTCATGTTTTATTGTAGTGTTGATGAAAATACTTACTTTCAAATATATTACTTATTATAAATGTAACATGAGGAAATCATCTCTTTATATTATGTAAATTGATTAGAAGTGCAAGAGAACTCAATGGGCTTCCCTTAAGACCACTGTTTATGGGATCACAAGATGATTGTCTTTAGTCATCAGTCAGTTTCCACCCTGGCCATAGCACAAGTGGATAACTACAAGGATCTTTTTTACCAATGGTAGTGTTCTGCTCAGGCTGAAATTAATTTTTTCAAAATGTGTTGTAGAAATAGCACCATTTCACTTGGGCTATGCAATTCAGGTGAATGATTTACCAGGCTGAGAAGGATAACTGCTTATTCTGTGTTCCCCACCTTGGTCAGGCAGTTGATGTTCCTGTTATGGTCCTGTTATTTATCAGGCAAGAGCACAGTCGAGGGACACTTCAGTAACAAACTGGTGCCATCAAGGAATGTGTCACTTGGTGGCTCAGACCTTATCAGGAGCTCCTGAGATAATAGAGCAGGACGGAAGAGGAGTGGGGAGAGCAGGGATGCACCACCCCAACAAAACACAAGCTGGTGGGATTCTCATGGCATCCCTCGTGATCTCTCTGAGTCTCTGTGTATGGCGCTGGGGATGCGGCTCAAACATACAATTCAGAGAGATTCTTTTAATGAGCAGTTATTTCTTCCAAACATATCAGCAAAAACGTAGACGTTGTCGCATAATGGATTAAATTCCTTTCAGTTTATTTTTTTTTCCCATTTCTTTTCCATTTTAGCAATGGATTTTGAATTTTCTTCAAAGTAGCTTAATGTGGGCTGTATGTTCATTACTAAAGAGGTATTTTAAATGTGATACTGAAATTCTGGGGTTTTTTAATTTATTAGTGGAAAATTATTTTTATATCAGAGAGACTACTCAAGGATTAACAAAAAATTCTCAGAGCACATAGTGTTCTAATGCTTTACACGAATACTTTTCTAATTGTACATTAACAATTCAAACATAGACATAAACATTCTGTCATATCTGCCCAGGTAATGAGATTCTATTTTAAAAAATATCATCAGTTTAAATCCTATTTAGGCAGATCATTACAACAAATTAAGCTGAGTTTGATTAATTAGTTGTCCTAAACACATAGCAATGAAGGAGTCATGAATTAACATTGAATTCTGCATTGAACTAGTTCATTTGCTCCACTATCCCAGTTAACTCTGGTAAAGGTATTAATAGGCTTGTCTAGGGTAGTTAGTTTGCAAGCAAGCTCTTAAGGAAGTAAAGATATTCAAGGCTTTTCTCCCTATTATGACAAGAAAATACTGAACATTATGTCCATCTTGAGATGTATGAGAGAATATTTCTTAGTTTCTTAGACAGTTTGAAAAATCCTAGAGCAAAAAATAAAAATTTGAATGCGTTCTATTGTTTCGTAAAGTTGCCGAAACATATGCAGAATATATTAATTCCAACAATAATTTAAATGAAATCTGACTTTTTTTTTGTTTTTTGTTTTTTTTTTTTAAATATCTCCGTAATGGAAGCATTAAGATAAAAAATTAATGTAAAACCCTATGGAAGTGCACAGATATCTATTCAGGTAATTGCTAAGTAATAAGCTTGAATTGAATATAATATCCAAGAATAAAGAAACACATTAACGAATAGATTTTTTTCTGTACAATATTACACTGGTTTTCAGTGTCTTTCTACAGGTTTATGACATTTTTCATGAGACAGATCTCTTCAATTAAGAACTTCTGTACTTGGCCCTGGTGAAGCCACATCTCAAATCTTGTGCTCGTTTTGGCCTCTCACTTCAGTAAAGACATTGATGAGCTGAAGTGCATCCAGAGAAGGGCAAGGGAGATGTTGAAGGGCGTAGAGATTGTCATATTAGTAGCAGCTGTGGGAAATGGGTTACTTACAGAAAAGGAGGGTCAGGGGAGATTTTATGACTCTCTAAAGCTACCTCGAAGGAGGTTGTCTATGAGGGGGTTGGCCTCCTCTCCCAGGCAGCCAGTGACAGAACAAGTGGACATATCCTCAAGCTACGCCAGGGGAGGTTCAGGTGGGAGATCAGAAAGAATTTCTTAATGAAAAGGGCTGTTAAGTTTGGGAATGGGCTGTCTCCAGGCTGTCACCATCCCTGGAAGTCTTCAAGAAACCTCTAGGTGGGGCATTTATGGCTACTGCCTAGTTGACATGGCAGTGATGAAGGTTGCAGTCAATATTCTTGGAAATCTTTCCCCACTGGATTATTCTGTGGTCCTTGGCAAGGCACTGTACTTAGGTTTAAGAAGGTAAGTCAGCCAACTTATGAATATTGATGTGCCATGGTACTTTATAATGTCAAGAGTGTTACATGATTCTTGTGAGCTTTACACTAAGTTAGAAATCATATGTACTTCTCAATTAGGAGAAAAGGTGGAAGGACATGGCCTTCAGTCTAGGAGGGAAAATCTAAATAAAATACAGTGTTTGAACAGTAAAAAGAGAAGTAAATTGAGAAATTTGGTTTCATTGCTAGGCATAAGAACTGGAAAAAAAAAAAAAACTACTGATGAAAATAGAAGTTTTTCCTGATTTCATTGCAGTCAAGAAGGTTGTCTTTTAGAAAGACACAAGCTATTCCTGTCTTCTAATTCTAAACTGTATGACTGATGAGTACACATGCAAGATGTCATATACTGAATTAAGAAGTTTAACATCAAGGTGTTGCTATTGTGAACTCCCTAGTCCCATTAAAGATAATTAGGATTTGCAGGGCAGGGGATTGCAGATCTGGGTTTGCTCTGTGAGGTGTTGTACTTAAGGAAACTGCAGAACATTTGAAAAGTAGCTATATACTGGCTTAACTTTTGCCAATATGCACACAGCAGAACCTCTTAGAATCATGTTCCCTGATGATTATTAACCTCACACAAATGTCTGGTTGTAGAAGCTGTGATATTAAAAGCAAGGCTGTGATTAAAACATGCAAACAAAGTATATGCTCAACATCCCAAGAACTAAAAAAAACCCATTAGTGACTTTATTTAGTTCAATCTGAAGCTCACACACTTCGTTTTTATAGACAAAAGGAAATCAAGGGGTTTTTAATAAGATAGAGTCCCTAGGTTGTTAAATTCCTCGCCTAAAGCTTACTTCTTCGAGTAATCCTGCGGAAGACACTGACTGAAATGATAGGGATTGCCTGATTTGATTCACAAGGTTCACTGTGCTGAGCTTCCTGGTAAGCGCTAGAAAGCAAATATTTGCAAAGGCAATTGAATTAGTTTTTAAATGACAAACACTCAATAAAATACTAGAACCATTAATGCTACTGGAAGATACACTGCTGAAGCAATTACATTGTAATACAGTGCGTATTGTAAACATAAAGTAAACAAAGTTTAATATATTCCTGTTATTTTATTCTGTTCGGGAGGATTTCCTACAAATACCCACAAAGCAACACCATTGACCTGCTTGAAATCCCTCTTGAAATCCATTCTTTTACCAGAAAACAGAATCTTCAGAATAGCTACTGCTCTGAAGGTAGATGCAGTGACCCACAAATAGACCCCTGTTATTGCCTTATGACTTTCCTATTATCTGAACTCATATGTCCTTATCACCTTGCTCAATTTAATGCAAAATTCACGATATCTTTGTTAAGGATAGATTTTTCTTCAGCTTCTCTACAACATCAGAGACAGTGGTTTCAAGTTTTTAGTTTCTGAATTGCAGTGTAATCAGGTAACACCAAGAGAACTGTGAAAGGTGACTGAAAAAAAAACCTGATTTTTGACTGACTTAAAATTTGCTATTGAAAGGCCTGCTTGCCCAGTGCAAATATTTTATCTATCTGCAAATTTAAAAAAGAAAGAAATTCAGTGGTCTAGGAAAATAGTATTCCATTTGATAACTGATTCATAGTCTGCAAAACAGGGAAGAAGCATGTGAGCGGACTATATGAAGAACATCTTTATACTGGATTAATCAAATTTCTTGTACACTGGATGCTCAACTACACTGGGCCATAGCAGAGAAATTTTATGACATTTTCAAACTGGAAATCCACTTCCTAGGCATCCTAAATTTGTCCCTTAACAATGTGCCAATAGGCATTAAACTATATAGAAATCATTATCAGTGTTGTATGTATCAATGCTTCTACTATTAGATATTAATAGTCTTCATTCACATGGAAACTGTGACATAAAACATAAAAGCAGTCTAAAATACTTTTTCTATGTTCTACATGGAAGTCTCATGAAAGCTTGAATATAGAAGCACAAGCAAACAGTACTTTTATTTTTTTTAAAGTTGCCTCTGCTATACCTTAAAATCTGGAAACCTTAGTTGTATTCCAACATTTCTGGAAGACTGACAAAAGAACAAGGATTTTGTTGTTTTATAATGATCACAAAATAAATAATAATTCTGAATTATTACTTGAGTTATTCTGAAATGAATATATAAAAACTGACCACAATTTTCCACAGATTTAAGTGGATAATTGATGAGGGCATCTTAACCCAGTATATTCTGGAAAATTATTTGGAATTAAAGATTCAAGCCATATGATTTTGCTTTCTTTTCTTGCACTAACATAATCAGCATTTCCAGAAAGTATTTTGTTACCCAGGTTCAATTTTTCTAAGACATTTGCTTCTTTCATTTGCTTGGTTAGAATAGTGTTCTATCACCAGCAAGAATACAAGACCCAGACAGTACATATTTCTGGTTTCAACTGTGACAGAACTAGAACCTTATAAAGTAATTAATAGAATGAGTCAGGATGAATCTTTTTTATATAAGTAGTCATAAGTACTTCAGAGCTGTTTGTTATGCAAAACCACTGTTGAGTTATGGTTTTTTATTTATTTATTCTTATTTTAGCATTTTTAAGGTATATGTACACTTACAGACCTAGCAGCCATTTTTTGTGATTTCATTGCATTTGGTAACTTAGTGACCTCTTCCTTCCTCAGTTGTGCATGTGGGGTTATGCTTAGACATCTTTAACCTACCTTTCTTCATATCAAAGAAAGCAGAAAGGAAGCTTCAGTCATTCTTTGGCCATGGCCATTGAAAAAAAGTAACTGTGGCCATTTTAAGCCACTTTAATTGCTTTCTGCCCTTGAGAAATTTAGGACCACTGGAAGATTATGCACACTGAGAGTATAGTACCATATTCACCGAAAGGTTAGTTTCTGATATCTTTAGTAAACAGTTGCCAGATCTGCCTAAAACAATCACAAATTATTGCAGCTTTGTTGCACACTAGATGAATCTGCCATATGGCAGTACTGTGGAAATGATCCAGACATACTAAGGAATTATTTCTTTTTTTAGCTTCCTCCTTACCCTAATAAAACATGTTTGTTTTTTATTTTTCTCTGGTTTTGTTTTTATATTAATATGGTTGAAAGACCTAATCTGCTTTATAAATCATGTCAACTCTGAAGAGAAGATTCTATTAATAAACTGAAGCTGTATGAAATTTAACTTGCACTCCCTTGGTATTTATAACTCTAATTTCTTTTAGGTCTGAGATATCTCCAGCACTAGACCATGTCATAGCTGTTATTAAACTTATTCCAGTAGATTTTTCTTTAATTTTTGTCTTAAATTCACTGCCATTCCTCTGCATCAGTATCTTAGAATAGTACTTTTAATATAAAAAAACCTGAAAAAGTTGAAAAGCTTCCTGCCTTTACTACTTAGCTCTCTTGAGCATGACATTACGCTCAGTAAGCTCCTATCTTAATAAGCATTTATTCTGTCCAGTCAGATAGTCAGATGTTTTTCCAACATGCCAGGGATGCCTCTAGCTGTTTGGCCACTCAAAGGAATGTTTTTGGAAGTTGTCTGGAAGCTGCAGTTTGGAATCAATACGATCATAGACATCACATATCTTTCCCTAGTTTTTTTCTGCTGCTTTTATTCAAAGTACTTTGAAATGATTGCTATCAAATGTTAATTTCCACATTCAGTGACCATTTTTTTAAAATGTTATAGACTCTAATAGGTAAAGACTTCAAATTACAATTCTCCCTTATAAAACAGAATGCTTCATTCAATTCAGATATTTTATGCAATGCCTCACACAGTTTATTTTACAGATTTTACAACTCTGATTGTCTATGTCAGTTGCTGATGTCATCTGAAAATTCATACAAATAAGAAACAATAACTGGATATTTAAGTAAAAGAAAACTAGATTAGCACATAATTATTTTGAGGATAGACAGGGTAAATTCATCATGCCTTTATTTGTTCTACTTTGCTAGAATTCTTGCTGTCCTTGTTAAAGTGAAATGAGAGTAAAGAACAAATTTAGTTGACCTCCTTCAGGAAGTAAATATACTTCAGATTACTGTTTTATACCATGTTTATTCAAGAAATTTGCTTCTAAAAACAAACAAAAAATGTTTATTTAAAACATTTCCAAAAATTAGGATTTAAATTCCATTGCCTGTATAATCCATCACAAGACATTAGCCACAAGGTAAATGGAAAAATAGCTAACATTTTTGTACATGACACATCTGGTTTTTGTTTTTGGGATTATTTTGGCTGATGAAGAGTCTTTGGACTTCCAGTAAACTTCTACCATTTAAATGCAGTTCATTTAATTTCTTTTTACTTGCTTATTTCATAACCAGCTTGGTCAGGTTTTATCATTTTACTTATATATGCTCTATTTTAAACTCCCAGTAACTGAAGATGTTCGTTTAAAGGATCAAATAGCACAGATGTCACCTTTTGGTGATTTGTGGTTTTGGTTTGGGTTTTTTTTGGTAGCACTGGAGCTGCAGGGGTGAGAAGTTGCCAGAAGCTTCTCGCTTACCTGCTACAGACAACGTCAGCTGGATCCAATATGAGCCCATCACTGGCTGAGGCTGAGCCCATCAGTGACAGTGATGGCACCTCTGGGATGACACATTTAAGAACAGGGGGAAATCTGAACAGCTACAGCTGAAGAGAGTGTGAGAACACGTGAGAGAAACCACCATGCTGACAACAGGGTCATTGAAGAAGGAGCAGGAGGAGGAGCTTCAGGCACTGGGGTGGAGAGTCTCCTGACACCCGTGGGAAGTCCATGGTGATGCCGGCTGTCTCCCACTCAATGTCCACAGCATTATAATCTACAAGTCTATTGGGGTAATTCTGATCTCAGATACAAGAAAAGCAGGAAAGCAGCACAATCTAGTAGAGAATTCTTCACTTGAAACCAATCTGTCCAACACTTTAGAAAACTAACTTGACAATTTGTGTTGAAACACATTTGTCTGTTCCATTTTTTTTCCATTTGTAATTTATTTTGCTCCAGTAAAAAAACCCAAATTTTTGTGGATTTTTAATTTAATTATGTATTTAGTGACAGTACCAATTTGGTTCATTCAAATTTAGTTAATATTTCAAATAACTTTCCTTTCTTCCTCTACCATGGCCACTTACATAGAGCATTCAATTTAGAATCTAAAACTTGAAATGTTATCATTTGAAGGGAGTAATAAAACAGTATTGTGAATTAAATTTCAAGGATAAATTTGGTGACATTTCTCAAAATAAAAAAGTTGGTTGCTCAGTATGATTCTTTTTATCATAGGTAGTCTGACCCAAAACTCACTAAAGTGAATAAAAAGCTCATTATGAACTCACTAGACTTTAGGTCAAGCCATGAAGCTGTTTCACCTGCAGAGCATTATTCAGAAGAAAGGCTGTATTCAAAGGAAGCCATTATTCATAATCATTTTCTCTCGTAAAAGATGAAGAAATAAAGACAGGCACTTTACCCAGACTCAAAAAGCAATTCAGGATGAGGACTAAAAATAGAATCCAATCTTTACTTATATAGTGATAATAGAAATAGTAGAAGCATTAGGGACAATATTGAATAATGGTAGAGAACTGCATAATAAAAAAGCACTGGATAATTTGGCGTGTTATTTCTGAAGATATATTCAGATGAAGGAGTAATTTACACTGTATTTTTATATGCAAGTCTTGGATTTTGCCATGTTTCTTATTGGAATTCTGCTTCAAAATGTAAAATAAGTGCATGAAGTCTAATCTACCTTTATAACAACAATTTTATTTTCTATATTTTATTCAAGGAAAGGCAATGCAAAATAATCTCTGTATGCAGTTCAGAACTGTATTCATTAATACTGTGTAAATAACATTTTTCTTACCACACTGTTCTTTAAAACAACTACACTGCGAATTTATTAGTTATCCTTTTTCTGAAAAAAGTCTTGTAGATGTGCATGAATATGCATCATCTGTACTGATTCTTCACAGCTTTAATTCTCAGATCTTGTATTTCCAGACAGTTGAATTCTCATTGCTGTAGATATAGAATTGTGGAGTCTTATAACCCAAAGATTATGAGAAAATGAAATTATCGAATTTCACTACTTCAAAAAAAGATGCAGTAGATTTTTCATAGGCTTGGATTTCTTTTCAGTGGTACATTTCCTTGTTTATATCAAAACTGTCTGTCTGGTGGCAGTTTTGTTGATATGTCACAATTTACCACAATTTTACACAGCTTTGAGTGAATAACTGATAAGTGCACCTCAACCCAATATATTCTGGTAAATAATTATACAAAGATTTGCAGTTAGACCCTCAGGGTACAGCTTTCTTCAGCCCATGGTCCTCAGCACATTGAGTGAGGATCATTATTAGCACAATTGGTGAGAAAATTGAAAAACTTTTTTGATCTATTTGACCATTGATTCATAAAGGAAGTAGGCAAGAATCCCTGCACTGAAGATAAATTGTTATTATGACCCACACGACACCTTCAAAGCCCAAACAAGTTGAACATACTATGTCATTAAAGGTCTGGTTTTATTATCAGCCACTGCAGGATACATGAAGTTAATTCTGTTCTGCTACAAATAAGCAAAGTTATGAATAATTGAGATTTTATCTGATCTTCTATATTTCTGTAGGTTATTCAGTGGTTCTGGTTTCTTGGGTCCTTTTGCTGTTTCTTGATTAAATGAGTGCAAGTTTTTGGTTTCCTAAATGGTATTCAAAACGAATCTTTTAATTAACTCAAGGGGTTCATTACTTTTATTTTGCACTGTCAGCCCTCATTTCAAATCTTCTTTTCCTCTGAATAATTTTCAAAAAATTCCTAATGAAGTTTACATGCTCTTATATATGATCCAGATAGTTAACATTCCTTATTACAAGGTCAGCTACTTACCATTATGACACCTGTAATCCAATCACAGTTTTTGAAGTGCTCTGTGTGAGCCTGTGTGCACAGAAGATTTGGACATAAAATATTTGAGAGAGGCATATGCATATTAGAATATTTTTTAATATTTTTTATTCATGACTTCATAAATTTCAATCCAATAAATACACTTTATTGTAATGAAATTACTTTTCCATGTGGTCTTCTGTTCTATTAGAAGACATAGACATTTTGAGTTTTCCCTTTTACTACTCCAGCGTAGCAAAGCAGAAGAAAATTTAGCAGTATTTCAAGGTGGAATGTGAAGATTGTTTTAAATTAATGAAATAGGAACAATGTTTTTGCAGAATGTAATTTGAAAGTTATCCAAATGATTTCCTTGTCCTTGTAGGCAGATTCAGGAGACTTTCATGATTCCTCACCAGAATTCTACTTTTTGGGAGGTGAAAAGATAAGCAGGGAAGTATTTATAAGAATGATCCTTACACTGGACAGCATACTAAAGGCTGCCTTACTCTTCCTTTCCAGTTAACCTTTATTTATCTCCATATTTAAACTGATCTAGAGAATTTCTGCAGTACAGTGGTTTCAAACACTGCTTTAGAGAGCTGTAGAGTGAGAGACTCCAAAAGGAAAGAATGCAGTTTATTATTAATTCCTTGATTTGATCCAATGAGTGAATATCTTTAAAGTCAGCTGCAGGTCAGATGTTGCAGATTGATTATGAGAATACAACTGCAGAATCTCTGACTCCTCTTTGCTCAATGTCAGGTAAAGTATATTTAGATTCAGACATTATTTCATCTCCCCCAACACTGGACACTTCTCCACTGAACAAATAATATTTTTGTCTAGACTACTTTTCACAACAAAAGATGAAGCAGATGATCCTTGCTGTACCTTTCAATTTGATATTCCAGGAATCATGTTCTTTAGTGTCTTTTTCTTATTTGACATAAATAAGAACTTTATGATTGAAGGAAAAACACAGCAGTCTATGTATTTTGATTTAAGATGGCTACTTAATGTTGGTATTGCAAATCTACCCATCCTTGGATATGTTAATATTACTATTCAATTCACCTCTTTTTTAAACTAGAATTTAATTGGTTTTGGTTCTCTCTGCAAGGTGTCTGATAACATGTTATGACCTTTTCAGTAGGAAATTTTCAACATTTTCACAAGGCTGCAAGTGTCATTTCTGGCAACTACTTCAGATAAAGTGATATTTGACCTTCTGTTCAGTGTTCAGAATATGTTTAGAAGTAACAATGGAGCCATCTTTGAACATATTGATACAAAGTCTGATCAACAATGAGGTGAATTTCATCAAAATTGATGAAGGTGAGTTCAATAAAAGACACAAAAAAAATGTAATTATACACGGCATCCATACAATGTATCCCATAAAAACACTTTTAATTAAAGTGGTTCCAGATAAATTTCATGTTGCTAGCCCTAAAGTCTTCTTGGCAGACAGTTCTGTGTTATTTTAATAGATATTTTGAAAACTAGATTTTATGTATTTCAGAGAACAATCCTTCCCATTGGCAAGGGATTTTATGTAGATTTCATAATTTGAAGAGCTCCTGAAGAATCCATGATGGGAACTCGACCTGTTCTAATGATGTGGAGTCCTTGAATATAGAGGCTTTCCTCTAGGTGATATAATTTACCCAAAGTGAGGATCATCCAGGAATTAAAACAGCTACAATGAATCCTGTTGAGTTCTAGAGCTATCAGAGGGTAGAGAGGGTTCTGTTTTTTTCAAATAAAAAAGGGGAATAATACTTACATTAAGACAGTGCTTTAAATACCAGAATCTTCTGACAGCTGTTAGATTTAAAAAGAGACAGTCTCTTATAAAAGTGAGATAAAGATTTAAATTTTATCTGAAACCTGAGCTTCATACAATAAGAAATTAATATGATATTTACACTAAGCTCACAGAAAGAAAATAAAAACTGAATCATAAGTCCAGTCAGGATAAGTGGAATTGTAATTAAAAATTACTGTCACATGCATTTTGTTACTAATATTTCTAAGGCATTAATTGCATTTACATTCTGATACCTAATTGAAATCCATTGGAAAATACTGGAAAAAAAGTATTTGAAATAAGGATGAACTTTCATAAATATTTATGAAAACATGTAAAAAATTTTGAAAGTTTAAGATAATAGTAGTTGTTTTGGGTAATCATTAGATGATCTATAATGGAATATATTCTGAGAAAATAATCTCAAAATAGAACTTTACACATAATACATAAATGTCTTTAACTGAAATAAAAAATCACATGCAACTGCAGATAGGAAAATATATGAAGAATATCACTGTTTTCACTAAAGCAAGAGGACATGACTATCAAATACATGGTCAGGAAAGAAATCTAAAGGTTTTTGTTTTAGTGGAAAGGGAGCCTCTTTTCAACACTTTTATATATAAAAAGAGAGTAATTAACTCAGAAGAGCCAGACTTACTCCAAGGGTGCGAAAACTGCGGATTACACAACTGTGCACCACACTCTTCCAACAGTCATGGGCATGATTGCCTATTCCTACACATAGCTTGTGCTACATAACACAGTTTCTCAGAAATTCCTCTTTTCCATATCAAAATGACATTTTGACTTTTGGGGGTTTTAATACCCTTTTTACTACTTCATTTTCTGCTCTGCCTATTGATTTTTCTAACCTTTAGACAGGAGCTTTACTTGTCTTGTCTTTCTGCATAATTCTTTCAAATTACATTCAGACCACAAGACAAATGCTAATCTCCATTATACAAAAATACAGGAAATCCATTGAAGTTAACAGAAAAGTTTGAGATTCAAAGTCTGATTCTGATCAAAATTAGACATATTGGCTTTCAGCAGTCTAGCTTTTAAGCCAGGGAGAAGCACAATGGGCCAAGTTCATTTCCAGTGGAACTATACTAATGTCTTCTGACTTCTGAGAAGAAATCCAACACTGTCTTTAAAACTTTTAATTAAACCCATTTTTTTCCTCTGATAAATGGATCTTAAAAGTTAAAATATTTTGTAGGTATGATGGTAATTACTGTACTGAGTTTGCCAGTAACTTCTAAGAACATTCCCTGACTGTGAGTCATGTGCACATAATTTTGTATCCCAAGATTTGGTCCTCTGTCAATGTAGTTCAAGAGACCTACTGAATTTATAATTTTGTCCTTTTCCTTACCATGTCATCTTCCTATTGGAAAAAAGGTCATACAAGTCCAGGATGCAAAGATCCATCCCGAAACAGGTAGCAGCCACTTAGGATAAGCACTTGCATCCAAAACTTGGAAAATTCTGCAAATATGAAAGGCTCAGAGAGTGCCACTGACTTAGTCTGTCATGATTTGCCCTTGTGAAGCTATATTGACTGTCTCTGATCACTTCCCTGTCTTCCATATGCTTTGGTGCACCTTCCAGCAGGATCTATTCCGTGTTCTCAGGGGACCCAGAGGTGATGCTGACTGGTCAGTGTAACCCAGGGTCCTCCTTACTATCCTTTTCAAAAGTGAGTGTGACACTCCCTTTCTCCAGTCACTGGGGACTTTTTCTGTTTTCCATGATTTTTCAAACATGATAGACCAATGAAATGATTGTAGGCCATACTTACAGTATCCTGTTTATTTATAAAAACAGAAAAGATGTTGAAGTTGTGGAGTCAATCAGCCAGGCTGTCAATGCTTAGGCTGTATTTCAAAACTAATGTAAACACTTGGCAATTCCACGGCAAAGAAAGAGTAAGCCCTTAAATTTTTATATAACATTTTACTATCTTACATAATTACTGATTTATGCAAATATTCTTAATCTTAAAACCACTTATAAGTTATTAACTTCTAGAATTCCACTTTCAGCATGACTGCACTTCTCTGGGCTTCATAATTCTGAAAAGACTGAAATTGCAGGATTAAACTTCAGGGATCTTCAGTTCAAAGAACAAATGAACAAATTGTTTCATTCATCATCAATGGAACATTTGAATCAACTTTAAAATCCCCACTATTTCACATAAAGAATTCTTTGGAATTATAGTCATTATTATTTATCTTTTTATTATATTTTAATCTGGAGGTATGCATGCCAAGGAATTTTCCTGTGGAAAAGATTTCTTCCTCATCTTATAACTGGTATTCATCATAAGCACTTGCAGCAGATATATTCTTCTGACATGAACGTAAATGTCCTTTTCCTTAGGTCTTGCAAGTACCCTGTATTTAATTTAGGAGAATACTCAGTACCCTGTATTTAATTTAGAAGAATACTCTCTGGGAAAACCAACAAAAAACCCCAATCAAAACCTAACCAAACAAATGAAATCTATGAATCCTTGTATTATTTCAAAATTGCACACTGTAATGGTTTGAGCCTCTTTGCTGAAACAAATATATTTTAGTATTTAACAATTCTTAATATTTTATAAAATATTTTTCCCCTTCAGATACGCAGTTGCATTGCAGAAGATGTTTTTGCTTAATCTTATAGTGGCTGGATGAGCAACTAAAAAAGGGAACTTACGAAATTCTTGACTGATCTTTTATCTAGCTATTTGCAGCTTATGAGACACAGCATTCCATCATTCCCTCAGATTGACAACAAGATTGAAAACCTCCACCATACCAAGCCTTTAATTCTTCCTCAGATGTGCACTTAAACATTTTTATTTAGATTGCAGAATATAAATTTCACCACAATTCCCATTACATCATTTATATGTCAATATTAAACTTTTGGTACCAAACAATTTGATGTCTTTTTGTTGAGGTATCTTGTCTAAGACCATACAACACCTCTAGAAAGTGTAGTAGGAAGCAGGCAATTTTAATTCTTCATCTGTTGCTTTTTATTTTCAAAGTTTTTCAGGAAGTACCAGAAGGCTTCTGTTGAATGCCTTAGGAAATTGTATGAGCCAGTGATAGACAGGAGAATAAAGTTGGTTTAATTTCTGATGAAGAGAATTTGGTACTTGGTAATGCATTTTAGATCAACTGTGCTATTTCCATAAAGATGTTTCCTAGTAAACCTTTCTAAAAGGTTTTACTCTACCGAATTATTTTGCGATCTCTGACAAAATTCAACCAGTGAATAACAACCAATCTATGCAAGTGTATCCTATAAATATAATTTCAATATGTTATGTTTTTATGATTAATTAATAGCTCCAGCAAATTATCCAAGAGTTATTTTGCTGATGATTTGTTATAGACAGAGTTGGTGATACTAATCAGACTTGTGCTTTTTTTTGGTTTGAAATAAAGAAAAAATTTTAGATTATCCTTTTCAGAGCTTTTCTTGCCAGACAGCTGTGTACCACAGAAAGATGATCATTTGTTATGTTCAGTATTTGGACTTTATATTTCCCAAAATCTAATTTAGTTTCCAAACCTAAAACTTCTCACTGAACTGGAACAGTGAAACAATTGCTTCAGGCTAAATTAGATTTGTTAACTCTTCTCAATAGAACAGGAATACAAATGATGTCTTAGAAACGTGTGCAGAGTCCAGCAGATACCATAACATAATTTAAAAATAAAATGTTGTTAATTCATTACCATTTGTTTACATATAAAATGGTAAAATAATTTAAATGTTTAAATTACCCCATTGCCTATTATTTTTTTAATATGAAGACATTAAGATTTGGGGGAAAAAAAAAAACCCAACACAATAAACATTGCATTTTGTAATGTTTATATTGATCTTTCCAGCTTCTAGCAGTACTGTTTCATTTCAAATGTTCACCCTATTATTTCAACATCTGTGTGATAACTGATTTAACAGCCAGAGCACCAGCTTCTAAAGTGCCCTGAATTCATGGATTACACAATTTAGGATTGTACTTTTGGGGGAAAACTCACTTAAACAGTCATTCAGGGATGGACACAGCTGCCAAAGTATGAGAAGCCAATAGGACTGATATAAGCTGTTAGTGGTTGACTTGGCTTCTTGTATGCCAAAGCGCCTTGTCTACGTAGTGTTTTGTTTCACGCTGTCTGACATTTTGACCTGTGTTAATAAACCAAATTTGGAAGCAGGTTTTCTGGAATGGAGAAGTGAGCTACATTAAAACAAAATGGTGTAGGTTGAATTTCCATGCTGAAATAATTGTTCTGTATCCGGCATTCTTTTCTCTGTTGCCCTATTGCCTGACTACGCTAATAAGACTATGAGTGTACTTGTGTATCCCAACTACACGAGTATCATGTAGATAACTCCTTCTATTCCCATTATTCATAACCAAGTGTCATGCTTTGCAGTAGCCCAAGGCAAGTTCACATAGTTGAGCTCAAAATGTGATTATTCAGCAGATGTGCCTCATGTTCTGTGGGGCTCGTGCTGACGTCTTAGATTTTAATGAAACACAGAGCTTGAAAAGAGTCCAGGCTCATCTGGAGAGCACTCTATTGCACAAGCATCAGTAAGGAAAAATGAAGGGAAAGGGGACACTTAACACTGATCTGGCAGCACAGCATGGAAGAAAGGTCGAGCTGAGCTAAGCCAGTGTTAGGAAAGATAAAGTTAAGGGCAGATAAAACTTGCCTGAGGCTTGAATGGCATTTTTGGCAGAGATAAGATCACTGATCTATATCCTGTAAAAGTCATACAGCAGTTCTTGCAAATTGTTACATTCAGGGATAGAAAACCCACAGCATATTTCAAGAAGAGACAGGTTTTAAGACTTAATCTAATTTATTCACGTCAGAGTTGGATCTCTCAGATTTGAGCAAGCGTGTAAATTTTAAAATCTACTTCTCTATTATTTGATTTGTCTGTATGCAAGATGACGAAAAATGACTATCTGCATTTGACGGAAGAAAACTGCCATAGATGGCATAATAAGGACAAAATAATCATCCCTATAAATATAAGCGAATATGTAGTATAAATATATATGTATAGGATGAACAATATATGTGCATGTTTTTGAAATAAGATCAAGGTAAAGAACAGTTCTGTGGAAACGCAGTTTTTTTCTCTCAATTATCAATCCTGCTCCTAGGAGCTGTGACATTTCCGGCTGGTGCAGTATTCCCGCATTTTCTTAAAGCTCTTGCAGGTAAGTAGAATGCCCGAAGGTCTTGGGCACCACACTTTCTCTAAGCTACCAAGCTATATAACAAGCTGTGTAATAGGAACGGCCTGCAAGAGCCCCAGAAATTCTCTTTCTAAAAGTCCAAGGGAATGTTTTCCTATGTCAAAATCTGTAAAAAATTTCAGATGGAAATATGCTTAGTTCAGAAGTCTGAAAACAGTCCATGGCTAAGCAGTCCATCCTAGGTAACAGGTGTTCCAGGTATCCTTCTTTTCTCTACAAAGAGAATCAGAAATGATGCAGATGTGAGTATGAGATAGTCATAATGTGCCTTAAAGTCTAAAAAAACTCCCAAGAAGACAAAAACTCTATAGGTTATTAAGGTAAGGATTCAGTAGCAATAAACTTTGATGATGTCAAAAGACAATAGTCCAATTTATTGAAAGTGAAGTGGAAAGCAATATCTCTTATAAAAAACCACAAGGTAAATATTCAATCTATAAAATATTATGCAAGATGAAACATAAATGAATGGCTGGTAAATAAGAATAATTAGTCTCTACACTACATTTCCTGAAACAGTGCAATTTTCCATTGAAGCTTTATAGGCCATCTATAAAAATAAGTCCCTTCAATCATTAATAAAAAATCCCTCAAAAATATCTTTTCATTCTAATTGTTATGGATTTCCATACAAGAAGAGAATAATATTTTAGTGCATATTTTTAGTATGCAATTCACATGGGGTGTCTTACGCTCTCAGTACTCAATCTGGTATTTTTTATTATCCCAATGCTGACTGGGTGAATCTCGTAGTTGTAAAAGTGGCAATGAAGATTTGCACTCTTAAACTATGAAACACTCATTAAGAGCATAAGATTCTTGAATTAAAAATTTTGCCATTTGTTACTGAAACTTATTTCAGAAAGAAGTCAGGCTAAAGACTACAAAAAACATGAAAACAGGAAAAAATTTTATTTCATGTTAAATAATAAATGCGCAGCTCTAAGGAAAATCAGGGTATGGAAGAAGCTTCTAGAAAGTTTATAGTTACTCAAGACAGACTAACATATCTGTAAAGGACATTAAACTCACCTGCTTGATCTAATTTTATTTAGTCTCTTTCTCATACAAACTGTTATAAAAAGACAGTTGATGGGTTCCTCCAGTATTTGCTAATACAACAGGTATTTATTTCTCACTGTTACAGAAAAGAAGACCTTGTGGAGAGGACCAAAAATACCTACAGCTAATGGCAGGCATTGAACCTAATAGATTAGGTTAGTTTTATGGACTGCCACCCTGGCCAGTCCCCTGATCCCCCAGAGAATGAAACCAAACCAAAACACAAAGCCAAACAAACAAATAATAAATAGAAAAACAAAAGAACTCTGCCAAAAACCCTGCAAAACAAACAAACAAACAAAAAAAAAACAACAAACCCTCTTACCAAAACAAACAGAAAACCCAAAATCCAAAATTAAACCAAGCCAACAGCAAAACCTCCAACAACTCAACCAAAAGAGAAAGGAAAATATTCTGCAATGTCCCGCTGGAAACACAGGTACTATGATCCCCAGAGAATGATGTTTTTTTTTTCTGGGGTACCTCAATCTTCCTACTGGCTGCTCTTGCTCATTTTGCTGATGGCATTGATTGAAAATCACTTTGAGAATGTGCAGAAGTTGCATATTCTCACTGGATGCTAAGCTTTGTACAAAAATTTTATGTGAACAATTCTTATTAGATATTTAATCTAATTGGCTGTTTAAATTATTAACTATTGCTACTGTTTTCTACTAGTCTTTATGCCAGATCACAGATATGAGGGCATGAGCACTTAAAATATAGACACAGCACTGCAGCAGGAGACAAAGAGAGGGAGGGTGTGGGTTTACAAAAGAGAAGTGAAAGGCATGCTGCAGTATTACAAGTGGTGGGCTGTGGAGCTGCACGTGGAAAGAGGGGAACTTTCGCCTTGCAAAGGTTAACACCACCTTCTTTACAGAGATGTCTTACAGATGTAGTCATTAATATTTCCAAAGTACTGTTTCATCCTCAGCAATCTTGCCTTAAAGATTAGGAACTGCAGATAAAGAATAATGATGTTACTTGAGCTCCACTAAAATAAAATTTAAAGGTCTATCTTGACATAAAAATCTATTCTGTAAGTGGGTTAAAAGATTCCTTTAAAAGGTACTCTGAAATGTCTAGACATGGAATCAGAGAATATTCCCAGATGGAAGACATCCTCAATGATCATCAAGTCCAGATCTTAAATTAATGGTCCATATGGAGATTGAACCACAACCTTGGTGATTAGCACCATGCTCTCTAACTAACTGAGCTAATCTCAGGGTTAAAAATTTGTTTGGTTTTTCACAGCTAGGAATTTCTCCGTTGTGTTTGTCTATTTCTTACCTTTACTTATTTCAATATATATGAATCCTGACACTTCATACTTTCTTTGCATCTCTCCCTTTTTACCCTTGTGTTTCTGAGAAACACAGACAGATTAAATTTGGGGGGGACCTTTGGAAGCCAAGGCAGAGACAGCTTCAAATTTGGTTCCAACTAGAGAAACAGATGAGGTTGTTCAGTGCCTCATACTGCTGAGCTTTCAGTACCTCCAAGGGTGAAGATTCCATATCCCATCTGGACAGCACATTCCAGTATTTGGCTGGCATCATCGTGAAGATTAATTTCTTTATTTTCAAATAGAATTTCCCTTACTGCAATTTTTATTTGCCTCCAAGTCTTTTGCTGTGTATTTTTGAAAAAAAAAAAAAATCTGTGTTTTCTATGAGCATTAATTATGTAATAAAAGGAAATAAGTAGATGTCCCCTTAGCTCCTGTTTCTTCAGGCTGACTAAACCCCGTTCTCTCAGATTTCCTGATATGCCATGTGCTCCAACCCCCCTAGCTGAAGCTGTAAATGCACTGCTGCTTATAAGGATTCATTGTGAGACCCTGTAAATCCCTGTCAAAATCCCTATGCACTTTTCCAAATCTTTATATGAAATGGTGTCTTTCAAGGCTGGTTGGTTCTTGGTTTTTCTAATTCTGTCTGACACACTGTAGAGCTGGCTTTTATCCAGAGATATAATGGTGCCTTACCATTTCCCAGGAAACCCATAGAAGATTTCACTGTAATGTCTGTATATACCTTGAACCCCTATATGTTATGGTTTACCTGTCTTCCAGATCTCTTTTGTGTGTCTTTTTTTCTTTTTCTTTTTCTTTTTCTTTTTCTTTTTCTTTTTCTTTTT
>JAHLSL010000057.1:4469510-4503896 GCA_025920805.1 Petroica traversi | reverse complement strand
TCTTTTTCTTTTTCTTTTTCTTTTTCTTTTTCTTTTTCTTTTTCTTTCTTTGTTTGAATCTAGCTAGGAATTTAGGCAGATAGACATTTCTATTTACACCTCTGGCCTAGGTGGCTTAGGTGATGCAAAAATATGTATTTCATATTTTTTTCTACATCATCCAACCTAGTTTACTGTCCCTTAAAGACTCAGGGCTGGAAGCAGAACTGGAGTGTTTTACCCCAGCTACTGGGAAGAAGGAGGTGTGGTATCCCTTTAAAAATCGGGAACACTCACCTGACAAGCTCTTTTGCTCTCTCTGGGCTCCTGAGGGGATTGCTTTGGGCAGGTCTCCAAGTCATAGCCAAGAGAAGCTGAGGTGGCACAAGTCAGAAGGTTTTCTGTTCTCCAAGGCTTTGGAGAATTTTACGTCTTCATTGCTGGTGCCACCTGCCATTTTTCGTGAGGAAGAGACCACTTCACCAGATCCACCTGCTGCCCACAGCCTCTGCACCACACTGAGAACTTGGACCCTCTCTCAGCAACTCCCAGCTGCTGAAGGGGGAGTCGGTGCTACAACATCTGGAAAGTTTCTTTCAGACGCTTGGCAGCACTGACTCATTTTGGAAAAAAAAAATGTTCTTCCATGTTTTTATTTTGTCTCTGTTCTGCATTGGTTGTTGTCTGGGGAGGAGGAAGTTGCTCAGAGGCTTAGTTGCTGTGCTGTTTTTCTTTGTTCTCTCTCTTGGCCACATGGTCCAGAGTACGAGACTTCTTTGCCATCTTGTCTTTGTCCTCTGGGCCACCCGGGCTGCTGTGTTGGCTGCCATCTTATGAGTAGGGAGAGGGCCTCCCTGCCATCTTCTTTTCCTTGTTCCCAGGAGACCATGCATCTCAGCACCTTTTTATCTAGTGTTTTTTGCTGTTATCTTGGTTGTTGCTATTTTATTTTTAGTAAAGTGTTAGGTTTCTTTTTAACTTATATCTTCTCTCATCTGTCCTCTTATTGGTAAAAGGAGGTCACTAATTTTGGAGTGTCCACTCTGTATAATTTTTTTAAACCAGGAGAGTCTTAGATGTTTAACTAAGATGCTTTTCTACCACTCCCCCTTTGGTGAGAGTATTGTGCATAAGCCAGTTTTTGCCATCTGAGATCAAAACGCACATGTTGCAAGAACAGGCATAAAGACACAAAGATGACTACGAATTCTTTATCTCATTCTTTTCCTGGGTTCCTGACTATCTTGCTCTAAGCTTAGTCTAATATTTTATCAAATCTCGGTGCTTAACAGGAGCTACGTGCTTGACCAATTATATGGGACCTATTTTAACACCTAAAATTTCAGACAAATCTTTAATTAATGGAGCTGTAAATAGCAATTTGATCAAAACCAATGTCTTGCACTGCCATATCATTCAGTTGTTCCACTGGTTATACCCAACTTGCCTGATGATCTGTTTCTGTTGGTTACCTTAAACTTTGTAGTGAACATACCTGAAATATCTTGCTTACTATAAAAGACTGCACTGTGTGAACAGTTTGTGCATTAAAACCTTTACTTTTTTTCTGATTTCATTCCCTGATTCAAGGCCAAGGCCCAGTGACCTTGCAGGCTTGATATTTATCTATTCAGACTTTTTGCATTTGCATAGCTGAGGAACTTGGGACTTCACAGTTCTGGTTTTTCCAGTCACACACTCCCAGTATCCCCTGGCTAACACCAGGGCTGAACATGTCTTTCAAGTGGTGTGAAAGTTTGCTCCAGGCAAGTAAGCTTTTGATCCACAGGATGTGACCTCTAGTGTTTCCCTTTCCATTTACATCAGTTATACAAATCCTTCTGATCAATTGCAGAACTTTCAGTGAATCCACAGGAGGAGTGAAATTGAGTTACTCGGGTTTTACCTTTTTTTTGCTAACACTATTAATAGAGTATAGAACAACCTTATCTCCTGGGGCTCCAATTCTACAGGGTTCTCACTCTCTTAATAATGCAGTAATATGCTTTTCAAATTTTGGGAAAATCAAATTCAAGAGCAGAGGAATTTGGGAGTAAAGCATCAACAGGAATCATAGTAGACCTCTTATACCTATAAGAATGTAATTTTAAGAGAGATGGAGAGACTTGGAAAAGATTGTTGGGCTACATTTCTCTACTGATTTTTTTCCCAGGTACATAAAAATCACAGCTAATTCTGTTTAAAATTTTGTATTTACAACCAGGATTTTTTTGTTGGTTTGTTGTTGTTGTTGTTGTTACTGGTTTTGTTGTTGTTTTTGTTTAGATTTTTGGGGTTTGAGTTTTTTTGAGGTTTTTTTGTTTTGGGGGTTTTTTTGCTTGTTTATTTTTATTGTTTGGGTGGGGGTTTTTTGTTTTTTTGGTTTTTTTTGTAAAATCCATTGTAAACTTCATCATTATAACTGTTAAATGATTGTTTTAAAATTTTTTGTACAAGTCTCTCTACCAGTGTGCTAATTTTTATGTTATCACTACATTCTTCAAACTATTATGCTCCTTTGGTTTAAATGCAGTAGTTCTCTGACAGAGAATATATAAAATAATATAAGAAAGTGAACCACTTAATCAGCCATGATAAAGCCTGCATAACGTAATGACATTAAATCCAAAACACTTTCTTTTGGTTAAGCTTAAAGCTGTCTCTTTTCTAGACTGGGGAATTGAGCTACTAAGGAAAATATCCTTTGCTTCGGTGGTTTTGTGCTGTGATGGATGAGTTTTGGCTACTAGACAAACTCCTACCCTGAAACGCACTTACATCCCCTCTTTCATGGGAAGAAAGGTCAAAATAGGGAAGAAAAAAGGAATGAGAAAGTTTGTGCGTCAAGATAAATACAAGCAATTGCTTCCCATATCTGTGGTGGACAAAACAGACATGAACTTGGGAAAATTACCTTTGTGTTTTCTGCATACAATCACTAAAGTGAGTACAAAGTTGGTAAAAAAAACAAAAAAAAAAACCAAACCAGAAGCTGTGCATGTGTACTGAGTCAACAAGGTTTAAATTAGGACTTCTCATCCCTCTGTTAGCTGTAGAAGAAACTTTTGTTCCTCAAGAAGGTAACACAAAGCACTAGGCTAGATGTAGTCTGTCTATTCCCTGAAAGCACAGAGAATATATAAAAAATGCAAGTGTTCTTCATTGACTTTAGATAAGTGTTTATAAAAGTATCTGACAACTAACTTTTTCTTTATAATCCAGCATCCAGAACACACAGAAAGGAACCAGAATATATCAGAGATTTTTATCCAGTTTCCAGAGATTTCTCCTAATTTCCTATAGAAAAATTCATCAGTGCTTACATTTTGGTCTGCAGTGAACACCCTTCAAAATTTTCCTTTGCTTCCCATTTCCCTAATGTACACCCAGAGGCTCTCATCACACAATCACTAACTATAATGTCTGTATAATCAAAACTCTCCACTAAGTAGAGTGTGAGACCTCCACCTCACCTGTCCTATCTATCCCTCCTGAGCAGATGACAGATGCCCCATCCCTGCACTCATCCCACAAGACTCATTCCATCAAGTCTCCCTAATACCAATGATGTCAGCTCTGGGAGCTGACCAATGTTTCCAATTCATTCTGTCCATAAATTTTAGTATAAAAATTCTAATTTAGGTGAGACAGGACACCTTGGGATCATCTAGTTCAACTTCACTGCTTAAATAGGGTAATTTAGAGCAGGTTGTCCAGGATTGTGTCCAGCTGGGTTTTGAACATCTCCAGAGATGGAACTCCTAAACCTGTCTGGGCAACTGGTGGTCTGACAACCCTTAAAGATAGATTGAGCTATTGAACAGTGCTTAATGGGTTAAAAATTAAAAAAATCTAAATGCTGATTCAGCATCTAGAATGGGGTAATATAAGGGAAAAGTTTAAATGAGGAGAGAAATGGCTGGACCATTAGAGAAGGCTGAACATTGTAAACACATGCATATATTTTGAAATATCCATACTTTGAATATTTCCTAAATATCCAGTGAGACATGACCTGTTGTTCTGGTTTTGTCCAGGACAGGGTTAACTGTTGCAGCAGCCAGGAGGGGCATGGCCAGAACAGCGGGTTTATTTGATATCACCTCATGCCATGCACAGAGAGGATGGAGGGGAGCTGAGTTTTTTCTGGTTTGCCAAAGTGTGTGGTTGGGTAGCACAGCGTCCTGTGTGGAGAGCAATCATGTGTGAATCACTCACTTATCTCGTATATTTTAAGCATT
Source organism: Petroica traversi (assembly GCA_025920805.1). Lineage (NCBI taxonomy): Eukaryota > Metazoa > Chordata > Aves > Passeriformes > Petroicidae > Petroica > Petroica traversi. The sequence goes on along the minus strand of JAHLSL010000057.1, from coordinate 4,499,676 downwards.
ACTGTTTGTATTGTTCAGCTCCTTATTTCATTGCTGTTTCTAGCAATGTTTTTTAATCGCAATCTATGATATTTACTTTTTGTGCCTCACATTCTCCTTACCATCCTGGTGCTGGGGGAGGGGAGGGGGAGAAGTGAGCGTGCAACAAAATCATTGCGGTGTTTCAGTGGGAAAGTTGGGGAATACCATGGAATACTAAACTACTCCACCTGCCCTCATTCAGATGCTCATATGAGAGCTGGAGTCTTTTCTCTGATGATGAATGTGGGGCCTAAAAAGCCTAATTTTAGTATAGGCTTGTTTGGAGGGAAAATGCTCCTTTTTTCCAGTTCAAGTAATTTGCAGACAAATGTAGAAGAAACAGCAAAGTGTCTTCAATAATATTATTTATCAGCAAAACATAATCTCTTTGGTAGTCTCAAATGTGCAAGTTTTGTAACCAACTCACACAGCATATAATTTTTTTCCCTCACTAATATACAAAGATATCATAAAACCCCAAGAGATTAATTCTGTGTGTAGATGCTTGTAAACAGAAATTGTGGGACACCAAGTCAATTTTTCTGTATTGGACTTAATACAGAACAGCATACATAGCCGATGCAAGGTCAAGGTAGAGTGAAGATGAGATTGTGAAAGGCTGGGCTTGAATTCATTTGTACCACTACTAATTGCTGCTTAAAATCTGTGGAAGGTCTTACCAAAACCTCCTCATGTTCATAAATGCAACAGAGAAAGAGCAAAGGTTTGAATGCTTTGAATTTTGGCAAAAACCAGGATTATGGAAGAAGACATGCAGTGTTTATAAGTCTCATCAGAAAAAAAAATAATTCCCAAACTGGACCCAAATCCCTGTATAATCCATGCATCCCTTTGGACTTAGAATTTTTTTTGTCTAACACCTGTCTGGAAGATGTCTCATTCTGTTGGGTAAAATTTCACTTGAAATGTCTATTGAAATGATAAAAAAGTAATCCAGCGACACAAAACTTAATGGATATTTGCATTTCTTATTTATTTTCATCTTACCCAGAGGGCAGACTTAATTTAAGCAGACAATGCAAACAGAGATACGAGTCTGTATCGTAAAGATGCATGGGGCTTCTCATCTATCTCCCCTGGTAAATTGTCTTTCTTGGATCTAATTGAAATTCAAGAAACATAAGTTGTTATTTTATTTTGAAGAAACAAACTGCTGAAGGGAAAAAAATCAATAGAGATTTCTGGGCAACGAGAAAATGTGCAATTGTCATACTATTTGATTTTAAATTAAAGGTTTCATCTTTAAAGGATTTGTTCAACTGTAGAAAACACATATGGATTACAGGGAATTAATTTATGGAAAATGCAATTTCTGAAGCCTCTTCATTATTTTTACACACTTGCCAGCAGTTTCTATCATCTGTATTCCTCCTATGTTAGGGTAGGCAGCAATGGACAGAAGTCTCTGCGGAACACTGTCATAAATGAAAATGTTATGTCTCAGAACTATTAGAAATATATTGAAGGAAACATATTTGGTTTGGGAAATCTGTATTTAGTCATCTGCAATTGTCTCTATGTCACTATTATAACTTTTTTACTGACATCCTTCAATTTTATGGTATTAAAACTTTGACTTCATGATCTATATATTCTCTTACAACACAATAAAAGATTATAAGGAAGGCTACAGTCTGAACTATTGCATCCTCCCTAAGCCTATAAATTTTTGTGAAAGGATCTAAAATAAGGACTTTTAACAATTGAAGTTAGTACTTCTTGTTACTGGGAAACGCAATGGGAAAATCATCTCTGATCAGTGAAATAGGAAAATTAGGTTGGAGCCGGGAAACTCAGACAAGCGGACAAGCCATTTTTAATGCAGAACAAAATATGTTTTCTTAAGTGTGGAAGATACTTTAGGCATTCCCTGAAATTCCACTCTTGGTGGGCAACCAAGCTGTGATTTTTTTTTTTCATGAGCCTTAACCTATTCATTAGCACAATGAAAACAGAAAGCAGTATGGTATAGCTGTTAGTTCTAATTTAATCATTACTTCAGCCTGATGGAAAAGATATATCTAGCTAACAAAAATTAGAAATTGATTTTAAAATATCGTATGAATATTTTTCCTACTCACATAAATAGAAAAATTATTGTTGATTTCAAGAGGACAAGTATTTTTGCCTTGTAATTTACATACCCTATGGGAAAAGCATAGCTAGACAATATTGCTGTGTTCTTTTTAGTGCATGAAAATCTGAAAACTACAGAAAATAATAGTTGTCTGAGCAATTAGTACTGAAATATTGTGTTAAGATAAGAGCATGAAATATATATTTTTTAAACTGTGTATACATATCTGTGTTAAAAGAGTCTATAAGAGCAAATTTTAGGTTCATATTTCAAAGTTTCATAGAAACAGAATATAGAGTCTTATGGTTAAAAGCTAATTACAGATTTATTAGAAGGTCAGTAAATTTGTATTTTCTTTGTCAAATTGACTATTGTTTTTAAAGTAGTCATGGAAAATAGAATATACTCTTTGTCAGAGATTGCATTACAAGTATAGTCTTAAAATAAGGAAAATCTTTCTGTAGCAAATAGACTGATTTAATGAAAAGGATTTCCATATCAATATTCCTTTTATACCACAGAAGGAAAGAGCTTTTCCTTGTGTTTTTGGGAGATGAAACTCAGGCCTACAGGTGTTGTTGATTTAATCGCACTAATATTTTTTCTGATTAAGTGAGATTCCCTACAGAAGGTGAGGTGATCCAAGCAACAATTACTAAACATGTGATCCAAGTGGCCAATTAAGGCTTAAATGTTAAATCATGAATCTCATGGCACAAGTAAAAGCACAATGTGCACTTTTTGATCAAGCCATATACTGGTATAAATTAGACTCAATATTTTTGCATAACAAATAAGTCTCTGAGGTGACCAGTTCTCTTTTCCCATGAAAAGAAGTAAGGTGATGAATAACTGGAATTCTGGGGTAATAATTGGTATTAGGAGTTGAACATAAAGATTATCATGAAAGTGTAATAAAATCTTATCTATAAATGTATAAACAGAATTTATTTAATACATTGATACTGCTATGATTAAAATATAGTTTTATACAATGCTTGATTTTTAATTTCACAAAAGAAATATACTTTCTTAAAAACTATATTGTGACAAAAATAATCCTTATTCTTTGGTTTGGATTTTTTTCTGCTTTCTTCTCAATTTTTCATATCCAGATTCTCTTTTAAAGTTGAATAAGACTAGAGACCTAGATTGGTGGAAGTTATATTGCCAATAAGGCCATATTTTGAAAAAAACACCAAAAAACACAAAAAAAACCCCAAACAAATGAAAAAATTAGCTGAAGACTTCTACCATGAGAAATTTTGGAGAAAACTATAATCCTCTTCTTAAGCCTGAAGCCTTTTCTCTTTTGCAGCTCTGACATGAAAATTCAACCTGCAGTCTCTAAATCATTATAATTAGGAAAAAAGAAACAGAAAACCTGTAATATCTCTCTTACTTACTGTCCTGGTTTAGGGCAAATTTTAGGAGGAAACCTCTGGGGGGGGTCTCCTCTAGGAAGAGCCGATTCCAACCACTCTTCCCCCAGACAGGTTCGGGAAAATTTCCTTAGAGAAAAGTGGAAAAAACTATTTATTTAACAAATAGAATATTCACAAGCATAGAAAATTTGGATAATATGAAAACAATGAAACCTCTCCTTCCTCTGAAGAGATGGTAGATTCAGAGTCCGTCTGAGTCCCGTTCAGTTCTCCAGTGGGGGGGGGAGGGGGCGATTGCCGGCCCGGCTGTAGAAGTCGGGGGGCCCCCCGGGGGTTCCCTGGTGTCTTGGGCCCACACGATGCCAACCAGTCCCAGGAGGAGGAAAAAGGAAAAAATAAACAGCAAAAGAAACAAAGTCTCTCCCTGCAAAAAAAGCCAAGAAAGATCCGAGGAAACCCTCCACTGTGAGCTTTTCCGAGCACACAGCCAGAGAGTGAGAGTGAGATATCTGCCCTGCCGGAACGCAGCCTCTTTAAGGCCTTTTCTTCATGGGAGTAAGGGGAAGGTGTAACTCCTGCAGACAAATGGCGCATGTTTTTTTCTCTCTGCTTTCACTCTCTCTGTCTCTCTGGGCCTAACTTAAAGCTGTAGAGCTTAATATCCAGCATAAGCAGGAGGGATGATTGGGGATACAAACAGGTCATATGGCCAACTCAGGACACTTACAAGAACAATACCGACAGCTAAAAGATAAGAGTGTCTTAAGCACTTTGTGTATTTCTGCCACTGCCTTCTGTTACAAAAGGTAACATATTTTTACTTATCAGGAAAAGAATATAAAATTATAGAGAATTATTGAAAATTCCACACAATTGTGCAAAAGCAGCCCACCAAGCTAACCACTATTTTTTTTTTTCTCAGCAGATTTTGCATCTACTCACACAACAAATATCTCTGCAATGAACCACTTTTTTACCATATAGGCACAGTGTGCAATATTTACTTTACACTCAGGCATTGTCATAAGAAAACCGCTGTTATGTTGGTTTCTTCCAGTTGTTTTCAACTGGTGGCTGATACCAGTTGCCTCTGGAGAAAAGAGGTAGTCCTGTTGTCATGAAAAATTCTCTGCACATACAGTTCTGTGCATTGCAACAGGATTGCAATACACAATTACTCATTTTGTTCCAAGTGGACATTGACTGGTTGAAGCTGCAGGGAGCCATTACAATGACAAAATGTTCTTCCTATTAATTTTTGTTGTTTGATAGAATCCCACACTAGTGTTTTATTCATTACTGGGAGCTAGAGTTCTGTCAGGAGTAAATGAGGTTCTGTCTTTGCATATCTAGTAATAAATTATGGTACTTCTTATTAAAGAAGTAATATGAAGAAAAATATGAAAGTGTAAAGCATGTATCTCAGCAAAGCACAAAACTATTTAAATGAAGAAAACAGGTATAAACTGTTGGCAACAACAATACACACCACCAAGGGCAAATTGTGCTATTTTTTAAAAAAGTGACATGGGAGAAATATTTCTCCTTTGACAGTGATATTCAGGAATGGTCCCCTCCAGCCTGATATATAAAAAGTTGAATGGTGGGATTGCAATATATGCATGAAAAATATTTTGGAGATACCTATTCCATTTGGAAATTATGGAGATGTGGTTCATTGTTTTCATCCTGTTTCTGATACTTGTTTCAGGTCTTGGTTTTAAGATTCAGAGGTGGTGATGGATACAACTCTGTATGAAATGCCAGACTTTAAAATAAGAACTGAAGCATGATAGCCTTTCTTCAACAGATTACAGTATCAGGTTAGACACTCAGTGCAGGTGTCTGAAAAAAGGATGACAGCAGCAACCATACACTTTGTTCCTTCCATCTCAAAACCCCCTACCAGTCACATTCTTAGTAAGAGAAACAGCTTCAAAAACCTGGACCAAACAGAAAGTCATGTAACTTTATTACTAAATTATTTGCTTTAAGACTTTAAGAATTAAATTTATATCATATATTCATCCTCTGAATCAAGTATCCGTATATTTCTGTCTATGAAACACCTTCAGTTGTACAATATTATTCTCTGAAATACTCCTCCATAGCTTCAAATCTTTTTATTAAGGACTTAGAACTGCTGCCTATATCCAAGACAAATCCTATTGCTAAAAGTCTATGATAGCTACTCAAGCTAGTTGACTACAACTTCTAACACCACTTATAGGTTAGAATTGGGATCTCTTGGGAAGGAACTTCCCAGAGGCTGATTTCCTCCATAGAGGAATATCTTTAAAGCAATTAGTCATCTAGTAACAGGAATATTCACAAGAAATTTCTAAACAAATTGTAAATTGCCATTCTTTGCTTTGTATGGGCACAACTCCTGAAACATGGATTTGGCATCCTCACAAAGATTAAAATATTGCAGTGGGCCAATGTGCAGTGACAGAATAAAAAGTTAAAAACCTAGAAACTGAAAATGAGAACACTTTTTTATTCACAACATCATGTCAAAACATTCTTTGGTTTCATTGTATGCAAATTTAAGATCAATTATAACGATATGTTTACTTTCTCACTAGTTGATAAAACTTACAAATTACTCCAAACCTGAAAGCGTCTACAGTGTCTTTAATCTTTATTTTTTTAAATTAGATAAACTATTTAAAATTACATGAGATTCCTATGTATTTCTAAATTAATAAACACAAAACACCGTTTCATTTAAGAGTCTAATTTTTAAACAAAGTTTATGTGATAAATCCAAGGGTATTTTCACAAGTGTTCCATAGGTTTTTATTTTGGTTTGATCTTTAAAGCCATATTTTTTCTAAATTACTTTGAAATTAGTTATAAGTAACAAAATTATTTAAAATGTGACAAGAGAACTGCTTCTAAATTTAAATTTGCGGTTACCTTGGGATCTTCAGACTGTATCTTGTCCATCTGTCTATCCAAAGAAAACAACCTGTCATTCCTGGCAGGAGTTTACCTTATATGTTAGATATATGTTTTGTGATGGAACTTGCACAATAACCCAACCAGTTTTTTCAATGTTTCTCTCTTCACATTGTCAGGAGATACCAATATTTAAAAATGTTTCCTAATTTAATATTATTCTACCACCTTCGATACCTATTGCTTTAATTATTAGAATTGTTGGCATCACTGGGAACAATTTCCATGTATTTAGAAAAACAGCCTATTCAAGTGGTGAAATGTACTAATAAGAACTGCTTTGATTTTCCATTCAAGTATTTTATCATTCATGGAGCATATAATCTTATTTTCCAAAGCAAAAATGCATATTTTAAATAAAACAAAATATTGTGAATAAGCAATACAAGCAAGAGTTTTCCTCATCTGTGTGTGTTCAGTTTCACTGACATCAGTGGCAAAACACATGAATATTCAACAGAAGTAAGTGGAAATTGCCACATTGCCTTCTCTTCACCTGGACTTGCTCATGACTAAGAACAATTTGGTCTATTGCTTTCTGAATAAGAAAATGTGAGTTTTCCACCATTCTTTAATTTGTAAAGGGGTGCCTTCTTGTTAAAAACAGACAGAATTCCTGTTTATCAAACAAATCTACTAGCAAAGTAAACAATTTGTTCAACCTTTGTTACAAAAAAAATTAAAAATAAAATTAAAAATGGTTCTAGCGATTTTTTGGAAAATAAATAAATATATAGCTAAATCTTTAAACCCTTGGACATTTTGAATGATAACTGAATATTCAGGTCTCAGTGCAAGGTCTTCAACCTTCCATGCATAAAGATAGCAGAGTCTGGGCATTTTATCTCACAGGATATTTGTGTTAGGGAATGCTGATTTATACCCTTAGGATTCTCCATTATTTGCTAATGTATATAAATGGCAATGTCAGATGTAAACATCAGTACACTTATGGAATGTAGATATATGAAAGAACTTCAGCATCTAGAAAACTATGCCAATCACTGAAAGATACACAAAACATTTCATGTGTTTGTGTCTGGGACATGACATTTATGCAAAAAAAGGAGTGTAATTTGGCATTAAAATGCATGCAGTCATCAAACCATTCCAGCATCAGATCTGTGGGAAAAAAATCTCTCAGAAATATGCCTTGCAGGACCATCTGAACCTGCACAGTGGGGAGAAACCCCATAAAAGTAACTCCTCTGATATGTGATTTGTGCACAAACTTACTTTTGAGGAAATAGATTACATTGCTACATGGTAAAATAGTTTTGCACTGTTATGTCTATGAGTCAATGGTAAGAACGTCCCTCTCATACCCCGGATACAATGAGGAAAAATGGAAGAAAAACAGTAGGAATGGAAGTATTTGGAGAAATAAAATATATGAGGAATTGCTCATTAGCTTTTATTGAAAATTAAAGTAGTGATGGCAACTTGTTTAATAACTTTGAATAAAAATGACCTGACTTTACGCTAAGTTCTATGTTAAATCTGTGCTTGAGTGCCATAGAATGAGTCTCAAGCCAAGCAGTGGCAGGAATTTCTCCTTATATATTAGTCCTGCAACCTTGAACTTTAAAGTAGACTAGAAAAGCAATCTGGAATACTGTATAAATTACACAGTTTTACTAGAAATTGCATACTGTGAAACAGATGCTTGTTTAAAAGTTACCTGATTGTTCTCTTCAGAGAATAATTTCAAGATTAATTCTATTCATTTACTTCAGCAACTCATCAATGTCTCATCTTACCTTTGTCTGGGCTGTATTACTTATGATTCCTTTCTAAAATAAAAAGGAACAATTTGTTGCTAGAAGTTTTGTAAGAGAAGGATATCTGCATGTCTTATTCAGCAAAAAAAATGTTGAGAAAAATAATTGCAGCATCCTGGGAGGTAGTAGTGCTTTATTAGCAGCATTTTAAATTCACTAGAGACCAAGTGAATGTCAAAAATTTCACTTTATTGTCAAATTCAGTTTCCTCATCACTTCTTAAGATCCTAGGAAAATGTCAAGTAAATCCAACACAATTAGAGGTATCCTTGACTGAAAGGCTATTTTCCCTGAAGAAGTTATTAAAAGAATATTTTAGAGGCAGTTTGCTCAGTACCTGTGAAGAATTGATAGCTTGTACTTCCCATGTTCCTATACCAAAGTGGAGGGGAAAAAAAAGAAAGCAGAAAGCAAAAGAAAGAATTGCTCTTGGTAATGAGAACCTAGAGGCTGACACCAGCAGAATACAACATGATGTGGATCCAAGAGTTCAAGCATGCTGCTTTCATCTCTAACCATATTTAGGTTAATTATTTGCAGCTAGCACATTAAACCGTTGATGGCATAGATAACTGCAATTCTACTGCTTAAATATGCTTTTGAAATGGGGGGAAAAAAAAGAGAAAAATATTTTTTAATTCAATCCACTTTTTAAAAAATTACTAATAGAAATGTATGTTTATCTTTTATGATTATTGTGATGGCATGGTTTATGTTAGGTATAATCTTACATGCTTTCCCTGAAGAATTTGTGATTTATGTTGAGATGTAGTTTGTGATAGCATCCTTGTCCATGGCACAGGGTATTGGAACTAGATAATCTCTAGGATCTCCTCCAACCCACAGCATTCAATTATTCCATGATTCTATGTTATGACTTGACATAGCAGCATGAAACTGTTTTAGCCTGAGATTTAGGTATCCCAGTTTTTCTAATTTATGGAATTTTTCTAAAGGGCATTGGGCAGGTTATTTGATGTGCAAGGTAATATCAAATTATGGGTCATCATATTATTATCAAGAAAAAGGTTATAATTTAAGATCTTCTGTTTCCAGGGAAAATAGAGAAAAAGCAAATCAAAAGAAACAGAACCAAAATATGAAACCCCAACTAAAACAACTGTGACCCCTTCCCCACCCTGCAACCCCTCTCTAAAGCATTACAAAGGCTTTTTGTAGGCCAAAAATAGCTTGGCAACATCAAATGGGTTGTGTTAACTTATTGGGCGAAGAATGGTTAAGTAAGATATTTTAACTAGCAATAAAAATGCTTAAAATCTATAATTAACAATACTTTGATTCTATGTAAGCATATGTATGAACAACCATATTTTTATGAATATTCCTGTTTAACTCAGGTGGACTGTACATAAATTAAGTAAAAGGAGTAAGAGCTACTTTCATCTGCATTGGATGAATAAGTAGAAGTAGAGGTAAATTCTAACAATCTTATGTTAGTAATATAAGTCACATGTTAATAATGGGAAGTTTTTAAAGAATATTCCTACATAAACTATATTATCCATAGCTAGCAAATAATACCTTATTAGCTTCAATAAGAACCATAATGAATTACTAACTTATAATATGTAAATGTACTAGATAGGGTTTTAAGGATTTATAAAAAATATCTTATATCTTTGCTACTTCTTATTGTACATCTTAAAGTACACAACTATGGAATAAATTAACTGCTATTGTTAGCACTGTGCTAGTACTCTGGATTTATGGTATATATGTCATATAAAAAGATGTCTAATCTTTCTTTTCCTCTTAACCTGTGTCTCAAACTTTTTTCACAATAATCCCTCTCGAAATTGTGTCTCAGAAGAAAAAAAATTGAGAACAATTCTGCAATCAAGTTATTTGACAAAAGTCGAGTAGCACTGTCAGCTCCTCAACAGAGAAAAATGATGGTCAGCCTCCCATGAGCCATTAAATCTTTTCACTGGAGTTTACGCTTGCAGGTTCAAGCCCCTTAAATCAAATGAAGGTATGTGTATGTAAGCAGATGTGCTGTATTTTGTTTCCCTTTTAGCTCAGACTGTTATATCTTTAACAGCAATGGAAATCATCAAAGGAGTCCACAGTCTCATAAGATCAAGACCATCTCTACATGTATGATGATCACTCTTCATAGGAAAAGATTACAGGAAAGATTAAACCAGTTGTATTATTACTTCACATATTTAAGCCCCACAGGATATACTTTCCTGAATGAATTTCACTTAGTGGGAAGCATCTCCTTTCTTCAAAATGGCTCAGCTTCTAATTATCCCCTTTTTCCTCTTCTCCCTCTGTGCTCATTATTCTAGTATTTTACATTTAAGGACTCCCTTTCTAACAGACTGAATAGCAGTAACAAACATGCCAGGTCAATAGTTCCATTCTTAAAACAATTTCCTGTATTTTAATTGTGGTTATTTCCCACAGTAGTGGAAAAGATAACCCTAATATTTTTTTCTTTCTTTCTTTTTTTTTGTTTGTTATTAGTATGTTTTTGTTTTTCTTTGTTTTTTTTAGTGAAGAAGTTCATTTTTGGGTTTGCAACTGATATACTTTTTAAACGTGTTCCCTTCCAAAAATGAAAACCCTTTGGAGAAATAATTAAACTTTTTTTTTTTTTAAGTAAGAGGAAAAGTTCTGCTGCCTGAAATTATTTATGAATTATGTGCTTATTTTTAAATTTGATAAAAAGTCTCCACATAGTGCAATCCCTGATACTGTATTGATGGCTTAGAAATATCAGTGACTTCACAACAGAAATTTGGAGCTTTCTGATGAGGAGTTGCAGAGCACTAGTTCCAGCACCACATGTTTTTTTTGTGTTTTATTTGTGAGGTTTGCTTTACAGCATATGTTAATAATTGAATGGGATGGTACAGCCCATGCATTAATATAGAGCTCTGTATACTTATCCATGTACAGAATTCTGCAGTAAGGATCAACTTCTCTCTTTCACTCTTTGCAGAAAATATCTGAAAATTCAGACAAACAAACATGCAAAAAATCAAACCCCCCTAAGACTTCTTAATTGAAAATAGTGTACAGACAATATATTGCACAGAAAAATCGGAATTTCATTTGGTAGAATTAATATTTTAATTTCTATTATGCGAGTTTCAGAGGTACCCCTATAACTGTTAGTTAAATGAGACATTAAGCTAGTAGAGATCAGATCAATATTATAATTTATTAATTATTTGAAAAGTCTAAGAAAATATTCTTGCCACTTGCCATATCTGTAACTGATAAATGTACCATGAATGTAAGAATTTGGAAATTTTCTAAAATTCTTATACTTATTACAACTTTTTTTTTTCAAATTTTGTTCATGTGGAGAATTTTGCAAAGGAGAGGAGAATGGCATTAGTTTTTATTAACAGATTGTGTGTTTATTCTCTTACTTAACCTAAATTAAAATACTGTGATTGTAATTTAATTCTAATGAATTATTGACATTCTGTTAAAGCTGGGAGCTGGAAATGCTAGCTGATTTTAAATGAAGCCAAATAAGGGCATTAGTTTATATTCAAATTAAGTTCAAGCCTTCCCTTCCCCGCCCCCCACTTATTGGCATGGACTTGTACTCAACAGAAGACAAACTCTTTAGTTCTTTTGTTCAGCTGAAACTTATATCTATTTAACATAAATCAGTTACAGATTCTATATTTAATCTATTCAAATCTATTTCTCTCTATATGTCCTGATTTCCTATTTGATACTGAAAAATCTGAACCTGAAACTAATCTTGAATATCTGATCCCTATCCTTACAGAAACAAAAGAATTAAACACAATATATTTTCACGGAGGCAAATTTCACATTTTTAATCAAGATTTTGATCCAGAGCCCTGTAAAACAGTGATGCCAAACAGTCCATTGGAAAATAATTCATTTTAAGCCCAGGCAATAATATCAAGGAAATTACAAAGAAGGATAAAAATAAATCCCAAAATAAGGAAAGGTTTTTCCTAAACATCCATGGAAAATAAAGAATACTGAAAAGTTTGCCTGTCTTGTTGGTTTTAGCTAATCTTGAAGTGGCGACCATTCTACAGTAGCCATGACTTGCCTTCCTACCCGGTGCAGCAGAGTATGTCATGCCATCAAAAGGCCATTCACTTTTAAGTATAAGATTTTAGGTTATTTTCTGAGGATTTGCTGGAAGCCAGCAAGTTGGCTAGTTTGTCTGACTGCAAATAAATTGGATCAAATGCTGTGAGAACACCATAACGGAGATTACTGAGCTATCCAGTAAATAGTAGCTCCATCAGAGTAACACTGTATAGCACCATGTACAGATATGGTGTACAGTCTAAGTTCCTAGGAACCAACACAATTTCCCTCCAAATGCCTAGAAAGCATCCATCTACTTCAACTGATTAAATTTATAGTTGTATGTGTTTTTTTTTGTAGTGAACAGCAATTAGATATTTTGTGCAGCACTTCACATTTGAGCACAAACTTGGTAGTAGATGATCTAAACCCATTAGTGGTAATAGCGATCTGATAATAATTTAAAAGCTATAATGAAATTTGTATCAAATTATTGCTGTAACAGTTCAGTTACTTTTTATATGGGTATTGAAGATTCACAACTAAAACTGTATGCATATTCCTTTAATGATCACAGGCTAGGAAAAGTAATCCTTCATTCATAAAATATGCATTGGGCCTTGACCATTTCTCTAATGGTAGCTCGTTATATATTTGAGGCTGTTATAACTTTAAAATTCAAATTATAAGAAATTAAAATAAAAGGGAAGACTATTAGAGAAACTGTGACCGAATTTAAGAGAAATTGAACCCAAGATTATTTGTGGAAGGGACTAAAAGTAGTGGAATAGACAATAGAAACCTTGCTATATCTTTAGGTAAGTTTTGGAACAAACCTCTGACATTCAATGATTTGAAGGGAATGATTCCAACTTGAAAAGAAATCCACTCCATTAAGGGTTGGGACTAGGCGAGAGGGCAGTGGCAGGATGTTGTTAGCTTATTTTAAAATACAGTTATTTCACTAAATATCCATAAAATAAGTTGGTCACAGTCTAAGACCTTTTCCCTGATTCCTGGTCAGATAACTAAAAGCTGACAAAATCATCCTGATCTGTTTAAAGGACCTGTGTTAACCTTGTTCAATCAATGCTAATTTTCTACATCCCTAGCTGTAATAATTTGACAACCACTTCATCTACAGTCTTAATACATATATATATATGTACAAAAAAATATATCCTTTTTGGGACTGGGGCAACCTTACTTACTCAGTTATTAAGGAACTGGATTTTAATTTATTTTTTTAAATAGACAACTCAAAACTTGTTTGACCTTTTTCTGTGTTCTGCTCAACACAGGGAAAAAATAGAGATTTTGATATGTAAACCTGTAATTAGGTGTAATTTCATGCTTGTGAAAGAATATATATCTACATAAAAAAGAGATAACAAATCTTCCCAAAATATCCAAAGTGAAAAAAACCCTTGTGACTAATTGTGGCTAATTACATTCTAACCTGTATTTAAATTTAACAAGATGCATATTGCTGACTATCTTGAAATAAACAAAAACAACTAAAAGTCTACCATGTGTACAGTTAAAATACCTTAAGTCGTGATAAAACTCCCAAAGTTTCCATCTCATTTGGTAGCCATGGAAATCATATGTATTTTGGTAGATGGATCACAGTATATTCTGGGGTCGTGGTATTTTTGGGGGGAGTGATGTTTCTTTTCTTTTTATGGTGTGTTAGTGGATTTTTTTACCATTGCTGTTGTGTATTAAGATTAATGATGACAGCTAGGGCATCTCTAGAAAGTGCTTCTTTTTTACTCATGAAGTGCTTCTTTTCTTTTTACTCATGAAGAGTGCTGTTAACAAAGTCAGAATTAGCAATCTAACAGGGACATTAGATCTTTTTCTATATATTTCAGAAAAAAATAAGTGCTAAAAGGCAAAATTTTTATTGCAGCAATGAAGTGGGTTCACAAGGACTGTTTCAGAGTATGACTGCCACCTTGAGCTTTTCGTTAAAAGAGTGACAGAATATTTAAGCAAAGAAGGGCTGTTTCCTCAAGTAAGACCCAAAAATGTTTGCAACACCTTTTTACCAATTCTTTGTGTCCTGAGATTTGTAACACAGGGCAGTAATCATCAAACCAACTCACGGCTGCTATAAAAAGTGGGCTATAAAACCAAAGGATAAAAGAAGGACCAGCACCTCAAATTCCTGCTAAGGGCAGAACTGACTTAGACATATACATATTGGCAAACAAATATGAACACTGGCACAATAATAACACAGCATTCATTTGGCTGCATTTCATAGGTCTTCTAAAAGCTGACGGTTTTCTTTTGCGACAGCATTAGACTTTGTAGGTGTTAGCTAACTTATACTGCTCCAAATTTGCCAAATTTGTCAAATGTTACTGCTTCAAAGGCTTCTGGAGAGACTCCTCCCTGACAGAACTAAAAAATTAAAATTAATTACCCCCCCCAAATCTGCAACCAATAAATCGACTATGTTGTATACAAAAAACACACTATTTGCTCACCATGATGTGAAGTGCTCTTCATTCCAATAATTTTTATCTCTTTTCTCAACATAAAAAAGTGCAGAGATTATGGTGGCAGTGAGTAATGAAGTACAGTGTATCTGTTGTAATTATTGGGACACTATTTAGGTTTCTTTTTGTAGTGTAGATGTTGGCATCTGCTTGTCGAAGAGATTATGTGTTTATCAGCTCATTGTAGTATATACTTAACTTCAGAGAAGACACCTCATTTCTTGTTGACCGTATTCAGTGAGGCTATTTTCTTTTGTCAGGATGAAAATCAATGTGCCCATTCAATACTAAAAATCAATTTCTTCCATTTAGGTTACACTGCTTTTATGTGCTTCATTGTGTGTAAACAGGCTTCTCACTCCTAAATCTATCTTATAATTTATGTAAAACTTAGAAGACAAATATCCAAGTTTTGGGAGTTTTCTCTATTTAAAAAAGAAAAAATCTGCTGCATGTTTTACCTTTAGAAAAGATAAAACTACTTGAAACATGTAATGTTTACTTCTGACGATCACCATTTAAAAGTATTGTTTGGATACAATTAAAGAATAAAGGTTTATAATTTACAGAACAGAAAAGGGTTCAAAATTGCCTACTTTTCCTTTACACAATATTTGTTTAAATTGTATTGGAACTAACTATTTTGAAGTGTTAGTCTTAGTAAGTGTTGATGTAATGACTAAATTCCCAATAAATATTTCTTAAAATGTGATTAGTATGTTGCTGCAGAAGATGTGAAAATATTTCATTCAGCTTAACACACCAGTTAAGAAAAAAATACTAAATATATGTAGAAAAAAATGCGAAATATATGTGTAATAATACTCGTAAGCGTATTTAATAGATATAAAATCTGTGAGATTGCCAGAGCTGAGACATGTTTATTAATTCTGTAGAAGAATCACTGTTATGCCATAAGGTTATAAGACATTCTGTTTCATTTTCCCCTCATTCATTGTATAACCAAAAGAAATAATAATAGAAATAATGATGAAGCAATGATAATGCAAGTAATATAAAGCTAGTTATAGTATTCATGGTGTTACAAGAATAATTTTAATTTCTTTTCAAAGGAGTAAAATTATTTTATATTGGCTGGCTGTGTATCTCCTGATGTAGTTCAGAACATGTACAGATCAGGGACAAAACAATATATCGTAAAAGCCTATGTAAATTATAATGGCCTGAAAGAGATTTCTACAAAAATAGGGGACTATATTTTGAAGATAGGAACTGGCAAACTGGCATTAAATACAGAATGAGCTGGATCAAATGAATTTTAATAAATGGGGAAGTATTGCTCCAGGAAAGCCTGAACCCAAATTCAATACAGTGTTGTCCTGGGTTGGCCATATGACCTGTTTGTATCCCCAATCGTCCCCTTGGTTATGCTGGACATTAAGTTCTGCAGCTTTAAGTTGGTCCAAGGAAGACAGTGAAAGTGAAGGTGGAGGAAAAAAAAAACACTCGCCGTTTGTCTGCAGGATACTACGAACCAAGGTCAAGAGAGCGGAGAGGCTGCATTCCAGCAGACAGCGTTATCTCTTTTTCTTTTTTTTTTTTTACTCACTCTGTTGTGGGGGTGCTGGCTAGCTCAGAGCGGAGGGCTTTTCCTCGGATTTTTCCCGGCTTTTTGCAGGGAGAGACTTTGTTTCTTTTGCTGGGAATTTTTTCTTTTTTTCCTCTTCCTGGGACTGGTTGGCATCGCGTGGGCCCAGGACACCAGGGAACCCCCGGGGGGCCCCCCCCCCCCACCCTCGCCGACTTCTACAGCCGGGCCCGGCAATCGTCCCCCCACTGGAGAACTGAACCGGACTCAGACGGACTCTGAATCTACCATCTCTTCAGAGGAAGGAGAGGTTTCATTGTTTTCATATTATCCAATTTTTCCCTATACTTGTAAATATTCTATGTGTTAAATAAATAGTTTTTTCCACTTTTCTCTAAGGAAATTCTTCCCGGACCGGTAGGGGGAGGGGCGATTGGAATCGGCTCTTCCTAGAGGAGACCCCCCAGAGGTTTCCTCCTAAATATTTGCCCTAAACCAGGACAAGTGTGATCATTCAAAGTGAAACACTTTACATCCTTACATATGCAAACAGAGGAAAGAGAAAGAATCTTGGATTCAGTAATAAAGTGAAAAAATTTTCTCTTCCAGAGACTGTAGCAAAGATTTGCGATTTACAGCTCTCACTTGGAGAGTCCTTTGATTTAAGATATAAAAAAGGCGAAAAAAGAACAAACAGAGGCAGCTAATAGACGTATCACTATGTGGGCATGGAAAAGAGCCAGAGATGCTCCTGAAAGCAGCACAAGAATAACCTGTACGAGGGCTGGTGTGTCCTTGGGCACAGTCCCCACTGAGGGCAGCAAATACACCAGGCATGGCACAGCAGTGTTGGGGAAGGACAGGGCCGCTCAGAGCTGGGGCTGAAGGCCAGAGCCAGAGCTGGCACAGGTGCAGTCCCTGCCTGTGGGAGCTGGGTCTGTCAGCAGGCAATGAGCTTTGAAAAGGGCAATGGCACAGCATTGAGGGTTGTGCAAACAA
This sequence comes from Petroica traversi, assembly GCA_025920805.1. Lineage (NCBI taxonomy): Eukaryota > Metazoa > Chordata > Aves > Passeriformes > Petroicidae > Petroica > Petroica traversi. The sequence continues at coordinate 4,482,310 of JAHLSL010000057.1, read as the reverse complement.
AATTTACAGGATCTTCTCTGAGCTCATGGAAACAAGAGAGCTCAAACCTCCAGGAGGGCCAGGCAAAGACTGCGTTCACTGGTTTGCAAATGGAGATGTCTGTGGTAGCAGAGGCATGAAGATGATGTCAGGAAGAAACTGCAGTGTGGCATTGGGTGACTCCCTGCTGTGGGAAGGCTTCCATCTACTGATCTGACCTATTGTTACGTAGGCTTGCTGCTTGCAGGGGATTCAGATCTTGCATGATGCTTCTCTGGACATCAGACTATAGCCCTTGCTACTTTGCCTGATGAACACTGTGATGGGTTAACCTTGCTGCCAGATGTCCACCAAGCTGTTCTTTCAGTTCTTCTTACTAGGACAGGGGAATAAAATAAGACAAAAAGGAGAGGGAAATTTCTCACAGGCATGACAGATTCAAATTTGGGAAAATAAATTTAATTCATTGTCAATTAAAAATAGAGTAAGGTAGGAGAAATGAAATCTAAATTAAAGCCACCTTTCCCTCACCTTTTCTTATTCCCAGGCTCAAGTTTACCCCTTTGTTCCCAACTCTTCTATCTTCACCCCCATGAACAACACAGAGTAACAGAGAATAAGAGCAATGGCCAGTTCACATCTGCTACTTCTTCCTTCTCAAATACTTCCTCTGCTCCAGCATGTGATCCTTTCCATGGGACATGATCCTTCATGAACTGCTCCAGTGTGGGCCCTTTCCACTGGGTTCAGTCTTTCAGGAACAGACTGATCAGTGTGGGTCACAGCTCCTGCCAAAAAGCCTGCTCATGCAAGTATTCCTCTCCAAAGGCTACAGGTCCAGTCAGAAGCAAGGTCCATCATTGGGTCTTTATGGACTGCAGTTTCTGTCAAAGTGTAAAGACTTAAAGAGCACAACAAACTCTCTCAAAAACTGTCAAAGAAGAAAATAATCTTAAAATAATCCACCACAATAGGAACTTAAGCTCATATGGCAGACAGGAAGATGCTAATATCAGACCTAGATGGAGGTGAAGATTTGGAATTAGCACACTGGACAAAAAATTCCACTGTGCAGACTTGGAAACTTGTGATAAGTGCAGATGGCAACAACAGGAAGATTCCAAGCCTAGTGAGGCAGATCTGAGTGACCTCACTAGACATAAAATTCCTATGGCAAACTGTGAAAAAAGGAAGCAGCTGCCTTCACACATGCTATCTCAAGCATGTGGAATAGAGGAATAACACCTATGTCTTACGGAGCCTGGGACTTGGACTGTATAAAAATAACACCTCCAGCAGAACACTCTGGGACCCCTACCACTGATCAGACTAGCAAGGATATGGCAGAAGGTTAGGAAGAACTAGCAGGACATGGCAGAAGTTCAGGTAGTGGTGATATCTTTTGCTTAATGTCTCTCTCTCTTTTGCTCTCTTTCCCTTTATCCCAAACTCTTCTTCCCATTTCTCTCTCTCTCTCTTCATTTACTGTTAAACAAAATTGATACTTTTAATTATGATCTTGTATCCGCCTCATTTCAGGCAGAGGCATTCCTTTGTAGCTGGATCATAACACAAGGTATATCTACTTCCTCTGGCATGGTATCCTCCATGGGCTGCAGGATGGATGTGCCCTGACGTGATACTCAGGGCTCCAGGGAGACAACTGATGCCTTTTTCCTGGTATTATGAGAAATGAAGCTAGACACGGTTAAAAGGGTTGGGGTTTTTACCTCAGTATTTTAATCAGGATCCCATTTGATGCATCCACTTCACCCAGGTGACAGTGTGGCAAAATGTACCCTCACCGTTAATCACATACACAAGTTATAGACTTTACACATTAACATATCTAACAAGGGAGCCCAATAATGGGGCTGGGGTGGGTTAACTTCTAGTTTACAGAATCTGTCCTGCTAGGAGACCTTGGGTCCCTGAGATAATAGGATGTTTGGTCTCCCTGGCTCTGCAATTCTGGGGTGTTTACTCTCAGGGCCTGTGAATACTTACAAAACACTGAGTAAAGGGTTACAAGCATGCATGCCCATACCCGTGGACACAGAGAACTGTGCAAAACATATACAAAAGAAAAGACAAAAATCATTCCGGCATCACAACTTACTTCACCTTCATGCTGTAGAAGAACTGTAGGGGATCACTTCTACTTCTCTGACCTTGGTGTCTGCAAGGATGTTTTTCTAACATTTTTTCACCTCTCTCACAGCTCCTCTCTCATATCTGCTCTGTAGGTGGGGGATTTTCTGGATGTTTTGATTGGGGTTTTTTCTACAACTTCATAAATATGTTATCACAGAGGCAACCACCAGCATCACTGATAATCTCAGCTTTGACCAGCCACAAGCCTGTTTTAGAGCTGGTTTGGACTGGCTTTATCCACCAGAGGGGCAGCCCACAATCTCTTCTTATAGAGGCCACCACTGCAGCCCCCTGCTACCAAAAGGTCAAGTCTTCCTGTATTTTGTATGAACAATTCTTTTCAAATCTCATTGTTCTTTCATTTTCAAAAGGTCAGAAGTTTCAGCCACCTTCAGAAATATTGTAAGCTATGTATATATAATGGATCCAGTTAGTCAGTGAAACATGGCATCCATTCAGTGGACTAACACAACTCCCAGCTGTGAGGGCTGCTTCATGGAAGGTTTTTGTGGCATAACAGAGGACAAAGAGAGAAAGTTGGGTGTGGGATCCCATTGCTGGGGCAGATGTGCTGTGCAGGTCACTGATGGCGTCTTCTGCTGCCTCTGTAGCCATGCTGAGACATCTGGGTGCCTCCTTGGGACTAACATGGGGGTCCTCATCATTCACCATACCAAAGGGGTTGTCCCAGATTTAGCTAAGGTAACCTTCCCCTTGGGCCAACTCTTGGATGTTGTAGTATTTCCAGTGGGACAGTTCTTTATCATATTCTTCTTCCCCTTTGAAAAGCTTATCATCATCGTTGTTATCCCCTTGGGAGAGCTCTTGGTCTCTCTTGCCTACCCTGTGGGAAAACTTTTTGTCATGGTCAAATTCCCCTTGGAATAAGTCTTTCTCAAGGTTGCCTTATTTAAAATAGATCTGATTTTATACAAAAAAAAAATCCCAAATAGTATACCAGATACTAATCAAAAGCATTTGTTCCATTAAAAGACTCAGTTTAAACCTATGATTTAATCCAAAATATATGGGCCTTACTAGAGCTGCAATTCCTCCATCTATATCCGGTTTTTACAGCTCACTGTTAACTTGATCAGCACAAAGTGTTACAAGAATAATTTTAAAGCCTTTTTTCCATGTTTTTGTTTTTTGTGGAACTCTCTTAAAATCTTTTCACATAACTTTAATGATTGTATCATCTACAAAAGCACAGATTTTGTTCATGTCTTTTGCGAAGACTTGAATCTCATTGTCACTTTTGAGGAGGAATAGGCTTGAAACCAGTCAGAAGAATATTTTGTTCTAACCTCTGTTTCACAAGGGCTGTTGAAGTGTTAAATATCCGTGACAATAAACAAGAAAAAAAGTTTCTGTCTCTCTGTCATCAACCCACTCAAAGTATTAGCAAAATTAATCTAGACACATTGAGTTTCATATCAAACCATAGTTACAGGAATTTAGCAGGGTTTAAGTAAGAATAATTGTGACTGCCTTCTAAATTTGTAAGCCCTATCAATATACTTTTTATCAAGCTTTTTTCATTAATCCCAAATATGCTTCTTTGATTTTTTTACTTCTTTTCCAGCTTTACTTTCCTTTTCATCCTTAATAATTTATGGTGTCTCTTGTAGTTTCATATTGACTCTTATGTGTTTCCTTCAGACTTCAAGGTGCAGTTTTGAATATTTTCCAAAATTTTTCCAATTTGTTTAGTGCATCATTCTTTGCTCATAGGCTTTTTTAATTTATTCAAAGTTAATTTCCTGAAATTGAATATACTAGTATTCTTGTAGTATATAGTCTGACTTGCTATTATTATGCTGTATGAAAATACCTGGTAGTAAACATTACCAGGATTACTTTTAAAGTGCAGTTCTTTTTTTTGCTGTTGCGAAGAGAAGCCTAATATATACCCCTAGTTAAATGTTTCAACAGATGTCATTCAGTGATATTCAGGACTACAGCAGTTTCTTCTTTTCAGTAAAACAGAATTTATATAGGTCCAGAATACCTCCCTGCTATTTGTCTCTGTCAGGTCTGACAACCTAACAGATTTTTTTAAATTAATTTTCTTTCAGTGAAGTCCTTGGTACAATATGTAATCAGGTTTTACAATGATATTTCCTTTAATGTACTTTAATTTCCATTTTGGTTTCAAAGTTGAAGAAGAAGTTATTAAAACAATGAAAATGAGAAAATTATTTAAATTTTTTAGTGTCAAAGATATGGAAAACAATGCTACAAATTGTTATTGTATAATGAACCATTTATTTTTTAATTCTTTATACTTATAGGAGAAAAAAGCAAAATATTCTGTCACTACAATTCAAGTGTTTCTGTCTAAGCCCCTTGCATATTTAATTTATGAGGAAAGCACAGTCCTTTCTCCCAAAAATGCTGGCTTGTTAAATGCATGATAATTTACTTAAGACAGCTGAGTTTAAAAAAAAAAAAAAGGAATTTTCATAGCTCGGCTGTTTGTAATGTTATTTGGAACATTTTTCTAATTCTCTATTGATGATGAAATTAATCACAAGACACTATTTAACACTGCTTCCCCTCATCAGCCAAATTTACTTTTAATTAAGAGTAGAGTCCTGAAGCATGGAAGTTTCTAGCTATCCATTTTTAGAGGCAGTTGGAAGAGACTGATGGAGCTTGGCTAAAAATAGGCAGACAAAATAGCTGGTACACAATGTCTTAATTTTCTCCATCCAGCTGGCATTTCACTTTTGACCTAGAGTGATATGCCTTTTCTCCCTACAGAGTTGTTCAGCTACAATCTACAGATTCCCTAGTGATGAAAATGTGATTAAGAGCAGGTTTCACGCTCCCTTTCCAACAGTGACTTCACGCAGCTTGGTTTCATCTTACAAGTTTTCTATAGGGATGACAAGTGCTCCTGTAGGTCACTTCAAGACCAACATGTTCTAGATGCGCACAGGCTGCAATTGTGGCCCCTACAGCTGCAAGGTTTGGGTCTAGATTGGTCAGGGCAAGTGCTGCTGAGACTGAGCAGTCAGTGAAATATCCTGCTGCCATTGAGGTTTTGGTCTTTTGATGCAGTGGTAATCTTTATCAGAGAGATTCCTATGTAATCCTCAACACTAGCTTTGGTAGCTAACCCCAGTTAGCCCTAAGGAAAATAACTAGATTGAGGGAAAGTGAGGAAAGAAGGAAGGGAGTGAAGAAAGGAGGAAGAGGGAAAGAGTGGAAAGGAAAATATAAACAGGAAGACAAAGAGAAAAAAAGCTTACTTTTTTGACAATGTCATTAGCTCTATCAATCCACTGAGGACTATAACATGGTATGCAACACACAGACAAAATGAAATGGGTAGAATGGAATAGTGTAGGACCGCCTTCTCCATTGACCAATTGGGCAGGAAGCATCGGAACAAACTGCTTTCTTTATGGCTTCTCTTCATTTCAGCAGATGAAGAAATAGATTACATGAAGAGTTAGACTACTAGAGACGTAGTTTTTCCAAAGATTCTCGCAAGTGCAGAAAGAATTAGAAATCCCCAATTTTGAAATTATTTTTATTTTATGACTTAAGAAAGCTATATTTATATCATAAATGCCTTTCTCACAATGCTTATTCATTGCAGAGACTGGGAATTCCAGTTCAGCTAAGTGGAACAATCTACATCTCATTAAAGCACAATCATGCTTTGTTTTAGATTGTATAAACATACCTAAAGAAAATAAAAAGTGTACCTATCTTTGGCAAGTTGTTAATGTTTCTTCACCATTTGAGAATATTCCATATGCATAGTTCAAAATCTTTTCAAAAGTAGACATTTTGGAACAGCAATTCACTTTATCCTCAGAGGAAGCTAAAAACTACCTTTTTCCTTTTAGACCTATTTTCTTCTCCACTCATATAAAAAGTGTGTTCTTTAAAGATTGTCCCCAACTGTCTAAGCCTGTGCTTGGTTTTGTTTTTTTTCTGGTCTTTACAATGCCACTGTATTGCATACTGGTAATTCTCCAGCATGTCTTCAGTGCTAGGCAAATACAAGATGGAAGCAAAATGGGCCTCATATTCACATATTTCTTCCTGACAAAGAAAATGACATTAATGGGATTGAACAAGTCACCACCACCACCATCATCATAAGAAACCGCCATTTTTATTTGTTTGATCTCTGATGATCTGTCAGAGACATGAAATGAAGGTCGCTTCTGTTTATGTCCTCTGTCTAACATCTCCAAGAAGAACTTGCATTTCTAATTTCATTTTGATGACTCATGATTTTTTTTCCATACACAAATGTGCATAAGCTTACAGGAAATAATTATTATTTGGTTTCTTTCCAGATATGCCGTTCATCTGATACGCTGCCTTGCAAATCAATTGGAAACCAAAAGGTAATTACCTAAATTAAGGAATATAGGTTTAAGTATCAGAACTACTCAAATAAAGAAACTGTAAATGTAAATGATCAGGTACTTATTTACACATGTTTATGTTTGTCATTATTTACAACCATAAGTTTGAAAATAAAATATTTTCATTGTCAACTAGTTTTCCCATTGAATCATTAATATATTTTCATTGGAAAAATACTTAAAATATATAAATATTATTACTTTTCTTTCTGCATGGCTAAAATGGTTGCTCGAAAGATGCAGATGAAATTAAACTGCCAAAAGTTTGCTTTCTAAAGATGGCCTCTTCTGTCTCCCTCCCATGACCACAGAATGGATAACAATTGTTGCCAATATAAACCATAATTTTCACATGGACACAAAGTATGAGATCCACACTGTTTTAGGAAACACGATAACTAGGTAAAATGACTACCTACGGACATGTTGATAGTGCTCTAGTTGGGTAGGATATTACAGTAACTGTCCATTATACTCTTAACAGCCATAATCTCATAGAGTGCTATTCACCAAATGGCTCTCAGCTCCTGTAATAGCACTGGGCAGGGTCCTACAGCTCAGCTCAATTAAAACTGCTCTGACAGGGCAAGACCATTTTGGCAGACCGCACTATTGCTCTTTCATATAAAAGAGCCCTGGGAACACAATAAGCAATCTCTGCACCATAATGGATGAACTAGAGCTAATGTTCAGTGATGCAGTACAGATTTACTAAGCTAATGTAAGTTGACTGTGCTGTGACATGCCATACACAGCTTTCTAGAAATGGTTACACATTTTAATACTATGCTGTCTAGGTGTCAGTTTTGCTGCTTCAGTACTGCAGCACTTGTGAATTAATGTATGCAGAGACAAAATGCTAGCTATAGATGACATGTAAAGCAGTTTGAAATAATAAAATATCCAACAGAAGGAGGCAACAACATTTATCTTGTTTTCTGGTTAGTATATGAACAGATCCTTTTTTAATTCCTTTCCTATATCTGAAGAAAAAGCCTATATCTATATCCATATGTGTATTTATATCCTCTCTTCTTAAACCCTACATAATTTCTTATTTTACATACATTTCTTATTTATAGCATATATAGGGATGTGTATAAATAAACTATTTATTTGTTTGTTGTTTTCTTGTGATTCATGTGTGTCTTCCTCAAAAAGTGAGCTGGATTTTCATAAAAATAATTTTTTTTACTTCAAGAGCAAAATAGTCAACCCACAATCACTGTCAATGGCCTTTTTACATAGGAGTTGATTGAGCTAACACTAAAATAGATATATATATTATATATCTATAATATATAAAGATTGATATAATGTATACAATCCTGCCTCTTTTTATCTTTCCTAAGTGAAATTGTAGGTCTGAAAAAAACTGTTGTAATCAAAATTTAGTGGTTTCAGCTGTGAGTCTTTAGGAACAGGACTCTAAGAGAATAAAGAAAGTCTTGTGGTAGAAATCTCTTTCATTTCTTGCAAAATTCACTTTTATTATATGTAGAAACAGCTGTATCCATGTTTGACTATCACGTTCTTTCATCAGCACACACACTGTTATTGTTTTTCACTGCAAGGGAAATTCTGGAAATATGTGACCACATACAGGCATGAAAAGTTGAAATTATTTTCTATTTAAAATTTATTTGGGGTCATCTATAATTTCACTCAGTAAATTTGATAAGGGGTCACCATATACTTTATATGATCACATGGGGGTACTGGTAAATAACTAAGTAATCTCATAAACACATCTGAATCAATAGCAATCAGGAGCAATTGCACTTCAGATAAATTATTTTCAACATACGAACCAGTCACCTGCTGATTCTGACAAGCAAATATGTCACCCAGTGTTTCTTAATGGAATTTGAATAATAACCTAAATGACTTTTCCAGCTCCCATTACTGTTTCTGAGAGTCCTAAGCACAAAAGAATAACTCTAATTACTCATTCACTGCACATCAGAAAGGCTATGTTGTTATACAGAGTCAAAAAAATCGATACAAACAAACCCATGAGACTGAGCAAACTTTAGAAAATGTTATGAATGAGGTGTTATCTCATGTGGACATAGGTACCTTTAATATGATACCAAGATAATACAGCAGACAAGCCAAGATGGTCAGAAAGGAGGCAAGGTTTACTCACAACATTGTCTGTCATCTGAATATCCCAGAGCTGAAGGGAAAACCAGGCCTTTCTTGCCTCAAAAGCAGCTCCCATAAACCACACTGCATCTACCAATTATTCAGCAACTGTTGCCATCACCAAGGCCAGCTGTCTGCTCTGATTCTACAGGGCTGGGAAACTGCTTTAGATTTTTATTATCTTTGCCTGAAAAATACCACCGTCAAGAACAAAGTTATTCCTGGATGATTATAAAATACAAATTAAAATTACTGTTACATCTTAACACATCTTTAAATTTTATGAAAGGAAGCTTTTAATTATATAGATAGCCTAAAATGAATTGAGTAACAAGTGTGATATCTTCCAAATATCAGTTAATTATAATTTCATTGTAATTTTTTTTGTTGTTATTTTGGGTGTAAATTAAGTGTGCTTATGACTCGCTCCAAAAATCACAATTAGACATTTTTTTAGAAATTAGCTTCATAATATATTTCCAACTAAACTTCTCTGAAATTTACTTTCTTTGACATTTAGGCAATTAAAAAAAATCCTTGTTTTAATTTTTCATGTTATTTTCTATGTTGAAAGGTTAAATACTGTGGGTTCTGCTCCAGATCTTCCTTTTTCCATTCAAATCTCTTTAAAGAGAGAACAAGGACTAGCTTTCACCATGTATTTCAGGAAGCAAGACTTTTAGCCCAGTGCTGCTTCAGTAGTTCAGCATGCTTCTGGCTGTGTCCCCTAGGATAGCAGAACTGTGGATGAACCAGAAAACCTTCACCATGGATTAGGAAAATAAAAGCACTTGTATGTCTTTATCAACATCAAATAAGGGTGCATTTGCCATCACAGCCAAGACTTTAATGCCCTGAAGAGAGCGTTGTTCCTAAAAATAAATGTAACTTTGTATCAACACAATTCAAGTTTCTCAACTTGAATGTTTAGCCCAGGGCTTGCAGAGGATAAAAGTCTCGTGTGACCACATTGCTCTATGCTTTGAAAATAAAATTCAAGCATTGTTTTAAGTATGTGCATTGTTGACCTTTCTCAAAATTCTGACTGTTAATTTTCTACTTCAAGGTATAAAGCAGAAAATAATTCAAGCTGTAGAATTTTTAAATCTCTCCTCTAAGAAAAGCAATTAAATTTCATGCCAGCTACATAAAATATTACATAATTCTTTACAATTTTTATTAACATAAAATCTCATAAATTGCCCTAACAAAATTTCTGCTAGAGATGATGCACATGAAGGCTATGGTTGATTCAAATGGGGTTTCAGACTGATAAGGAAACCCTTCTCAAAGGGAGCAGTTTCCAGAGTCTGCAAACAGAAGATCCTTGCATCCTCCAGAGAGCTTTATATGTACATTATTTAATTCAGCTAATTTTCTTCACCTTTGTGTTGCAGATTCATCTGTAGAATAAATAATATTTCAAAATTGGATGATATTTTTATTTTTGGTTATCACATATATTATACCCAAAGTTTAAATAAAGGGCTTTGACACAACTGCTACATTTTAGTCTGCAAAAGTTGGGCAACATGAATCCTAACCAAAGTGATGGACTGCTGTACTCTAGGCTAGCTGTTCTCAAAATTTGAATTCTGCCTCATTCATCATATATATAAGTGAAATTATATGTACAAGGTCTGGGTGTGTCTTTATTCTCTGCTTGTTCTGAGACAACCTAAAGTCATATGGTAACAATACATCTAAGTTTGGGATAGGCTGACTAATAATTTGACTATATCTTCACTGGCTCAGAAAACTGGCTTGGTGATTTTCTAAATGGATGTAAGTAGACACATGTACAACACAGTCTCCTTAAAATTGTTATTTTTGTGTTTTTCAATTTAAACCAAAATGGTACAACAGATTGTGCATGAACCGGCAAAATCTTTGGAAACAAACATAAATTCATTGAAAAAATAATTCAATTATTGAAGAATCTGTCCTGCTGTAAAATATCCTACTGAAAAAAAAGCAAAAAAAAAAAAAAGCGCAGAGAACAACCTCAAACTTCTCCCCAGTAAAAAGTAAAGACAAGTCTGCTTGTTAGGTTTTGTTTTATTTTCCTTGCCAAGTCTCATACTGAATAGTTTTTGCACTGAACTTGATAAAAAGTAGTGATGTCTATTAAAAGCTAATTTATTTTTTCTAACACTTAAAAATAATGCATCTAAGTGTTGGAGAACAGATATTGAGCTGGCATTAGAGGTAACTCTTATATTAATAAAGAGTTTACTGGGTTAAGGATCTGATCTAAATCCTGGGAAGTTCTACAAAGCCTAGAAAGTTTTACAAAGCCAAAATTAACATAACATTTGTAACATTTGATAAGCAAATGTTACAAATAAAAATGTTCTTCTTTTATTGTACTAGTAAAGTTACATGAAAAAATGTGAATTTAATACTTTTTTTTTTAGCTGTGTATCTGCTCAGGCATATTTTTGCTGATACAACATGAATCCAGAATAGCTGAAGCTGTGATTTCTTCAAATCTCAAACTTTATATCATTAAGCTTTCTCAGCACTTTGAACAAGGTCTCTAGGGAAAACTTATGAGTTGCAGAGCATGCTATTAACGGTTTTGTGAGCTGTGATCTTCCCACTAAGAAAAATGCTGGACAAAATGCTTATTATTTCATGGAGATATTGAGAGGGCTCTCCTTCAAAGAATATGGATTACTCTGGACCTGGGTTTTGATGGATTATTAACCTTTGTGTCTTTATCATATTCTGGGTATTTGGTTGTGTGGTTTTTTCTTGTTTCATTTTTAAGGGTTTCAATGTTTAAATATTCTCCTAACTCATTACAGTACACAGCTGCTATATAACTACATAACAGAGGCACTATTTGAATGGAACTGGATATGCTCCTTCTGTTCCCGATCAAAGATACTGGGCTTTTTCAAAACATATGAAAATGGAATTGCCTCATTTTATTTTAAACATAGAAATTAAAAAAAAAAAAAAAGATTATAAAATAGACAAGGATTCAAAATGCAGAAAATTTTTCCCCATTAGCAACTCTTCTTACTTTTTATCTTAGAGTCCATGCAATATGTTTGTTGTTTTCCACTGTATATATTATAATTCCTAAATAATCTTTGGGGTTTGTTTCTATTTTCAGAACATTTTTCTTTTACTTCTTACCTGGTATTTAGATTTTGTTCTGTATACTTGATGATGTCTGCTTTATTCTTATGTCCAATTTCATCTTCAACTTTTTATCCATATATTATATTATAATGCTCTGATACAATGCTCATGACTCATTGTTCAAGATGGGGTTGGAAGGGGGCCCGAGCAACCTGGCCTAGTGGGTGGCACCCCTGCACTCAGTGGGGTGTATGTGTGTTTATGTGTGTTCAACAAGGTGATCTTTAAGTTCCTGTGGTGTTCAATCACTAAGAAGAAGGGACCACCCAAGATGGGTAAGAGCCAAAGGAACAGTAGAAGTCAGAGTCCACAAAAATGTAAAGTTTTATTAGGAAATTAAGTGCTTGGTATGGAAATTGCTATTAATTAGTTCCCCACCTTCTGGTATAAACACAAGGTGGTAAATTTTGAGAAAGGGATCAGGGGAAAGAGGAGAGAGAGATCAGAGAGAGGGAGAGACTAGAGAGGAGAAAAAGAAATAAGGAAGATCACAAGTCCTGACTCAAAGATAGATGCAGTTTATGTGGTGTCCAGGGTTATGGGGACATGCACTTGGGTTTTGTGGGGGTATCTATTTATAGAAAAGTCTCTTCACCCTGGAGATAACTATCTTGCTCTGTATGCAAATTAGTTATCATGCACATCCCATTCTCATTCTTTCCCATTTGGAAAAGCCTCTCTTCTAGTCTTCTACAAGACCTTTCCAACCCAAAGGTTTCTCCAACTTTCAAAGAATCTATGATTTCTTGACATTATGCTATTATGGAAAAACTATTTTCTCACATGTGTAGCCAAAGAACCTTTTGTCAAGTTGCAAAGCCTTTACACTCATAGTAATTTTAGAAGTATCAGGTATCTTTCTCTTAGTTATAATATCCATATGGAGTCTATGCATATTTGATATTGAAGTCTTTCTATAAATCCACTAAAGTACTTAAATACTATTCACCATGGAAAGAATATCAGCATATG